>CM035846.1:131666011-131971011 GCA_020510985.1 Pholidichthys leucotaenia
CAGTTTTTTCGTGCACGCCTTTCGGTCACGCGCGCGACTGTGCGTGTTCACGTGACACGACGCGGGCGCGAGTCTCAGCGACAACGCCACGCCTTGCTTTCCAAAATGAGAGTTTAATCTTCAACTTTCACAAATAATGTAACCCCTTTAATTTCGGGTATAGCTTAGCGCTACTTTCCCCAGCGGTTTATTCAGTGACCAGATCAAACCGCGTCCAGCTTAATCTGACGTCACCACGCTTGGGTAATTAAATTACAGAACTGGCCAGTTTAATTACTCCTTTCGGGATAATCGCCGAAAGGTTAAACTGGCGAGAGACAGGACGGTTTTCTTCGCGTTTCTGTCGCTCTAGGCCTCTGTTTCTTAATCCAGCATATAATAATACTGCTTAAACTTCTTTGCATGCATCAAAAACTGTTGACTTTTTAATGGGCGAATTGCTCACCCCCCCTTTGCTATCAGTCAGCCTCCTCAGCGGGAGGTTAGGTAAGCAACACAGCAGATACACACACAGGCAGGAGGAGAGATGCAGGCCTCAGTCTCAAACAAACACACAGACTCGCCAAATAGTGGATCAATATTTGCAGGAACAAAAAAAATATGATTTCAATGAATTTTCTTTTTGCATATACGTTTCCCAATTACAGAGGCCTCACAAACGGGTCACCATTAATAATGTAGGATGAAGAGCCTATAAAATTATTTGTCATAAGGTACAGGAATTATTTATTTTATTTAATAGTGGGTGTGAAAGGGGCGGAGTTGAACCTTCACTTCTACACCCGCTAAATTAAATAAAAGCACTCGTAAAAGGGGCACCAGTCCTAACGGACAATAAGATTAACTTTAATTTTAATTAATTTTGTACCTTAAATTACTTAATGAATCAGTCTCAAAGTTTCAGTGAGTTTTTGTCCTGCCGTGATTAGGAAACCTGTATATGCGAAAGGAAAACGCTTCAACTGCTCTTATTCACTCATTTATTAAAATCATTCAGGTTACATGACATGGCGTTCAAATGATGAATAAACAGATTCAGATGATGACAGCGTAAAATATCACATCAACTGATATTGAGTTCCTGAACATAAAATCCAGCATTACACCTCTGCAGAACCAAGGAGAAACTAGACTTATGTTTCAACGGTAAGTGAGGCTGGAATGTTTTAACAAAACAACGCAATTTTATGGGGAAAATTCATAAGCTAATTATCTAAAAATGACTCCTGAATTAATCTACAAAATTTTAAGGGCAGTTACTTAAAATGACTAAGAGTTTTTGCTTCAGTTTACAGCTCTATCCTGCGGCTGAGAGACTAATTAAGCCCTGAAATATGGGCCATATTCAATTGTAATTTAATTGTTAGGACATCACGTTTTAACCCAGGAAATAGGAGAAATAAGAGTCTCACTCACACACGGCCGTTGGTCCAAGTTCCGCGGGTCGGTACCGCTGGGTTTTGAAGTTAGGACGTCGGAGGAAGCTGCTGCAAGATGCCTCCTCACAGCCTTGGAGGTGATAACTCAGCTGGGGGCTCTCCAGACAATGGCAGCAGTGGGTGGTCTGTCACAGAGCGGCGTGAAAAGTCCTTTGAAAAAGAGTCCAAATTTGGGGTCTCTTGTAGTGGGATCGACCCGAAAACTGAAGAAAAATCTTCTCAGTCTCTGTTCTCTTTAACTAGGCAAATTAAAGGTCCACTTTAATGGCGTGAAAAGTCATTAAAAAAAAGTGTTAGAAAAACATTTACTAGGATAAGAATGGCTTCTGAGGTGAAGGAAAAAGTTTGAGAATTTGATTCTCTAAAAAGGGACGAGCTCTAAAGAAAAATGGTTTCTCCTCAGTTTCCAGAATATAAGAAAAGATTTGACAAACACACAGAGAATAAAATAAAACTTCACAGGGCCTTGAAACGGTGGAATAAGATCTTCTTCTGAGGTCTAGATTACTATTCTGCTTCTTTAATCTGAATTTAGTTCCTAATCTTTCTCAAAATCTCTTTCTTCTTTCTGTGTTTCTAATTCTTAATTCTATTTCTAGCTAATCTTCCTGCCTGTTGTCTGATCTCTGACTTTTTTAAAACTCTTAACTGTGCTGTGACTCAACTGTTAACCCTGTTTTCCTGTGTACTCAAATCTAACTTCTGTCTTTTAAAGTTACCTCGCCGGGTCGTAAAACTGATGAGGTCAGTCGTCAAACGACCAATCTACTCTTTCAGAATCAGTTTGAAATGGCTGTTATCCAATGTGAAAACATTTCTTTGTTTGAGAGCAGCCAACCAAATGGAGACACCATCCCATGAATTTTCAGAGGGAAAAATCAACAGTCAGTTCTTATAAGATAAATGCTCAATATAAAATCTAACTAAATTAAATGACTTGGCTAATATATGGTGATCATGCATTTATACCATTACTCCAATAACACTCATGAATATAACATTTCTTATACATAATTATAATACATGCATTCACATTTAGATCAAGATTAGAACAGCAGAACATGCAACAAACCATGGTTGGTGATAAAGGGGGATGATTTTCAGTGTCCTTAGGATCCAGGATAAGCTGAAAGAAACTTAATATTTAGAACAAATTAAAAGTCGTCCTACGTACTGAAAACACATTCCGTAGGTATCCGCTAGGAGGTACTGTTGAGCTGTAGATGATTTCCTTAGTATCTGGCGAAGGCCTGGACAGCATAGGCTATAAAACCGTCAGATTAAGTGGTTTATGGCTCTTTTAAAAACATTGGTTTCCTGTGAAAAGGTACGTTATCAAATGCAGTGTTCATGTTGAGAGGTCTGGTCTCCTGAGTTTTATGTTCCTTTGAGCCTTTAAAAGCAAACTCTGATCCTTACAATCTCTGCAAGCGGCAATTGTTTACATTGGGGTCCTGGGAAAGCAAGCATCTTTGGTCAGGTCTGGAAGAAGCCTGCATGAGTCAGCAAAAAGCCAGTGATATTCCTGAGAAGGCAGAAAGGTGATATTCCTGTGTAATGAATAAATTGAAATTCCTGTAAACTGGAGAGAAGTGATCTTGTCTTGGTTTTGAGGAGGACGATGATGCTACACTAGAGATACTAAACCCCCACATCAAGTATCTCACACCTTCAACCCACAGAAGTTTAGTAAACACATGAACCCACAGTCACATATAGCTACCGAGACTTGCTGGTGCCTCGTTCTCTTCTCCACCTCGGGGCTCCTGTTGGGACATTGTCTCTAACCTCCGTCTTCCCCCAGCACCCACCTCCTAGCCGAGGTCCCTGCTGGGGCATTGTTCCTTTGGACGTTTGATCTGTAGGGTCTGCGCCTTCATGCCTACTGGATGCATGTGGGGGAGAATGCGTACCATACAAGCATGCCATATATGTGCCTTAAATATGCACCATATAACCCCCCCCCCAAATGTTCAAATAAGGACAAGTTACACTTCAAATGCACAGAATCATGACACCCCACACAGAACAAGAGAGAAAAAAAAAACTTGGCACAACAGATCACATATCCCGCTGCTTGGGCTTCAACTCTCTGCCATATCTGCTGCGAGCAGGTCTCGCTCTGCCTGTGGCTGTCTGCTGCATCTGTGAAGTAGAATCATTAACACATCGTCGTGAAAGCTTAGCAGAGCGTCTCCCGGGTGGCCTGCCGCGGCGGGGGGCTCTGGCCAACTGGACTGGGTCGTCAGCTAACACAAAAGCGGGTTTGAGTCTGTTAATGCAGACTAAGTCCCTCCTGTCTCCCAAATCGAGCAAAAAATGCTTTTCCCCGGTTTCTAACACTCTGAACGGTCCATCATAAGGTGGCCTTAAACCTAACCTCTGTGTGTCGTGTCTAACAAAGACAAATTCTGCATTCTTTAAGGTTTTGGGCACAAAAACACGTGGAAAACTGTGATGAATGGGACCGGGGAGGGTGTGTGACCCCGCGTCGCTCTGCAGCAGCTGAGCGGGGAGGTGCTCCGGAGCAGGGTTCTCAGGGAGGAAATCTCCCGGTAACTGGAGGGGTTGGGCGAAGACGAGTTCGGCCGGAGAGGCTTGCAAATCCTCTTTAGGTGCTGAACGCAACCCTAATAAAACCCATGGGAGTTTATCAACCCAATTTGTGTCCGTGAGAGCCGCTCTGAGGGCTGCTTTCAATGACCGATGGAAGCGCTTGCACAAACCGTTGGCCTCGGGGTTATACGCGGTCATGCGATGAATTTTCACCCCCAGGCTGAGTGCCATGGACGACCAGAGCTCAGAAACAAACTGGGGTCCTCTGTCGGACGTTATGTCTGACGGGATACCAAAACGTGCGACCCAAGCTGTTAAAAAGGCACGCGCAACGTCTGCTGCTGTGGTTGCCGCCAGAGGAACCGCCTCTGGCCAGCGCGTGGTGCGGTCTACCATGGTTAAAAGGTGTGTGAAACCCTGGGACAGCGGAAGAGGTCCTACTAAGTCGATATGCACATGATCAAAACGTTTGGCTGGGATGTGAAAAGATTCTAGAGGGGCTCGTGTGTGTTTGTGTACCTTTGCTCTTTGACACACAGCGCAGGCTGCAGCCCACTCTTTGACTTGTTTACGCAGCCCCGGCCAAACAAACTTCTCTCCTACCATTTTGATAGACGCGCGGACGCCCGGGTGTGCCAGTGAATGTATTAAGTCAAAAACACGGTGACGCCACGCAGCCGGGACTACGGGACGGGGACGCCCCGTGGAGGTATCGCAGATTAGGGAGGGCATGCCTCTATGAAGCACCCTGTGCTCCAGCCTTAGCCCTGTTGGCCCAGACTGGAGCACGCGCACGTCCGCGTCACCAACCTGTTCAGTGGCCATGGCTGCATAATCCAACCCGACGCAGACCGGAGCTGTGAGCGCTTCCGCGCCGCAAGCCTGGCCTAGGTCTGCCGCCGCCGAATCTGCCCCCTGGGGGCCTGTCGCTGCCATTGCACACAAGAGGCAATCTGCCACTACATTGTGTTTACCCGCTACGTGTTGAATGTCAGTGGTAAACTCCGAAATTGCAGCCAGCTGCCTCTGTTGTCGGCCCGACCAAGGCTCTGAAACCTTAGCCATTGCAAAAGTTAAGGGTTTATGGTCCACGAATGCGGTAAAACGGCGCCCTTCCAACCAGAACTGGAAGTGGCGGATGGCCAAATGTAGGGCCAAAAGCTCCCTGTCAAACGCGCTGTATTTACGCTCGCTATCGCGCAATGTTTTGCTGAAAAACGCAAGTGGTTGCCAGCATCCTGCCACCAGTTGCTCAACAACCGCTCCCACTGCCACGTCGGAGGCGTCTGTGGTTAGCGCCATGCGAGCTGCCGGCACCGGGTGTGCCAATAACGCAGCGTTCGCGAGGGCTGATTTGACTTGTGAAAAAGCGCGCTCCCGATCCGAGGACCACTCGACCTTAGATGCAGGTTTTTGCTTCTTTAATGCCGCGTACAATGGGTGCATGAGCCGTGCGGCGTTTGGGAGGAAACGGTTATAAAAATTGACCATCCCCAAAAATTCTTGCAGCGCCTTAACTGTCTGCGGTTGGGGGAAATCCGTTATCGCGCGCACTTTATCCGGCAGCGGGACCGCGCCTTCTGGCGACATGCGGTGTCCCAAAAAATCGATTTTCGCTACCCCGAATTGGCACTTCGCTGGGTTAATGATTAGCCCGTGGTCTGTGAGCCTCTGAAAAACGGCTGTGAGATGGCTTTCGTGCTCGGCTTCGGACGCGCTGGCTACCAAAATATCATCCAAATAAGCGGACACGAAAGGGAGGTCGCGCAGCACTGCATCCATCATGCGTTGGAACGTCTGCGCGGCGCCCTTGAGGCTGAAAGGCATGCGCAAAAACTCGAAAAGCCCGAAAGGGGTTATAACTGCCGTTTTGGGTATGTCCTGCGCACGGACTGGAACTTGGTGATAACCACGCACCAAATCTATTTTGGAAAAGATGCGCGCCCCCGCTAAATGCGCCGAAAAATCCTGGATGTGCAGAATCGGATAGCGGTCGTGGGCTGAAGCATTATTTAATCTGCGGAAATCGCCGCAAGGGCGCCACGAGCCGTCAGCTTTGGGTACCATGTGCAGGGGTGACGACCGGGCGCTGTTCAAACGCCGGACTATGCCCAGCTTTTCTAAGTTGGCAAATTCCTCGCGCGCGATGGCCAGTTTAGCTGGGTCCAACCGCCGAGCTTTTGCAAAAACAGGGGGGCCCGAAGTACTTATGAAATGTTCGACCCCGTGTTTGGCAACTGACGCTGAAAATGTAGGGACCGTGAGTGCTGGAAACTGGTTGAGTAATGCATGAAACTTACCACCCGCAGCTGTGACATTGGAATGTGCAGAAGGCAGGGCCACCCAAGCTGTGCAGGAGATAGAGTAGAAAGACAGTGCATTTACAATACGTCTATTAGTAAGATCAACTAACAAACTGTTTGAGCACAAAAAGTCAGCACCTAGCATGTTGTTATTAACTGCGGCGACAACGAAAGTCCACTCGAAGTTGCGCCCGTGGAGAGACAGGAGGAGCGTCTTCTCCCCATAGGTTTTGATCGTGGAGCCGTTCGCCGCTAACACCAGGGGGCCGCTGGCCGGCGCCAGTGTGTCCGCGTAGGTAGGCTTGACAAAACTCAGCTGGGAGCCCGTGTCCACCAGGAATTCTTTCCCAGAATTCGCGTCCGTCACGAAAAGCAGCCTATTCTTCGTGCCGAGAGTCGCAGCTGCTACCGGCTCCCGGTCTTGGCGTTTCCCTGGCGCTGGTACCAGCACGGTGGAACGCATCTGTGGGCTTTCTCGGCGAAACGTCGATGGTAGAAGCAGAGGGCGTTGTCAGCTCCGCTTCTCCTGGTCTCCGCCGCTGCTGCCGTCAGTGGGTCCGGTGCCGCAGCCTCTGGTCTCCCTCCTTCTCGCAAAGGGGCGGTCATCTCTGCTGCTGCCGTCGTGGCTGCGCGCCGTTTATGGGAGTCGACGAGCCGTTGCGCCACCTGTCCCAGCTCGTGGTGGTTACGGTTGACGAGCGGCTGCAAGCTGGCCAGGGTGACTCTCACTGCTGGCGGGAGCATTCTGAGGAAGAGGTGGGCGAAGATAAAACTGTTGTCGTCCTCGCCTCTCAGGCTCATCATCTTCGCCATCAGATCCGCTGGCCTGTCTGCTTCTCCCTCTGTCAGCGCCAGGAGCTTCTCTGCCCGCTCTTCCAGCGAGGGAGTGAAGGCTCGGATGAGGGCATCTTTCAATGTGCTATACTTGTTGTCTTGGGGTGAGTGGTTGGTCAGGCTCTCCACCCGTTGCACTGTGAGGCTGTCCAGCTTCACGACGACATGGTAGAACCTCATTGCATCCGCTGAGATTCCCCGAAGGTGGAATTGCGCCTCCACAGTGGTAAACCAGGAGCGCGGGTTATGCTGCCAGAAGTCGGGCAGCTGTAGCGTGGTAGCCGCGTTAACCCGGTTGGCTCCTGAAGAGTCCGGTGCGGAAATCTCGCCGTCACCGGCCATAGGTAGTCGTAGGTCACCAGTGTAGAAGATGCCTTACAAACGAGACTGAGTGTATTTTCTCAGGAAAGCTTTATTGGAAGTCACATCTTCTATCATCAAAGTTCTCAGCAGAAAAAAAGAGACAGAACCAACTTTCCTCACAGCTTTTATAACCTAGAGATACTAAACCCCCACATCAAGTATCTCACACCTTCAACCCACAGAAGTTTAGTAAACACATGAACCCACAGTCACATATAGCCACCGAGACTTGCTGGTGCCTCGTTCTCTTCTCCACCTCGGGGCTCCTGTTGGGACATTGTCTCTAACCTCCGTCTTCCCCCAGCACCCACCTCCTAGCCGAGGTCCCTGCTGGGGCATTGTTCCTTTGGACGTTTGATCTGTAGGGTCTGCGCCTTCATGCCTACTGGATGCATGTGGGGGAGAATGCGTACCATACAAGCATGCCATATATGTGCCTTAAATATGCACCATAAGTCCATTGTTTCCTGTTTTCTTAGTGCATGATTCGGGTCCTAAATTTGGGAGTGTCTTGATTGTGTGTGTGGTTTTACACTTTTGTAAGGGGGGGAATGTTGTGTGTGCTGCTGTACCCACCCGTTCTGTGTTCTCAATAAAGTGTGTTGGTTCCCTGCATGACAAGAGAGACTGACTCCTTTTCCATACATAACAGAGTCATCTCTGAAAAAAACTCCACAGGCTTATCTTTGCATGTGGATGCTTAGTTTCTAAATGGTGCTGAAATTTGGATGGTTTCATGCTCTCATGCACAAGCACTTCACTACAAATTACACATTGCAGCTTCTGTCCCTTTTTATCCTCAATGTATGAAAATCCACATTTCAAATACTCTGGGTCATATTTGTGCTTCGCCATCTCACCCCTGAATAAAAACACAAACTTGAAGTAAATGTCAATCAAATGACTGATACCATGCCTAGGTACCAGTAAGCTGCACCTCTTACTTTGACAAGCATGCATCAAAGTTTTTTTCTAAATAAGACAAGTCTGACTTCAGATGTAACTGACCTTCAGAATATTATTTATTTTTTGACCTGCTGTCTGCAACCCATTAAAAACTGGTCCGCAACCCACGTTTGGATCATGACCCACCAGTTGAAAATCCCTGGGCTAGAGTAGGGATGGGCGTATTGATACTCAAGATACTTCGATACCAGCTGGTCGATACCTTGGAGTCAACACTTTAAATATCGCGATACCACCGTGTTAATACAAAACATAATTTGTTTTCACTTCTGAGAGTTTGAGGCATTAAATTTATGTGTGAAAACCAGTGACCAACCAGCCCAGGCATGTTTTAGAGATGGCTGCCAAGTCACATGATTATGGCAGCCTATCAGATGTCAGAGCAAAAGACTCACAGTGCACTGGCAGCCTCAGTCAAGCAGTCACTGACTCCAGTGCAGAGCAGAGTGAGCTCAGCAGCGTCATGGGCTGCAGAAGTATTTCTCCATTGTGGGACTAATAAAGGCTTATCTTATATTACTTCTGAAATGTTACACCATTGATCCAAATTCTATGGTGATACCTGTAACATCCAGCCCACTAGATGGGACTGTTTGACCACCTATAAAACTGTTATACATGTCATGAGTCAAGTCTCACGAGATTTGGTGTGGGTTTTGGACAGGTGAGTTAAGCGGACGACATTGCTAGCGTGTGGAGGAGTGGCAATAAGTTTGAAAATTTGTTTGTACCTGGCTTGGCTGTGGATTTTGGACTTTGTCATTAGACAATGGGGAAGATTTGACAGCTGGTGAGAAGGTGGTGGTGTGAGAGTATTGGCCAACGGCCTGTATAGGTCCGGTATCGGTGCCCTTGCTGCCTCTTGCAGGCAGCTGTCATAAAACAAGAATGGCAGCGGAAACAGCTGGTCATACTGCCAGGATTTCTAATCAGCTGAACGTTGAGCAGGACTACTCCGTGAATTGGTCAGAGGTAGAGAGTTCACCAGATAGTATGGAACACGGTGAGGGGACTGAGGGTCTAGTGGGGACATGGGTGACTGAAGGATGGGGCAAAGGGAATAAGAGAAAACTGGGAGCTAAAAGTGAGAGGTCGGATAGTGAGGAAGAAGGGTATGAATGAGTCAGGAGGGAGAGATCTGAGAAGTTTGTCATTATAAGATTTAATGAAAAAAAAATCAAGGGTGCATGAAGAAAAACAATCCATTTGTGCCAACTACAACACTGGCAAACAGTATAGGAGAGATTCTGTACGCCAAGGTTCTTAATGACGGCAATTTGTTGATGAAATGCGCGAGTGAAGAGCAACTTGAAAGAGCACTGAGGTTAAAAGAGATAGGAAAATATAAAGTGGAAAACACAGGGAGGGTAGGAGCAGAAAATGGCAATGGATGTAAGAGTAATCATGGGGGTGTCACTGAGTGTTAGTATGGAGGAACTGAAAAGAAACATTAAAGGAGGGGAAAGTCACAAGTGTGCAAAGATTAAAATCATCTAGAGAAGGGGTGAGGAAGGATAATGAAACTGTTTTGATTGAGTTTAAATGAAGAAACCATGCCAAAGAAGGCGTTTCTGGGCTTCATGAGTTACCCAGTGCGAGTGTATGTGCCAAAACCACTGAGATGCTTTAACTGTCAGAGGTTTGGACATACTGCAAAAAAACTAAAGAGCAAAGACGATGTGCTAGATGTGGGGGAGACCATGAATATGGGAAATGTGGAAAGGGGGTACAACCAAAGTGCTGTAACTGTGGAGGAGCTCACAGTGTGGTGTTTTGGTGGATGTGAGGTTATGAGATAGGAAAACAAGGTCCAGAAAATACAAGTTGAAAAAAAAACAAAAAACAAAAATGATTACGCATGCAGAAGCTGTAAAAGTGGCAAGAGGACCAAGTAGGGTAGCAAGAGAACAAGGGGAAGTGAGGGTACAAGAACTGCAACATCGAACTAATGAGGGAGTCTACATAGACAAAAAAGCTCTGGTAACGTTCACAGCAGGAGTAATTAACAGTACCACTGAAGTGAAGTAAAAAAATGTCAAAATCCAACTGGTTGATAAAATGGTTGTAAATCATTTGGGATTATATGTACTTTATTGATCCCAAACTGGGAAATTACAGTGTAACAGCAGCATGACAGTAGACAACCAAACAACAGAAACATACACACAACAGACAAAGGGATTACCCATGGAAAGTAAAACTAACACAACTATAAAACCTACAGTGGGGCAAAAAAGTATTTAGTCAGCCACCAATTGTGCAAGTCCTCCCACTTAAAAGATGAGAGGTCTCCAATTTTCATCATAGGTATACCTCAACTATGAGAGACAAAATGAGAAAAAAAAATCCAGAAAATCACAATGAAGGATTTTTAATGAATTAATTGGTAAATTCCTCAGTAAAATAAGTATTTGGTCAATAACAAAAGTTCATCTCAATACTTTGTTATATACCCTTTGTTGGCAATGACAGAGGTCAAACGTTTTCTGTAAGTCTTCACAAGCTTTTCACACACTGTTGCTGGTATTTTGGCCCATTCCTCCATGCAGATCTCCTCTAGAGCAGTGATGTTTTGGGGCTGTCGCTGGGCAAAACGGACTTTCAACTCCCTCCAAAGATTTTCTATGGGGCTGAGATCTGGAGACTGGCTAGGCCACTCCAGGACCTTGAAATGCTTCTTACGAAGCCACTCCTTCATTGCCCGGGCGGTGTGTTTGGGATCATTGTCATGCTGAAAGACCCAGCCACGTTTCATCTTCAATGCCCTTGCTGATGGAAAGAGGTTTTCACTCAAAATCTCACGATACATGGCCCCATTCATTCTTTCCTTTACACGGATCAGTCGTCCTGGTCCCTTTGCAGAAAAACAGCCCCAAAGTATGATGTTTCCACCCCCATGCTTCACAGTAGATATGGTGTTCTTTCTCCTCCAAACACGACAAGTTGAGTTTTTACCAAAAAGTTCTATTTTGGTTTCATCTGACCATATGACATTCTCCCAATCCTCTTCTGGATCATCCAAATGCTCTCTAGCAAACTTCACACGGGCCTGGACATGTACTGGCTTAAGCAGGGGGACACGTCTGGCACTGCAGGATTTGAGTCCCTGGCGGCGTAGTGTGTTACTGATGTAGCCTTTGTTACTTTGGTCCCAGCTCTCTGCAGGTCATTCACTAGGTCCCCCCCATGTGGTTCTGGGATTTTTGCTCACCGTTCTCGTGATCATTTTGACCCCACGGGGTGAGATCTTGCGTGGAGCCCCAGATCAAGGGAGATTATCAGTGGTCTTGTATGTCTTCCATTTTCTAATAATTGCTCCCACAGTTGATTTCTTCACACCAAGCTGCTTACCTATTGCAGATTCAGTCTTCCCAGCCTGGTGCAGGTCTACAATTTTATTTCTGGTGTCCTTTGACAGCTCTTTGGTCTTGGCCATAGTGGAGTTTGGAGTCTGACTGTTTGAGGTTGTGGACAGGTGTCTTTTATACTGATAATGAGTTCAAACAGGTGCCATTAATACAGGTAACGAGTGGAGGACAGAGGAGCCTCTCAAAGAAGAAGTTACATGTCTGAGAGCCAGAAATCTTGCTTGTTTGTAGGTGACCAAATACTTATTTTACCAAGGAATTTACCAATTAATTCATTAAAAATCCTTCAATGTGATTTTCTGGATTTTTTTCCTCATTTTGTCTCATAATTGAGGTATACCTATGACGAAAATTGGAGACCTCTCTCATCTTTTAAGTGGGAGAACTTGCACAATTGGTGGCTGACTAAATACTTTTTTGCCCCACTGTATATACATCATAGCTTAATATATGATGACCCATATAAACACATGAATCATCCCATTGCATAAAGGACCATCAGGAGCAGAGTGAAAATGTGAGGTACCAGTTAGTCTGTAAGGTGCAGTGTGACAGCATAGCTTGTCACGGCGGCCCTCGCGAGCCACCATAAGATGCCAACAAGTCACCGGTGAGTTTGCAATGATGTTTTATTAAGGGTAAAGGAACAGAGGATAACACAAAGTATTGGAAAGGAACAAGCCTCGATGGGCTAAAACACACTATGACGAAAAACAGGATCACAGAGTAACTTACAATTGTAGACGATGAAAAGACCGCGTCTGAACCGGGGGATGCCCGATGCGTCAGACCATGAGGAGTCTTGACGGGAGTTTAACAGAGACTGCTGGATCGGGCTGCATTCAGCCTCCGCCTTTTATGCCGGATGCTAATGAACCCTGAATGCAGCACAGCTGTTCGGCTTTGACAGCAGGAAGCTTCCCCGTGCGCTGTCACAATAAGAGCCTGTGGAGCCTGTGGGGAAACACTGCTGTCAAAGCCTGAAGGGGATGATGCATGACCCGAGCGTGGACGAGATCGGCGCTCGGATCATAACAGTACCTCCCCCTCGAGGGCAGGCTCTGAACGCCCAATGACACCCAAGCCCCCCCCACCCCCCCAGGGTGGGCGGAAGGGGGAACAGGCCAGGGGGGAGCGGAAAAGACAAAAAAAAACAACAACAAAAAAAAACATGGCAACAGGAGCGCGTAGGCAGACAGAGGGGGAAAAAAAGACGACGCTCCCATGCACAAATTGCAGCTAAGGCAGAATGATAGCGGAGCAAAATAACAGTAGATTCACAAAAACAGACCACAATCAAGGCAGATTGAGGGAGGAAACAAAAAAAAAAAACACAATTACAGGGTACAACAACAGAGAATACCAAATCCAAAAGGTAATAAAAATACACCAGCTATTACAAACAATGAATGGACATTTGGCAGAGGAAAAAATGAACAAAAACACCGGCTAGGAAAGGGTGAGATGCACAGTTACAAACACAAGACCCCCCGCACATCCCAAAAGATTACAGACACAATGAAGATGAAAACCCAGGATGACAGCAGTCCTGGTTCTGTGGCATGAAGGCTGATAGTTTGGGGGGCCGCCCAGCATCAAACGGTCATATCGCAGGCAGGGGGAAAAAGGACAGTTCAGGCGGCCTACCCCAGTCCCATGCCCGGAAACGCAGAATTTCTGGCAGCCGGACCAGGTCGCCAAACAGACAGTCCAGTGGGTCGGGTGGCCGGCCCAGAGTGCCAAATAGGCGCAGCAGTCCTTCAGGCGGCTGACCCGCATTGCTTAGCCACCAGGACCGCAGGGGAGAGAACGACAACGGCTTCCCTGCAGAGGGGAATAGCGAGGGCGAGCCGGACAGAAAGTGAGGAACCCAAATGGCACCTGGTGAAGAAGGCTTGGGGTGGGGGAAGATGAGGGTGATGATGATGAAAATGAAGATGAGCCAGTCCAGTGTCCAGTGGCAGGGGCTCTGCAGCTCCCTCACCGACCTTGGATTCTGCTGGCGCTGCACCCGCAATGGACCCCGATTGGGCCTTGGCTGCACCCGCGTCGGACCCCGACTGGGTCGGCGCCGCACCAGTACCGACCTCCAACCCCGAACCCGGAACTTCTGGCGCAACGGTCGGAATCAGCTCCACGCTGGCAACCCTGGGAGAAGGCTCAGGAGAGAGAAAAGAACCGGGATCAGGATCACCGGTAGCACCAGAACCCGGCGGGACAGGCTCGGATGCAGCGGACGGCTGCACCCGGCTCGCCCCCCAAGAGACAGGCAAAAATGCTCTAAAATGGAGAAGAGAAAGACAACACAGAGCACTTGCCTGATCTCGAGTTCCGACGCTGTCCAGGACTTTGACGATCCAGGCTCAGACGGGAGGAGATCATCCTCTGGCTCCCACTCAGCTACATCGGGCTCCGCAGCTGGCACGATGGTGTCCGGAGCCTGAGGACCCTCCGGCACTGACGTCCACGCTGACGACCCGCACGCCATGGTGGGCGGGGACCCTCGACCCGCTGGACCGGACCGCTCATCTGTGGAGACCTGGGGATGCTTCGTCGTCGGCGCAGGCTCCACACTGCAGTCCACTCTCCTCCTTCGCCCACAATGTGGCTGCAGGGCTGGAACCAGGCTCTCCAGAACCGCAGGCCCCCTCCTCATCCTGCGACGTTGGCCTGGTGTCGAGGACTGCTCAGCGGAGGGAGACACAGAGGAAGCGGGTTTAATAATAGAAGCTACAGCAGGTGGTGGGAGCTCGGGGGACTGCGAACCCCGAACTCCACCCCCAGGAGTCAGACAAGGCAAATCACAATAATGAGGAGATGAGTGAACTTGTACTTGCCTGTCTCTTGGAGGCAGGATGGTGCCTGCTGTAGCAGACGTTGCTCCTCCCTTTCCCCGCCGGATGGTGACAGAGGGCCCCCTGGGAGGACGAAGGGGAGCCGCTCGTGATTGATCTGGGACGGGGCTTGCCGGAACAGGACTACAGGCGCACACAGCAGCCGGGGAATGTGTCGAGGAGGAGGGGGCAGCAGCCGAGATGAACCGGGCACGGAGCGCTGACAGGACAGCAAGAGAAGATGACCCGGGGGGAGAGGCTGCAGGGATTCCCTCCTGGTGAGACGTCGAGGAAGCAGCTGACTGTGGGGTTGAGACCTTGCGGCGACCCAGAACTGGATCCGGACGGGGTTCATGCTGAGGCTTAGAGCGGGTGTGACGACGGTTTCTTGCAGGGGGCGAGGCGAAGGTGAGGTCCGGGAATCGCCGTTCCTGTGCAGAAACAGGCGAGCAGGTCGGCGTACTCAGGGAAGCCACTCAACTCGGGGTTCCTCTCCACCAGTCTGACTGCCGCCATCGCATGCTTAATTATTTGTGTGGGGGTGAACAGCGGAACGAGCTGCCGCCACTCGGTCCCGGATGGAAGCAGCTGTGAGTTGTAGCATCTCCGGGGGATTCCCAAATGATGATACTCTCCTGCGGGGGTCACCCCTGGGCGGTGCGAACTCCTGGACCGGAATGGCGACAGGAATGGGATCCGGACTTGAGGAGCGAGGATGCCTCCCCTTTGGCTTCCTGCCGGGGTTTCCTTCCAGCCCACGGAGTATCTCGCACTACGTGGCGATGTCATCTCTCCTCACGCTGACTTCAGGGTGGTTGGCGAAGTGGGGGAGATGATTCAGCATGTCCTCAGCACAGTCCAGGTACCAGCGCACATCGCTATGGAAGTCGAGGAGGGAGGCGGCGATGAGGGTTTCATCGACGTATCCGAGGACATCTGCCAGCTTATTGCTCTGGCTCCGAGCGTGGACCCTCCGCGACGGCATGCTGTCAGCACACAGTACCCAGACAGGAAAGAGCAGAGTCCAATGCAAAAACTCACCGGGAATGGCGTCTCGGTGTGGCGCCTCTGTTTAGGCGTCCTGGCAGCAGTCTACTGTCACAGTGCCCCTCGTGAGCCACCATAAGATGCCAACAAGTCACCGATGAGTTTGCAGTGATGTTTTATTAAGGGTAAAGGAACAGAGGATAACACAAAGTAATGGAAAGGAACGAGCCTCGATGGGCTAAAACACACTATGACGAAAAACAGGATCACAACAGAGTAACTTACAATTGTAGACGATGAAAAGACCGCGTCTGAGCCGGGGGATGCCCGATGCATCAGACCATGAGGAGTCTTGACGGGAGTTTAACAGAGACTGCTGCATCGGGCTGCATTCAGCGTCCGCCTTTTATGCTGGACGCTAATGAACCCTGAATGCAGAACAGCTGTTCGGCTTTGACAGCAGGAAGCTTCCGAGTGCTGTCACAATAAGAGCCCGGGGAGCCAGAGGGGAAACACTGCTGTCAAAGCCTGAAGGGGATGATGTATGACCCGAGCGCGGACGAGATCGGCGCTCGGATCATAACATAGCTATGACCAGAATACAACATCATAGTGAGTTACTGTACAATGAAATTGCATGTGGCAGGAAAGATTTCCTGTACCTGGCCGTTCGACAACAAAGCTAGTCTACTGGAGAAAGTGCTTCGCTGTCTATCTAGTGTGTGGTGGAGGGGGTGATCAGGATTGTCCATGATGGATTGCAGTTTATTTAGTGTTCTCCTCTCCACCACTGTCTCAAAGGTCTCCGGTCTGAGACCAATTACAGAGCCAGCCCTTTTGATAATCTTGTCAAGTCTGTTGGTATCTCTGGCCCTGATACTGCCACACCAACAGACAGCAGCAAAGAAGATGGTGCTGGCGACAACAGTCTAGTAGAAAAGCTCCAGCATCCTGCTGAACACGTTGAAGGATCTCAGCTTTCTCAGGAAGTAGAGTCTGCTCATCCCCTTCTTGTGCGCAGCATCGGTGTTTGATCTCCAGTCCAACCCGCTGCTGATCCTGACACCCAGATATTTGTAGTCCTCAACCAGCCCCACATCCTCCCCCCTAATCTGCAGTGGCTGAGAAGGCGTCTTCCTCTTCCTGAAGTCAATCACCATCTCTCTGGTCTTGCTGACATTCAACCTCAGGTGATTCTGCTCCGTCCACTCCACAAATCTGTCTACCAGTGCCCTGTACTCCCCCTCCTCTCCTCCTCTTATACACCCCACAATAGCTGAGTCATCAGAATTTCTGCAGGTGGCATGACTCAGTGTTGTACTGAAAGTCAGTGGTGTAAAGGTAAAAAGAAAAGGAGAGAGCACAGTCCCCTGTGGAGCTCCCATATCACTAGCCACCACTCCAGACCAGACATTGCCCAGCTGGACAAACTGTGGTCTGCCTGTCAGGTAGTCAGTAATCCAGGAGATCACAGAGCTGTCAACCCCCATCACATGCAAATTCTCACCCAGCAGCAGTGGCTGGATGGTGTTAAAGGCACTGGAGAAATTAAAAAAAAAAGTGATTCTCACAGTATCTCCTCCACCATCCAGGTGCAGATGGGCTCGTTGCAGCAGGTAGATGACAGCATCTTCAACTCCTAAATGGGGCCGATATGCAAACTGCAGAGGGTCCAGCCACGTCTTCACCTGCAGCCTCAGGTGGGCTAAGACCAGTCTCTCCAGGACCTTCATCACATGAAATGTGAGGGCAACTGGTCAGTAGTCATTCAAATCCAATGGAGATGACTTCTTGGAGACAGGAACCAGGCAGGATTTCTTCCACAGCACCGGTACTCTCTCCAGACTCAGGCTCAGGTTGTACAGGTGTTTCAGTACCGGAGCTAGTTGGTTGACAGGTCCTCAGGGTCCTTGCGGAGATGCCATCAGGGTCTGAAGCCTTCCGCTGATGGAGTCTCTCCAGCGGTTTCTCCACCTGATCTATAGTCACCGTGAAGTGACGGAGGGTCCTGATGCCCCCTGAGGAGGAGGAGGGGGGAGATGGAGAGAGGTTCTGCACAGGAGGGTGGGTGGGGAGGGGTGCATAGGAGTCTGGTTGTGTTGCTCGGGTGGCATACTGTGAGTTGAACCTATTAAAAATCAGAATCAGTTCCTTAACTCTCGCCTGGCTCCCAGATGGCTGCTCGACTCTCCCCTTGCACCCAGTTATTTGTTTCATTCCCTCCCACACATCTTTAGTGTTGTTTTGCCTGAGTTTATCTTCCAACTTCCTCCTATAATTGTCCTTGCACCTCCTCAGCATCTCTTTCAGCTCATGCTGCACTCCCCTCAGCTTCTCCTTGTCTCCAGACCTAAAAGCTCTCTTTTTGTTCAGAAGTGCTTTCAGGTCACTGGTGACCCATGGTCTGTTGTTGGAGAAGCAGTGTACAGTCTGAGCTAGCATGGTCATGTTTTCACAGAATCTAATGTATTCTGTGATGCAGTCAGTCATATTGTCTATGTCCACCCCATGTGGTTCACAGAGTACGCTCCAGTCTGTCGTTTCGAAGCAGTCCTGTAGTGCATCAGCAGCCTCCTGTGTCCACCTCCTCACAGTCCGTGTATAAGCAGGCTGCCTTTGCACAAGGGGAACGTACTTGGGTGTTAACATGACCATGCAGTGATCCGATTTGCCAATGGGGGGGGGTAGAGCTGTGGCACTATATGCATCACTGACACTGGCATACAGTAAATCCAGTGTTTTGTTCTCTCTGGTGGGACAGTCAACAAACTGGTGAAAGTTTGGTAGTGTTTTTCCCACTGAGACATGGTTAAAATCACCTGTGATGGCCAGGACTCCCTTGAAAGAGAGGTTTTTAATCTCAACGGGTTTTTTCCCTGGTTAAATAAAGGTAAATAAATAAAAAAATGAATGCATCCGGGTGCTTCTCCAGTAATGTGGCCGCAGTGGAGCTAATGACGTCACAGGCCACCGCTGCGTCACCTGACCGAGGGACGTAGACGATAACAATTAAGGCGCACTTCATTTCTCGCGGCATATAATAAAGTCTCATACTAACAGCCAGCAGTTCAATGTCCGGGCTGCAGCACTTTTCCTTCACATAAATGTCTAGGATGACACCACCTTTCATTAAGAAGTGCCAATCCTCCTCCTCTCTTTTTCCTGCTGCTTTTCACGTCTGTCCCCTCGTATAGTCTTGAAGCCAGGTATTGCTACGTTTACATCCGGGATCTGAGAGTAACCACATCTCCGTAAAACACATGATACTACACTCACAATGCTCCTTTTGCGTCCTGACCAGCGCTGCAAGCTCATCCGTTTTATTTCCCAGCGATCTCATGTTCCTGGTGATGACCATCGGTACAGCCGGCTTATGCTTCCTCCTCCTCCTCCCCACCTTCACTCCAGCCCTTCGCCCGCGGCGTCTCCTCTTCAGCTCATCCAAGATGAGGGGCTTCACTGCCGGCCGCAGCGCTCCAGGCGCCGGCCTCCTCAGCGCAATCAGCTGTTCGCGTGTGTAAACAATGCGTCCCCCCCACCTCTGTTGATCGCCATTGCCCGAGGAAGAGAAAAGAAAACTAGAGAAAGACCGGGCTAACAGATAAAAAGTTGGTCCAGTCTTAATCTGAGTATTCCTACAGAGCCCTGGTTAATAAGAGACACACTATATACAGGTATAAACAGATAGAAACACAAAGACACGAGAGAGTTGCTGCTTGTACGACCGCCCTGCCGTCGACGCCATTTTATGAAGGGAAACAGACAGGTTTGTGTGAAAAGTGCTTTGAAGAGGAGTCAGTCGAACATGTTCTTCTAAGGTGCAAAGGGTATGACGCACAGAGGGCGGTACTCCAGACTAAGTTGAGGGAGCTGGGGGTGCAGGAACTTACACTGAGTGGACTACTGAACGTGGTTGAACGGGCACAGGTTAGGATTTTGGAGGAATTTTTAATGGACACGGGGGTTTATAAGAGGATTTAAGGAGTACGTAAAAGTAGAGGAAGTTGGTTGAGACCGAGGGTGAAAGGTAGATATGTTTTTTTTCTCCCAGATATTAGTCTGTGAACCTGCCTATGGCCCACACTCCGGAGCAGTAGGGGGCGGTAATGCACAAGTAAGCTGGCTGCCAACCACCGTAAAACGAGAAGAAGAGATTTGGCATAAAAAATGTGTGATACAAGATGGCTGACAAAAATAGATGAGTGACACAACGATTGGCTTCCCAAGTGTATATTTTGATGTTAAATGCTACTAAAGGGTAATAAACATCACATGGTGTCAGAACAGTGAACCCATAGTCGACATAGTGATGAAAATTGAATCTTACGGCTTTCCAACTCCAAGGATAGATTGGGATTCAACCAAATTACCGGAGGCTTGGAGAGGTTCCAGCAGCATGCCCAGCTCATGTTCACAGGTCCTCTGTGTGACAAGGATGAGGTAGATAAGTGCAGCTACTTCCTTTTGTGGATAGGAGAAAAAGGTTGTGATATTTATAATACCTGGACCCTCATGCCAGACAAAGCTAAAAAGATGCAGACTTACTATGATAAATATACGGAGTATGGCCTTTGGTCAAAGGCCAGCTCCATATACAGCATGCCAGACACAAGTTTCATCAAAGAATGCAAGGAGAGCATGGATCATTTGAACAGTTCGTTACTGAGCTAAAACTACTGGTTAACGGGTGTTTACCCAAATAGTGATGAAATGGTCAGAGATCGCATTGTGTTTGCAACAAACTCACCTCATGTCCGAGAAAAGGTACATAGCTAGGGAGCGTATCTCACTCTTGACAAGGCCATAGATATAGCATGCTCACATGAGCTAGCCAAGCAACAACTGAAGACCATGGGTACAGTCATCCCAGCACAGTATATACTGCAAACAGAAAGTCAAACAGACAACTGTATAAAAAGCCATAAGACCACAGAATGATAGAGTCACCCACAGGACATGTAACTACTATTCAGGACAACACGGCGCCAAAGACGTATGCCCAGCTAAAGGAAAACAGTGCATAAAATGTAAAAAAGTTTAACCATTTTGCAAAAGCATGCAGATCAAAGCTTCCAGCCCAGTTAAAACCCTACCAGAAGACAGTGCACACTGTCAGAATACAGACACCAATGAAGAATACAGTGATGATGAACAGACAGGACTTTATATTGTGACGTATACGGGGTTCCACAAAGAAGAGGAGGAGATGGTAGCGATGAACAGGCTTTATTCAACACATCCAACCCCAACAACCCCTGAGCACAGACAGGAGGGGTGGTCATTCTCCCAGACCTCCGTTTCAATCATGGTTATACAACACATGATACATCTTGCCCTAATCCTGCCTATAAACACTGCTGGGTCATTATAATGCAGTTATAATGACACAGCAGTCTAATAACTCAGTAATCACACACACACAGAGTAACATTTTCAGCTGGCAAAGCATGCTGGGAAATCCCTGCCCCCCTTAACACAGCCCCGACGTTACACTGCTCCCCCCTGGACTGGTTTCTGTCCCCAGAAAAATCAAAGTCCAACCCAGAAGTCCAACGTGAATCAATCCAGGTGTTGGGGGCGGCTTCGATGCCGACGACCAGCACATCCAACAGCTTCAGTAGGACTACGCACAGTCCCTCCCCTGGCAGCGGGAGTCACGACTCCCACCGCTGCCAGGATCTCCCAGGCGGCCGCTGGCCCACGTCCAGCCCCTGCCGAGCCCAGGAAAAGACCGGATCGGTCCTGCTCGCTCCGCTTCTGCTGCGCGCCGAGGGCCTCTGTGACATCGCCACCGGGGGAAGCATCTGCAGGCGGCGGTAGGACTACGCGCAGTCCCTCCCCTGGCAGCGGGAGTCATGACTTCCACCGCTGCCAGGACCTCCCAGGCGGCCGCTGGCCCGCGTCCAAGCATCCAGCCCCTGCCGAGCCCGGGAATAGACCGGATTTGTCCTTCTCGCTCCGTTGCTGCTGTGCGCCGAGGGCCTCTGTGACATCACCGCCAGGGGAGCATCTGCGGGAGGCGGCCTTTCCCTGTCCATGCCACCTTGCTCTAATTTAACTTGGGCGAGGGGCCAGTTTCTCGCGGGGTGGGCGCGGGGCAGTACCGTGCGGTGTGCCCTGGCTCTCCGCAGCAGAAGCACCTTTCCTCGCGTCGCCGCGGCTGTCTCCTCCGTGGACGCGCCGCTGTGGTCTTCCGTAACTCCTCCTCCTCCCCCTCGCTGTCAGCACAGCGGTTTCCTCCGGTGACCAGTCGTTCAGCATGGCAGCCAACTCGACCTGGGCCAGGTGGTCATCCAACAGGTTCTCGCCGTTGTAGCGGAGAATCTTGGCCCACTGCCGGATGGATGGGACGGTTGCCTCCCGGTCGATCGCAGCTCCTGATCGCCCTGGAATCGCCAGCCCGTCCTGCCCTGAAAAGGACGGGAAGCGGGGCTGGTTTGCTCTGCTTGGCCCATTCTGCCTTGAAAAAGGCGGAAGGCGGGGTGCGCTGGTCCGTCCATCGCGGCGAGCCACTCCGGGGGTCGGCCTGTCAGCTCTGTGCTCCGTTCCCAGCCGAGCGATGAACCGCCCCGGCCGCTGGACCTCTGCCTGGGTCCTGGCCACCATCTTGCTCCATCCCCACTCCTGACACCAGTGTGACGTATGCGGGGTTCCACAAAGAAGAGGAGCAGATGGTAGCGATGAACAGGCTTTATTCAACACACCCAACCCCAACAACCCCTGAGCACAGACAGGAGGTCATTGTCCCAGACCTCCGTTTCAATCATGGTTATACAACACATGATACATCCTGCCCTAATCCTGCCTATAAACACTGCCGGGCCATTATAACGCAGTTATAATGACACAGCAGCATAATAACTCCGTAATAACACACACAGTAACGTTTTCAGCTGGCAAAGCATGCTGGGAAATCCCTGCCCCCCTTAACATGGCCCCCCCGATGTTACAATATTGACACCATCACGGTAGAGGATGAGGGCAAAAGCAATGCACAGGGCTACACAGATGTGGAGCTAGGGTCACCTCCACAGAAAGTCAGATTCAAAGTTGATACTGGTGCACAGGCCAACACCATTCCTGTCAACATATTCCAAATGCTGTTCCAGGATGTTCCACTGAGACCAGCTACTCAGAGACTCAGACTATGGAGGCCACCCACTGAGAGTAAAAGGCCAATGCAAGTTAGCATGCAGGTACAAGGACTGCTCACTGTTACTAAATTTCCACGTTGTTGACGCAAGCTCCCCACCAGTCTTGGCCATGAAAGCATGCAGAGACTTAAACCTGATCAGAATTATAATAGCTGTAAATGAAACAAAAGAAATCAGTGACTCAGAGTATACTGAAGGAATACACAGATGTATTCAAAGGTATAGGAGAGCTCCCAGGTGAATGGAACTTCCGTGTTGATCCAAGTATAGCACCTTTATTCTGCCCACCATGCAGAATTCCCTTTACACTGAGAAATCAACTCAACCACATGGAGGAAAATGGCATAATCTGCTGTCTCAGAACCCACAGAATGGGTAAATGTACTTGTGGTTGTAGAGAAGCCTAAGTCAAACAAACTCAGAGTATGCCTGGACCCCAGACCCCTCAATAAGGCAATACAGAGATCTCACTATCCCTTACCTACATTAGAAGATGCCACTGCAAATCTTGCAGGAGCAAAATACTTCAGCATCTTAGATGCCAAGTCAGGCTATTGGAACATTAAACTGAGTCCCAAATAATCACTCCTAACAACATTTAATACTGTTTTTTTGGAAGGTATTGTTTCTTTAGGCTACCATTTGGCATCATCTCAGACCAAGACGAGTTCCAGCGGTGCATAGACAAGTTGTATGGAGGCCTCGACGGAGTGGCAGCCATTGTTGATGATGTGCTGGTATTTGGAAAGACCAAACAAGACCACGACTGTAACCTCAAAGCCATACTACAGTGCACACGAGAGAGAGGTATGAGACTAAACCCTGACAAATGCCGCATCTGCTTACCCGATGTCAGTTACTTTGGACACACACTGACACATGAAGGTTTAAAACCAGATCCACAGAAAGTGAAAGCAGTCTAGAGATGCAGTCACCATGAACAAAGCAGAGTTAGAAACAGTTCTTGGGATGTTCACCTACCTGTCCCAGTTCGCACTGCACCTTTCTGAAATTAATGCACCACTGTGCTGACTGTTAAAAGAACAATGATTTTGTATGGGACTCTATCCATGACAGAGCTTTTCAGCACATGAAAGACCTGATAACGCAACAGCCAGGCCCAGTATTTGCATATTTCGACCCCCAGAAAGAGTTTTGACTCCAAGTTGACGCCTCTAAAAGCGGCCTTGGAGCAGACATGCTTCAAGATGGCAAACCTGTTGCCTATGCATCAAAGTCACAATGACACAGAAGAAAATTGTGCACAGATCAAAAAAAAAAGCTGTATGCGGTGCTATTCGGCTGCAAAGGTTTTCATGACTACATGTATGGTTGCAAGGTGATCGTGGAATCAGACCACAAACCCCTAGAATCAATACTAAAAACCATTAGCAGCAGCACCAGCACAGCTACAACGGATGCGACTGCAGCTCCAAAGATACAACATCAGCTCATCCACAGACCTGGAAAAGACATTCCAGTAGCAGACACATTGTCCAGAAAATCTATAGAATACCAAGGATCAAGCCATAAATGAAGGAATGGAAGCCCATATACACACTGTCATCAGCAATGTTCACGTAAGTGACCAGAGACTGAAAGAGATCAAGGAGGTAACAAACCAAGATCCACAGCTCACCACTTTAAAGAATACCACCTTGAATGGCTCACCTGAGACAAGATCACAATGCCCACTCAGTGTACAAGAATACTGGAATCACAGAGATAAAATTTCTGCGATTGATGGTATTATGCTTAAAGGTGAAAAGATCATCATTCCCAACAGTTCGAGACAAAACATGATAGAGTGCATACATTCCAGCCACATGGGAATCAAAAAAAGCAAAAGCAGGACAAGAGATTCTTTTCTGGCCGGCATGAGAAAACAAAGCAGCAGTAGGCGCCTGCAGTGCCAAGAATATTGCAGAGCTAACCCCAAAGAACCCCTACTGTCACATGCTATTCCAGAGTTACTATGGCAAGTAATAGGCACAGACCTCTTCACATGGAACTCCAGAGACTACATTGTCATAGTAGACTACCACAGCAGATTCTTTGAACTAGAGAGACTGCACAGCTGTACTACATCCACTGTTATCCACAAACTTAAGTCAGCAATGGCGAGGCATGGCATTCCTGAGACCCTCATCAGTGATAATGGTCCATGTTAGAGTCCACGAGTTTCAACACTTCGCAGAAACATGGCACTTCACACTCGCTCACACACACACACACACACACACACACACACACACACACACACACACACACACACACACACACACACACACCTTCTAGTCCCCACCACCAACAGAGCAATGATCTTGCAGAACAAACCTTCCACACAGCCAAACACATGTTAGACAAGGCCAAAGCTGAAGGTAAAGACTCGTACCTCAGCCTATTAGAGTACAAAAATGCTCCTGTGGACAACCTGAATTCACCAGCACAGCTTCTCATGAGCCACAGGTTGTGCTCAATCCTTCCCAAAATGGCTAAACAGCTCCAGACCCAAGTTGCCTGTCAACAGAAAGTACGTGAATGGAGGGAGGCCTGCCAGAACCTCCAGACCTACTATAATGAAACTGGCAGACTTCTGCCACCCCTGCCTGTTGGTGCAGCCATCCATTTTCAACGAGAAGATGGTTCCGGGAAATCCGCAACAGTTACCCGACTTGCAGAGACAGACAGGAGTTACCACATCACAACCAGCGAAGGTCAGACATATTGCAGAAACCGACTCCACATCAGAGAGAGATATTTCAAAAACAAGACAGGATATGACCACAACAGACATCCAACCAGTCAAGTCCAGCAACAGTAACGTACAGGATACTGAACCTGAACTATAAACACAGTCAAATGACCACCCTCTTGGTTATATCACAAAGTCAGGACATGTTGTCAAACCAAGACAAATCCTTTGTTTGTAATTGCTAAAAAAAACAAACAAACACTTATGAGTACAGTGAATTTATTCTTTGACATGTAATTTGAATGTTCTACATTAACACATAGGGTTACCTATGACCTAGAAGAACCTGTTTTTTGTTTTTTTTAAGCGAGACACCTTATTTCTTTTTCATTCGGGGTACTCGTAGACATTTTACTACTCAGGTTAAAACTAGCATTCTTTCAAAGAGTTTCATAAAGTGAGATTTCAGTGGTGGCATTTTGCTGAAGTTTTTGTTGAAATAGAATGCTCAGCTTTTCAGAAAAAGGGGATGTAACATCCAGCCCACTAGGTGGTACCGTATGACCACCTATGTAACTGTTACACGTCATGAGTCAAGTCTCACTAGATTTGGTGTGACAAAAAATGTGTGATACAAGATGACTGACAAAAAACAGAGTGAAACAACGATTGGTTTCCCAAGTGTATTTTTTGATGTTAGATGCTGCCAAAGGGTACCAAGCATCACAATACCAAGCAGCATTATATTGCAAAATAAACAAAATAAGCACTATTTAAGTTTGTAAAATAATAGTGTAAAAATAAAACAAATAAAATAAAACATTGCATTGTGAAAAAAATTACATATATATGCTGCTTGGTATTACCATAGAAGTTGAATGAATGGTGAAACATTTCAGAAGTAAAAAAAAAATACTTTAATTCATTTAACTTGACTGAGCTTTCATACAGCATACTTACTCGCTTGGATGACAATCTTCACCAAATTAAGAAATTGAATTAATTTTGCATTCATTTTATGTCTTAATTATTTTTATTATGATTGAAAAAAAATAATTTTATTTTTATTTACATTGCTTGTTCTATTTTATATTCATTTTATAAGCATTTCTTTCAAGTATTTATGTTCATGAGTTTTATTCATATTGTCCTTGCAATCTAGTTGTGGGTGGCTGTGACGCAGGTGTAGTGTAGTTGACTACTAATTAGCAGGCCAGGGGTTCGATTCCCGGTCAGAATCAGAATCAGAATCAGAATCAGGTTTATTGCCATTGTTCATGTAGTACACAAACTAGGAATTTGTCTCGGTACAATGCTGCAACATTAAACATGATAAGATAAGAGAAATAAACTATACATGTAATAAAGTGTAGGATAAGATTAAGTGATACTGGTCAACAGTTAAAATATATATTAGCCAGCAGCAGATACTGTGGAGAACTATATAGTGCAGTCGGTAATGCAGGAAGATCTGTCTGCAGTCTGCCTGTCGAAGTGTTCTTGAGCAAGACACTGACCCCAGTTGCTCCTGGTGGGTCAGGCCAACGCCTGAGTATGGCAGCTCTTCTGCCATCAGTGTGTGAATGGGTAGATGGCAGGATCTCTAAAGCGCTTTGGTCATCTAGAGATGAGAAAAAGTGTTATATAAGTGACTATCATTTAATGAAACTGCAATCATTAGCTTTTCCTTGAAGGGGCAAAAAGTATCTGTATGGAAGAAAAAGTCACATAAATTAATGGTATTGCACTGAAAGGAAAAGTGCTGATATTGCCCATCCCTACTGGAGATTAGAGTTGGATCATTTATGAACGATTCGTTCGAGTGTACTAGTTGTTTTGGGTGAACGAACTGTACTGAATCACTTACTGTAACTGAACAAATCACTTCAGAAATAGTGGTGATCTGTCCAGTTCGCACCCCCTGCCTCTCGTCTAATGAGAAGGGGATAGGCTACCGCGCCCCCCCCCCCCCCCCCGGGGACCCCAAAAAGGATTGGAGTGGGCAGAGAGGGCCAGTCCACTGCAGTTTTTTTTTTTTTTTTGGTCTCTTCAGCATTTGTTTTCACTAATCAGCTTCAAAGATTGCTAATAAGTTAAAAAAAAAAACCCTCTTAAAAGACTAGACGGAACAGGAAATCTGCAGTGGTATGGCCCTCCATGGTACATGATTGCCCACCACAGGTCAATGAAGGAATGAATGAATAAATGAGTGTTCATCCCTAGCCACCAGGCGAGTTTTAGGCAAAGCTGCTCAGAACTAAGAACAGACAAAGAATAATGCAGAATCAATACTAAATTAACAAAGGACCAAGAGAATAATAATAATAATGCATCAGATTTATAAACATGGCTGCCAATCTACACCAATGGCCTCTCCAACCACTACCGAAGATTTATACACATTCATACCCAGTGTCATGGACACTGGAGGCAAGGTAGGTAAAGTGTCTTGCCCACGGACACAATGGCAGGATATCTGGGGAGAGCGGGATTCGAACCACCAACCCCTATGATAACACAGGGTTACAAAAATAATTTTTTTGTAAGTTGTCTGTTTTTTCAACTGATTTACGACAATTTTGCACCGCTGAATCTGAGAAGGACATCCGTTTCTCTCGATTGGGTGCTAAGTAAAAACCTGTACTTAGTACTGTGCATGTACTTACCTTTATATAAAGTTAAGTACATGTAAATTTAATGTTACATATCATTGTTCAAAATTCAGAGAATTTCAAGACATAAAAAATAATTTTGCATCATATAAAGCGAAAATACCCGTACATGTAAACAAAAACGTATAAAACATCATGTGGCCATAATTCAAAAAGTTGACCTGACTGAGTACAACCAATGTGATTTTTTGGATTCAGCACATCAAAATAGTCCTAAATCAGCTAAAACCCCCCCCCAAAAACTTAGACAATAAATCTGGTGTTGACCAGTGTAATTGATGTAAAAATACAGCTAGAGTGGACATGGTCACAGACCATGTCCAAAGACTACAATGACTTTGGAAAAACATACAACCCCCCCCCCCCCCAAACAAACCAAGCAATAACAATGATGCAAAGTTACATGACAGCATCACACGCCAAGTCCTGACCAGGAACCCGCAGGGGAAGAGAAAGAGACCGGCCTCGAAACAGCTGGAGATGAGACACTGAGGCGGAGCTGAAACAGCAGGGAACCAACTGGAGGGGAGCAGAGAGAGCAGCCCAGAACCGAGTGAGATGGTGAGGGGCCGTTGATGGCCTATGCTCCATGGTGAGCTATGGGCTTAAGTAAGTAAAGTTACAAGAAAACATGGCAAATTTACAAGAAAGTCACAAATGTGCCTCATGATTTAAATTTAACAAAACAAAATGTAAAGGGGGATGACTTTCCTACTTGGCTTCTTAGCCTGCCACACCTCCTCCAGTGCCCTTTGGGTCAGCTCTAGGGTCGTCAGCTGGAGCCACCGATCACTGATGTTTCACCCCTATCTAGTACATCTCCCGGGGGGCCGGCCAGGGTCAAATGAGGACGTCTCCCTCCCAACCCCTGCAACTGACCTTATTGGGGTGCCTTACTCAGGGCCAGTCCTGGCCATTTTGGCACCCGAGGTGAGATTAGGATACATGCCCCTCACACGTGTACAGACACGCACGCACACACACATACACACACAAAACCCCCCAAACATTATACCCTCTCAGGTCCTGAAGTACCCGGATACCAGCAACAGACCAGGGAACTCACGTTACTCAAAAATCACATAAGCCCCTTTCAATGGAGGCTTGTCACCATTATCTGATCAGATACATCTGAATGATGATTATCAGATGACTCCGGCTAAATAACACTGTAGGCAGTGTGGCTCGTTAACTGCCTCACCTCAGTTCAGACATTTGCAGATAAACGAGAACAGAAAGAGCGGAAATTAATCAGAAGACTGCTGTGTCAGTCTAACTGGCAACTGATTAACTGGTGAGGGTAAACGTCTTTTTCACGTAACCTCAAAATAAACGTGTTGTGGTGGACCATGAGGAGGCTCCACTCACACACAGTGACTTGGGGAGAAGGAAGGAGAGATGCGGAATCTTTATGCATGCGCATTGGCGCCAGATGCCATTTTGGTCATTGCTGGAGTTGAGTAAAGTTCTGAACTGTCAGCTCTCGTGTCTCGTCCTTTCATTCCTCCCCAGTGTATTCTTAAACTGAAGTTGCTCGCCTGCCAATTTTTCACCCAGAACACCAAAACAGTAAATTGTTTTCATACCAATTTGGTTGCTTTGTTTTTCTCTGTAGCTGCTGTTAGATTAATTTGTGACAGCCGCTGCAAGTGTTGTTTGAGGCTGGGGAAAAATAGGTGACCCTACTGATGCCTGTCCAAAATTATGCAAAGGTAATTAAAATATTTGACAAATGCTCATGTTGTCATTATTTATGTTTGTTTCTCATACAGTTGTTACTTGGGGAGATTTATGAAATTGCTGTAGTGAAAATATAGCAAGAACGTCACAGCAGCCTGTCACATTTTAATCTGGGCAAACAGATTAAAATGTGACAGCGATGGGATTGGTTCATTTGTGTAGAATCCTATATTATACTATTATGGCGGTGCCCTAGACTAGGGAGGGGTGATGTGCCACCTCTGGGGGGGGTGGCGTCACCTGGGGTATATAAGCCAGTACCGGGAGACATACTGCTTCTTTGCTGTTGCTCTTGTACTCACAGTAGGAACTCCTGTGTGTATAGTTTGTGTTATAATAAAACTTATAAAATGTCACCTTGCCTCCTCTTTATTCGGACACAACATTTGGCGATGAGGATATACGGAGATAGAGAGGGCTGCAACCACGTTATGTCCATTTTTGGAGGCTCCGGGTGAGCCGCTGGTCTTTTGGGCCAGGTGGTTTGCGGCCTTCGAAAACTCTGTTGGCGTTAGACCTCAGCGACCTTGACAAATTGTGTGCAAGGGCTATTCTGGTCTATAACCTAGATGTGGAAAGCCAGAGGGTCCTGAGCACGCTTGGAGGAGGTGACTCATTCGGTGATGTAGCGAGGCTCATGGTGGGCTACTTTTGCGCCCCTGAAGACATAACGCGGCGCATGCAGTTCAAGCAGCAACACCAGCGACCCAGAGAATTGGTCCGACAGTTTGTGGCGGCCTTTCAGCGTCTGGCAGGTGAGTGCAGGCTTGGGATGTTGGAGGAGATGGTCTGCGACCAGTTAGCAGAACACGTGGCCTACTCCTCGGCAAGAGTTCGCCTACTGACTCATGCTGGTGAGCTAACACCACTAGTAGCCATGGAGCTAGCACAACGACACAAGGCAGTGGAACGACTACTAAGGAATCTTGATGACGTAGCTCTGCCCAGGAACGACGTACCGTGGAAGACTCCAGCCTTGGATCTGGATGATGGCGGCGACATTGAGTACACGGCCATCATAAAAATAAAGTCCGCCCTGGGGACGCCGAGGTGCTATGGCTGCAGATCCAGCAGGCACTGTTTTAGAGCAAGGGAGTACACAGCGGAGAGCAAGTGTTGTGGACAGTGTGGTTTGTTCCATCACTTCGCCAGAGTTTGCCGCAATTTCAACAAGGAGGAACGGAGGCCTGCTAAGGACAGTGTTAAGAAGAAGGTACCTACGGTGGTTCACACTGTCTTGCCCAGCACGAGGTCGGCGGTCTCCATTCTGAACTTTGAAACAGTAAGACGGTGTTTTTTCCTACTACACAGTGGGTAACGCGAGCGTGGCCTGTTATGGATATGGTAGTAATCCCCTTGACATCGTGGGCTTGGTGTGGCTGTCTGTGAGGTATAAGGAGGTCTCGGTGGGCGCAGCCGAGTTCATGGCATCTCGAGAAAGTAATGATCTGATGGGCTGTAACTTGTTTTACGGGCTTGGTTTCTCCATCACCTGCGGAGATGTGGAGAAGTGGGCAGGTGGTGGTCTGTGGGACCGGCCATTTTATGTAGGAAGTGTGGGACTTTTGGTGGCCCATTCCAAGTGAAGAGGGACGCCGCCAGCACCATAATATGCCTATGAGGTGAGGGTCCTGTGCCAATGTTCGTGGTCCCGCGGACTGTGGACTCGAACGGCATGGCTTGACCCCCGCGGTGGCAGAAAGGTCTAGAGAGCATGAACTACAGGGCTCCGGTGGCCGACTGGATACCACTGTTGAGCCAACAGCGGCTGGTGCCGCTCCGACGCATCAACATCAACAACTAGCAACCGGGATAACATCAGAGGGCACGATCCCTGGCCGTGCTGACATCAAAAGCAAGGGACTTGGCTTGAATCAACTTGGTGAACTGCTGAGGAGCCATAAGGGTGCCAGATCACGATGCAGATGACGGAAGAAGCCAGTAAGCGCTCCCCTGGGCGAGGGTGATGACGTCTGCCCTAGGGTCGAGCCTCGGCTTGGTCAGGTGCACAGTTCCAGAGAGCTGAGAGTTGGACAGGATAATCTGGGGGTGGTCCAGTCCGACAGCAACGGGTACCTGAATTTGACTGATGGGTCGAGACGGCATCCCAACAAGCTGCAGCGTCTGAGCAGGAAAGGACATCAATGCAGCCGGTCTCCTGTCACAAATAAGCAGAGACGCTCTGGCAGTGGGCCGTGGGACGGACACTCCGGGAAGGGGGGGGGGCCCTTTGGGAGACCTGGGTTAGATTGTGAATGAGTGCTTACAGTGGGTCTGATTTGGGTGCATTTAAAATGTGTCTTCTACTGTTAATGTTGTGGTGTTTGTGATATGTTCTGTTTTAAAAAAAAAGAGAGAGAGAGAGAGAAAAGAGACACAGCTCTGTCAATATGGTGATGTGAATTTATGTAATTGCCTGTTTGACTATTTGGTGATGTGCACTTGACCGCCGTGTGTGTGTGTGTGTGTGTGTGTGTGTGTGTGTGTGTGTTCATTGCCCTATTTTGGTGTACCTTGTGTATTTTATCAGGAATCTCTGTGTTTATTATGTATATCCTGCGAGTTATGGGGTTGGGTACCGCCATTGTTTATTTTGTAATTATTGGTTTGCATATATATGTTTATTTTATTGGGATTAATTTAGTTTGGTTCGTGGCCCTTTTTCTTTTCACTGACTGTTGGTTTACGTACATAGCGGAGAGCTCCGCTGGGCCAGTGTGGTGTGTGAGTGTGTAGGCCTATACCCCTTTGTATTAGAGTGTGAATCAGGTGCAAATTATATGGTTGGGAGAATTTGTGTGATTGTGTTTTTCAAAAGGGGGGGAGGTGTAGAATCCTGTATTATATTACACAGGGTTACAAAAATAATTTTTTTGTAAGTTGTCTCTGTTTTTTCAACTGATTTAAGACAACTGTACACCGCTGAATCCGAAAATAGCATCCGTTTCTCTCAATCAGGTGCTAAGTAAAAACCTGTATTTAGTACTGTGCATGTACTTTCCTTTATATAAAGGTAAGTACATGTAAATTTAATGTTACATCATCATTGTTCAAAATTCAGAGAATTTCAAGAAAAAGAATTTTACATCATGTAAACTGAAAATACCCGTACATGTAAACAGAAACGTGTAAAAGAACATGTGGCCATAATTCAAAGAGTTGACCTGATTGAGCAAAACCAATGTGATTTTTGATTCAGCACAACAAAACTGTCCTAAGTCAGATAAAAAAAGAGTCAATAAATTTGGTGTTGACCAGTGTTATGGTGGTGCCCTAGGCTAGGGAGGGGTGATGCCCCGCCTCTGGGGGGGTGGCGTCACCTGGGTTATATAAGCCAGTAGTGGGAGACACACTGTCTCTTCGCTGGGGCTCCTGTACTGGCAGTAGGGACTCCTGTGTGTATAGTTCATGTTATAATAAAACTTATAAAATGTAACCTTGCCTCCTCTTTATTTGGACACAACAATTCGTATTGTATTTTATTTCACAATTATATTTTACAATAAGGTCTGCACCTGCAAGACTTACAGTGGTGTGAAAAAGTGTTTGCCCCTTCCTGAGTTCTCATCTTTTGTATGTTTGTCATACTTAAATGTTTCAGATCCATCCAGCCATCTTCTTCCGCTTAATCCTTTTCGGGTTGCGGGGGGGGGGGGCGCTGGAGCCTATCCCAGCATCTTTGGGTGAGAGGCAGGGTACACCCTCGACAGATCACCAGTCCATCACAGGGTTAACACAGAGAGACAGACAACCATTCACTCTCAGTCATACCGAAGGACAATTTAGAATCCCCAGTTTTGTTGCCAATTAACGTAACTTGCATGTTTTTTGGCATGTGGGAGGAAACCAGAGAAGTTTCAGATCAAACAAATTTAAATATTAGACAAAGATAACAAGTAAACACAAAATGCAGTTTTTAAATGAAGGTGTTTATTATTAAGATAAGATAAGATAAGCCTTTATTAGTCCCACAATGGGGAAATTCCAGGATTGCAACAGCACAGGGATAGCAACACTCAGAGCAACAATCAGAAGGCAAGACAAAAAACAAGAGCAGCAAGTATGCATATGTACATATAAATATAAATATATATATATATATATATATATATATATACACTGTATATATATATATATATATATATATATATAGACACAGTGCGGAGCATTGTAGCTAGATGGGATAGATATATAGATATATAAACAGTGCGGAGCATTGTATCTGGATAGAATAAATATATGAGTATATAAACACACAGTGCGGAGCATTGTAGCTAGATGGAATAAATATGTAAATATATAAACACACACAGTGTGGAGCATTGTAGCTAGATGGAGTAAATATATATATAAACACACAGTGCGGAGCATTGTAGCCAGATGGAATATGTAAATATATAAACACACAGTGCGGAGCATTGCAGCTAGATGGAATGAAACAGCACAACTGTCTACTTAGTTATCCTACATGGTATGATTATTTTTAAAAAAAAATTTTTTTGTTACTTATTTGTACCCGTAGGCAGATTTGGTTTGCAGTCTGGTGACAAGCCACCGGCTGCCAGTCGCTGCGTGCGCGAGCGCCCTAAACCTACATGTTTTTGGTATGTGGGAGGAAACCGGAGAAATCCCGGAGTAAACCCACGCAACACGGGGAGAACATGCAAACTCCACACAGCTCACTGTTGGTCGGGGGCTGGGATCGAACCCACGATCTCATGATCCCCGCGATCCCCCGGCCGAGGGTAAACTGTGCTGCCGCAGTGCTAAACCACTGCGCCACCGTGCAGCTCAATCACGCCACTGTGATTATGTACCCATACATATTCTCACCCTCCATAGCGACCGGTATTTTCCTAGCTGTATACCGGAGGGGACCATTGTGTAAGTCTATTGCGTCTTTTGCATTCAAAACTATTAGGTTGTCACATCTTTTTGCCATCTCTGCGAGCAGCCCTGCTTAGGTTGTACAGTCTGACAGCCGTAGGTAGGAAGGACCTGCGAAACCTCTCGGTTGTTCACCTAGGATGATGTAGTCTGCTGCTAAATGAGCTCCTCAGTGCATTCAGTATGTCCTGCATAGGGTGGAACTCGGACTCCAGCAGAGATGACAGTTTAGCCACCATCCTTCTCTCTCCTATCTCCTCCACTGGGTCAAGGCGTTTCCCCAGGACAGATCTAGCTTTCTTGATCAGTTTGTTCAGTCTCTTCCTATCAGCTGCTGTAATGCCACTGCCCCAGCAGACCACTCCAAAAGTGATGGCTGATGCCACCACCATGTCATAGAATGTCTTCAGCAGCGCCCCTTGTACACCAAAAGACCTGAGTCTCTTCAGTAGGAACAGCCTGCGCTGTCCCTTCTTGTAGAGTGCGTATTAAGTGTATTAAGGGGGAAAAAATCCAAATCTACATGGCCCTCTGTGAAAAAATGATTGCCCCCTAAACCTAATAACTGGTTGGGCCACCCTTAGCAGCAACAACTACAATCAAGTGTGAAAACTGACAATGAGTCTTTTACAGCACTGTGGAGGAATTTTGGCCCACTCATTTTTGCAGAATTGTTGTAATTCAGCCACATTGGAGGGTTATAGATAGATAGATAGATAGATAGATAGATAGTTTATTTCGAACACAAAATATAACAAACACAAGCAAATGGCAAATGCAATAAAGTAACAGTATACACTGTTCGAAAGGGAGAAGGAAGAAGTGAACACTTATTAATTCCATCTCGTCTTTTCCATAGATACACCCATGTGAATTTTATACAAATTACCACCTTTAAGACCCCAAGTAAACAATTTACTGTATTTTTTACAAATCAACATTAACACCCATCCATTCTAACATACAATGATGTCCATACAACAAAACCAGCCTCAAACAACACAGATATACACAGTGCTGTCCTACCCACCATTCCATAGTGTCCCATAATATCCCAGAGTGAACATAATGAATCGTACATATAACTACTACCCTTCTAACATATACCCTTTCAGCAAATGATGCTTATACCTCTTTTTGAATTGATTTCTGTTTGTACATAGTTTCAGTTCCGGCTCTAGACTGTTCCACAAATCCACCCCACAGACAGATATGCACATACTTTTCTTGGTAGTACGTATCTTGGGTTTTGTAAAGTTTAAGTCTCCCCTCAAATTATGATCATTGTCTCTTTTTTTAAATATTTTTTGTATATTAGTTGGTAGTTGATTATTAATTGCCCTGTACATTACTTGTGCTGTCTTAAATTTAACTACATCGATGAACTTTATGACATGTGACTTTAAGAACAACGAATTGGTATGGTCTCTATATCCTGCATTGTTTATTATCCTTATAGCTCTTTTTTGTAATGTGCATATTGACTGTAGGTTGGTTTTGTAGGTGTTTCCCCAGACTTCTACACAGTAGTTAAGATAAGGTAAAAACAGTGAATTGTACAATAAGACCAATGATTTATAGTCCAAGAAGTGTCTTGTCTTCCCCAGTATGCCTATACATTTTGCTAATTTGGCCCGGATGTGACTGATGTGAGGTTTCCAGCAGATTTTATTGTCAAGCGTCACCCCCAGGAACTTATTTTCCTGTACTGTTTCTATTCTGGTATCATCTATCGTTACCATTATTTCATGATTTATTTTATAATTTCCAAACAACATAATCTTTGTTTTTTTTAGATTTAGAGATAATTTATTTTTGTTGAACCACTGCGTTAATTTTTTCATTTCAGTTGTGACCACCTCTAAAACCTGCTGCAAATTCTCACCAGTGCAGAGGATATTTGTGTCATCCGCAAACAAAATAAATTTCAGAATTTTTGATACTTGGTATATGTCATTTATATATAAAATAAAGAGTTTGGGTCCCAAAACTGACCCCTGGGGCACACCACAAGTGATGTCCATGAAGGGTGATTTGTGCTCTCCAATTTGTACAAATTGTTGTCTGTTACTTAAATAACTTTCCACCCAACTCAGTCCAACCCCTCTTATCCCATACCTTTCCAGTTTCCTTAGTAGTATTCTGTGGTCAATGGTGTCAAAAGCTTTCTTTAAATCTATAAATACTCCTACAGCAACATTTTTTTTATCTATACAACTAGTAATTTCTTCTATAAGTTCGATCAGTGCCAAAGATGTAGATTTATCTGCTCTAAAACCATACTGGCTATCTGTAAGGAGGTTGTGTTTTTCAGTGAAATCATCCAGTCTCTTAGTGAAGATTTTTTCAAGTATTTTGGAGAATTGTGAGAGTAAAGAGACTGGCCTGTAATTTGTGAAGCGATGACTGTCTCCTGTTTTGTATAGAGGTATTACTTTTGCTATTTTCATTTTGTCTGGAAATGTACCAGTTTGAAATGACAGGTTACAGATGTGGGTGAGTGGCTTAACAATTCCCTCAATTACTTTTTTCACTATTGTCATGTCAATTTCATTCCAGTCTGTTGATTTTTTGTTCTTAAATTTACTCACAGTCTCGATAATTTCCTTTTCAGTAACTGCACCCAAAAAGATTGTGTTTGGATTTCTATCTTCTATTTCATTCACAGAACCACTGTAGTTTGTTTCTGGTGTCACTATTGATTTTGCTAATTCAGGACCAACGTTTACAAAAAATTTATTGAAACCACTGACCACATCTTCCATATTATTTATCAAATTTCCATTTTCGATAAAATATTCTGGATAATTTGCATTCTTAGGACGATTACTAATAATCCCATTGAGTACTTGCCATATTCCTTTTATGTTATTTTTGTTATCCTCTAGTATTCTGTTGTAATATTCTTTCTTACAGGTCCTCATTATAGTGGTAAGCTTATTTTTGTATCTTTTATATTTGATCTCAGCTTCCACTGTTCTGCATTTAATGAATTGTTTATATAATGTATTCTTCTTTTTACATGCATTTATTAACCCCTTGGTGACCCAAGGAATATTTTTTTTTTGTTGTCTGTCACTGTATTGTTTTATAGGACAGTATTTATTGTACAATGATTGAAATATTTGTAAAAATTTATCATATGCTCTATTTATGTCATTTTCATCATAAACTATCTTCCAATCTTGTATTAATAATTCCTTTGTCAGTAAATGCATTGATTCTTCGGTTCTTATTCTTTTATATTTAATATTTTTGGTATACTTTTTCTTCCTATAATCACATTGATAGACAACAAAAATCGGCAGGTGGTCGCTGATATCATTCAATAAAAGCCCACTCCTGATATTATTTTCCATAATGTTTGTGAATATGTTATCTATTAGTGTGGCACTGTGTGACGTGATTCTGCTAGGTCCGGTAATTGTTGGATGTAAACCCATACTGTACATTGTGTTGATAAATTCTTCTGTCAAACTATGTTGTTTTGAGTTCATCAGATCTATATTGAAATCCCCACAGATGAACATAACTTTATGAGTTAGTTTTGCATACATTTTTTCCATCCAGTCCTTAAATAATTCAATGTTTGATCCAGGTGTTCTATATACACAGCTCACTACTACATTCTTCACATTGTCCAGACAGATTTCTATTGTAATACATTCAAATAAATCATCCACAGTTACTGACAGATTTTCAACAACCTTGTATTTCAAGCTCTTGTCAACAAAAATTGCAACTCCTCCTCCTTTTTTCACTTTTCTATTTATATAATTTAGTTCATAGCCATCCATGGTAAAATCCACTCCTTTCTCTTCACTGAGCCACGTCTCTGATATTGCCACAATATTGAAGGGCTCTTTAAACTGGTGTAAATAATCTTTAATGTTATTAAAGTTTGCATCGAGACTCCTGCTGTTGAAGTGGATCATAGAAATATTGAAATCAGATGTGACCATTGTGTTAACCTGTTCATCTGTGTAGTAATTACAGTCATTATTGATGGAGCTAAATAAACTATTATCAGGGTCTATGTCATATTCTATGTCCTGTGGGTTGTGATCTGTGTATTCAAAAACTTTCAGTTCCTGTTGTCCCTGTTTGTTGATTTTTTGATTCATGTTGTTGAATGTTTTTTGCAGATGAGTAAAATCCTTCAGTGTCCTACAGTTGTCTGAATTGTTGCTGTGACTCCAGTTCATAATATTCATTGATAATTGTCCAGTTCCATAATATTACGGATGTTAATGACCTTGGCTTCTTCAGGTGAACCGTTTAATTTGATATATATTTTACAGTTTGATGTCCAGGTATTTTGAATCTTTTTCTGCTTTTTCAGGTATCTTGCTTTCCTGGCTATTTCTGCGTTTTCCTTCGTGAGGTGCTCGTTAATGTAAGTGTTTGTTTCTTTTAGCTTCCTACCTTGTTTCAGTAGCGCAGTCTTGTGTTTTTTGTTCACAAACCTCATGATCACAGCCGGTTTGTCACCGCTTTTCCTGGGCAGATGGTGGCAGGACTCTATGTTGTTGCAGTCCAGCTGGATTCCTTTGGCCTGCATGAAGGCCGCCACTTGTTGCTCAGCGGATTCCTCATCCAGCTGACTTCCACTGCTGTCTGCGGCCACTGCTCTCGCGTATGATCGGGGTTTGATGTGGAGCCCCGTGATGATCACGTCGTTCGCCCGAGAGCTCTGGTCCATCTCAGCCATTCTGCTCTCCAGATATGCCAGCCTCCTGTCTTTCTCAGCGTTCTGGTTCCGCAGCGCTTTAATCTCCTCCATTAGGTCCAGGATGCTTCTTTGCTGTGCCTTTACAGCGGAAATCTCTTCCGCCAAGAAATCCAGCGCTTTTTTAATTTCATCTTCATTTTGCAGAGCTTTCTTGGGACCCATTTTCCCAGCCGATGATTGCTGAATCCGATCGTAGGAAAAAAAAAAAAAACACGTGGGAGAAATCCCTTTGTTTTCCTGAGTGCGAGGGGCGAGAGGCCAATTGCTACACCAGCCACTACTGACAAATTCCCCTTATTTCTCACAAGTAGGTTCACACTCCAGCGGCAGCAACAAAAAAAGGTCAAAACGCCAGCTCCAAACTGCGTTCTAACTGCGTTTATCTGCCTTTTAACCAGAAATGAACTGGGAGCCTTTACCCGTGCGTCCTTACCCGTCCTCACCCGGAACCGGAAGTGAGGTTCAAGCATGAACTACCTTTTTAAAGTCATGCCACAGCATCTCAATCGGATTCAGGTCAGGACTTTGACTAGGCCACTCCAAAGACTTAATTTTGTTTTTCCTTCAGCCATTCAGAGGTGGACTTGCTGGTGTGTTTTGGATCATTGTCCTGCTGCAGAACCCAAGTGCGCTTCAGCTTGAGGTCACGAACAGATGGCTGGACATTCTCCTTCAGGAATTTTTGGTAGACAGCAGAATTCATGGTTTCATTTACCACAGCAAGTCTTCCAAGTCCTGAAGCAGCAAAACAGCCCCAGACCATCACACTACCATCACCATATTTTACTATTTGTATGATGTCACTTTTCTGAAATGCTGTGTTACTTTTACACCAGATGTAATGGGACACACATCTTCCAAAAAGTTCAACTTTTGTCTCGTCAGTCCACAGAGTATTTTCCCAAAAGTCTTGGGGATCATCAAGATGTTTTCTGGCAAAACTGAGATGAGCCTTTATTATTCTTTTTGATCAGCAGTGGTTTTTGTCTTGGAACTCTGCCATGCAGGCCATTTTTGCCCAATATCTTTCTCATGGTGGAGTCATGAACGCTGACCTCAATTGAGGCAAGTGAGGCCTGCAGTTCTTTGGATGTTGTTGTGGGGTCTTTTGTGACTTCTTGGATGAGTCATCACTGCTCTCTTGGGGTAATTTTGGTCAGCCGGCCACTCCTGGGAAGGTTCACCACTGTTCCATGTTTTCACCATTTGTGGTTATTGGCTCTCACTGTGGTTCATTGGAGTCCCAGAGCTTTAGAAATGGCTTTATAATCTTTTCCAGACTGATCTCAATTATTGTTTCTCATTTGTTCCTGAATTTCTATGGATCGCAGCATGATGTTTAGGTTTTGAGGAACTTTTGGTCTACTTGCTTTGTCAGGCAGGTCCTATTTAAGTTATTTCTTGATTGAGAACAGGTGTGGCAGTGATCAGGCCTGGGTGTGGCTAGAGAAATTGAATTCAGCTTTCCAAAGATGTGATAAACCACAGTTAATTTATGTTTTAACGAGGGGGGGGGGCAATCATCCCCCCCCCCCCACAGGGCCATGTAGGTTTGGATTTTTTATTTTTTTTTTTACCCTTAATAATAAACATCTTCACTTAAAAACTGCATTTTATGTTTACTTGTTATCTTTGTCTAATATTTAAATTTGTTTAATGATCTGAAACATTTAAATATGACAAACATACAAAAAAAAAAAGAAGTCAGGAAGGGGGCAAACACTTTCACACCACTGTAGTTCATATGCATTATCACTAAATTACCAACAAATAGGTCTATACATTCTGCTGTATTGCTGTCACAGCATAATCTGGTGTAGAGAGATCACATGCTGCTAATGGAGAAGATAACTAATCTGTGTTTGTTTGCTGTGTGTGTGTGTGTGTGTGTGTGGGGGGGGGGGTTCTTTAAATCTCCGAGTCACAACTGTATGAGAAAACAATGAGAAAAACAATGACAACACGAGCATTTGTCAAACATTTACCTTTGCATTATTTTGGACAGGCATCAGCACACCCATTTATATTTCCCACCTGTAGCAGCTGTTGTCACAAGTTAATCTAACAGCAGTGAAGGAGAAACACAAACCAGTGAAAATGGTATGAATATAACTTACTGTTTTGGTGTTCTGGGTGAAAAATTGACAAACGAGCCACTTCACAGTTGAAGAATGGACGTTTATTTCGAGATTATGTGAAAAAGATGTTTTAATAGCAAAACACATGCACATCTGTTTACTCTCCCCAGTTAATCCATCGCCAGTTAAACTGACACACGGTCTGTCATCATTCTGACAGATTAATTTCAAAACTGCAACAAACAACTGTGTGTGCACACAAGCACACAAGAAAAACAAGAATAAACAACCACAATAAATTTTGTCCTACCTTTGCTGTTTTGTCGTTATAAATCATATGTGAGAGGCAACACACAGGACCCAGTTAGAGCTGTTTGTAGTAGAGACTGAATCCACAAGATGCCACACTAAACTGCACTGCTGAAGTGATTCAAAGTTGGTCAGCCCTTGAAAGCCCTCTATTGGCCTGGGGCTGTAAACATTTGTCTGCCAGCACAGCGCCTCTGCCTATTAGGAATTTTAATTATTTAAAAAAAAAAAAAAAAAAGGGCTTGCAGTTGTCCCCCCACCACCACCACCAACAGGGGACGCCCTAGGTCACCTATGCCCTGGCCTTACCCCACATGCCATCACTCCTCCGAGGCCCCAGCCAGTGACTTGCCTTCTCAGCCTCTTCCGCCAGCTCTTTGATGGTCCTCTGTAACCTTTCCCCTCAGAGACCAACTTCCCACAGGGGACGAATCATTGACCTTCCCATAAAGCCCCTACATCCAATGTCCACAGGGTGGACAGCTGCAGCACGGCCTACTTCCCTACACTCTGCTGCAAGCTCCGTGTATTTAAGCCGCTCACTCTTGTTAGCTGCTGGTATCCCCTCTTCCCAAGAGACCGTGAGTTTGATGATTGTGACCTTGCGTATAGCTGAGGATACATGACACAGTCTGGTCTGAGCATAGTCTCGATAATCTCTGATGGAAAAACCAGCTGTGTGCCCAGGTCAACCTTCATCTCCTATGCCTTTCTGGGGTGAGCAATGATGTTCTTCCTGTTCCTGGCTTCTGATGGACCTCCCCTGCTCTTACAAAGTGCACAAGCTTTTGGTGGGCCTGTGTGGCATTTGCAGTGACCCTGCTCTTCTCCAGGAACTCCGCTAGTTTCAACAGCACCTGGTTGCGTCTCCATCTGTAGCACCCCTGTGTCAGTGCCACCTTACACCCTGATAGGATGTGTTGGAGTCCTGTGCTGATGACACTCCACAAGGGGCACTTGTCCTCATTTCTGTATTGGCCCTTCACTCAGGGCCAGTTTGCCTCGAGAGACCCTGCCAAGGGCTAGTAGGTCAGGTCTCAGATGCTGAGTGAGCTATCAAAACGGTAATCAAGCTTCAACCACAGCACTGATCTAAAATCAGAGACCGTACCAAAGAAATGGACCTGGTTTCCATTTTCTGAGGGTTTACAACATCACCATTTTCTGTCCCTTAGATAGAATACTAGTTTGAAGGATGTGAACACTGACAGCTTTTTTCAGACTCGGAAGCTAAACATAGTCCTACTCCAACCTATCGCATGGGAACACAATCCTCCTTCCTAAACCTGAAAAAGAAAATTTAGAGTGGAATCCTAAACAGTAAGAGGAACTAAAATGAGAATGAAAACAGATCAATACCAGTCACACAACTACTGCTCCAGTGTGCTACCGACACCTACGTCCTATGGACTGGAGTAGGGTAACATTCACACCTCCTTATGAAATGTTCTTCCCTTTGTCATACAACATACACAAATTGACATAGAAGCTGAAAAAGAAAAATGTACTTTATGTAACAATAGAGAACTTGCTACTGGCTGAGACACCAGGAATTAATGGGCTATAAAGTCAAAGATTAAGAGGTTGTTATGAAAAAAATTCAAACAAAACTCATACTAAAAGATGTGACATGTTCAAGAAATAGTTCTTTGCTTGTCCAATCTTGCAAAAAGTGGGACACCAAAAAAAATCTCTTAAAATGATATCTTATGTAATCAGAAACCTGTCAAAACACCTACATTCACACAACTGAAAATGCAATGCCTAAAACGCCTTCTTCTTTATCATTCCACAAGTTCTGTCAGCTGGACCAGTGCAGATGTGTGATGAGATTTATCCAGCAGTATGAGGGAGAGCCAGTCTGCTCATGTATCCACACTTTGATCTCCATGGCTCGTGAGAGTGATGGGAGGCTTTGATCTCTCTACCTTTTGGTTTGGACTGCAGCCCATAGGAGGTGACAGCAGGACGATGAGAAGAGGTAGCAACACAAGCAGAAGGGGCACGAGTGGAGTGAGCAAGAAAGAAAAAGGGGAAAGATTAAAAAAAAAATAAAAATAAGGCAGAATCTACTTGATGAGGGTATAGGGGAGAAGAGAGTGGGAGATGAACAAAAACACCACAGGAGAGTTGCTGGGGATAAAAGAACAAGAGTAATGAGAGCAAATGGAAAGGATGGAGAATGTAAGAAGAAAAAAAAAAGGAGCTCTGAGGGTATAGTGATGCCAACTCTGTGCCTTGGTTTCTGGGTGCATACAAGCACAAGGTTTTATCTTCATGCTTACAGTAAGGTATCCTTACAGTTTTATTTTCCAAAATTTCAAGGTATTCATCTTTGGATTTTCTGCGTTGCCCACCTTACACTGGACTCCAAGGCAGTGTGTCAATAGAGGGCGCAAGTGTGCTTTATTAAATATACTGTAACTTGTTTTGTGAACACAGGCACCTTGATTTCCTTGTATATATGGATTACTTGGGTTGTTACTGATATCTGGTGAAAATCTCAGGTCAATGGCTCCATCAGAATATGTTTAATGAGGAAAAATGTTGATGTGGTCAATGCTTATTTTCCCTGCTGTGTAATCTGTAAACCTAACTGGAATATAAACAGAGGTGAGTATAGTAACCAGAAATTGTACTAAAGTAAAATTAGTGTTATATTAATAACTTGAGTATAAATTAGAGTTAAGGTAATCCCTTCCACAACATGTGGGATACCATGTTGTGTATGGGGTGGTGCCTGTCCCCGTTTCACGGACCCTAGGCCACACAGCTACTGTGAGTAGTGTAAGCTACAGTGGTGGGTCAGTCCTCTGGTAGCTCTGTGTATTAACTTTCCTTTACCCCAGTCTATTATGGTGAGCACCAAGCTAGAAGGCAGAAAGTACCATTTTTATATGGTCTTTAGTATGGCCTAGCCGGGATTTGAACCCACAGCCTCCCGGTTGTGGGGCAGATCCTCTACTAACTAGGCCACCACTCCAGTATAAGTTAGTTACCAAAAAATACTTAAATATGAGTATCTTCTGACAAAGTTACTTAAGTAGTAAGAACTTTACTCACTGATTTTAGTGAGGTTCTCTATTAAATTGTGACTCGTGTATTTTGTGGTTTTTCATTAATCTGTAATATTCTAGTCAAATTTGAAACTTCCTATTTTTTTTTCATATGTTTCCTTGTATTTTTCTCTTTTCACAAGTAGCCAGTCCATTCATGCACTCCTGCCATCTAGTGGTTATACACAGTAACTGTTAAATGTGAAATCCTTCGTTAATGTGATTTTTCTTTACATCGCAGCAGATTTTAATTGGGTGGTCTTAATAGTATTCACATTTGATCCAGGTGAAGGCTCTTGAAATAACTTTACATAACATTCCGACTTTCTTCATTGAAGAGAGACAGATGCTACAATTCTGCGGTGGAGGATGCAGCACGCATGGCAGACACAGCTGATTTGTGCTCTTTTTAATCAATCTTCCCTTTATCACTGGATTGTAATTTTGACGGCTCCGACTGCACAACTTCAAAATTCTGGGGGTGGTGGTGGTTTGGGGCTGAAACTGTCAGACAAGCAGGCACACAGTAAAAGCACATTTACTGAATGCTGCAAATTTCTTTTTCCCCTGTAAACAGCACACTGTGAGTCCTGGCCGCTGTAATATCTAAAATGTAAAGTTAATACCAACATGACTGGAGCAGAATGGCCAGATACAGGGATACAGAAACACACTGTCCAGGAAAGGGGAGTCTGAGGCGGCTTCTCCTTCCTGTGCAGAACTGGTGTTACACCACTTGTACTAGCCACGCTGTTTATTAGGGCCTGAGCCACTGAATATCAGTAGGCGAGAGCCCTATTGTAATCACTAGGATTATTTATTATTAACCTTATTTATACAGGTAATCCCACTGAGACTCATTTTCAAGAGAGCTGTTTAATCGACTAGTTCTGTTCAAGCAGAGTTGATCACGGCGGTCATCTGGCGTGTAGAGGAATGAAGCTGGTCTCATTTATTTTGTGCATAATCATTTCTGAATGATTTTAACATTTTATTTTACTGCGGTGCATTAAGGTGAAGCAGTTCTGTCCCCCTCAATCGTTTGGGGCTCATATTTACTTCCGTGAACACAACGCTGTGTCTGATGTTACATTTTCTTCTGTGCATGCGGGTCACTTCATAGCTATAGACTGTTCACACTGGAGTCTGATGGGGGGGGGGGGTCGCATTTAAATTATAATGTGAACGGCTACACACACAAAAAAATAAATAAATATTGGAACTGAGCATTAAGACCTGCAGTGTGACCTTAGCCTTATACAGGGGTGTGATTCACAATATTTACCTGGACTGTTTACACACTTTTATAGGACGTACGAGTGTTTGTTGAATCTGAAGTAGTTTGTTCATACTAATGCAGTTTACTAACAAAAGTATGTGGGATTTTCACATACCAACACATTTTTGCATGAGGCCCAATGTATCTGATGATATGAAATTGTTCTTGTTAAATTTTTCAACTACTTTAACATATCTGACAGCAAAGTACTTTAGTTATCATTAAAGTGTTCCGTTTTCTGAATTTATTTTGTTCTAAGCCTTTTGATTTCATATTTGTGCATTCTGCTCTGGTCTGTGAGGGTCCTTAGATGATTTTGCCCATCACATCCAAGTACACCCCCCCAAATTTTTAATCACCCACTACCACTGAGTAGAATACAATTATGTTTGAGGCTCTTGGAGCACTGAGAAATTATGATAAATCTCCTTTCAGAAAGTGTGTACCACTTCCTCAAAAAAACACTGTCAACTCTTTTCAAAGATTCTTTCATTGGTAAAAGATAGTGACAGCAGTGTTCTGCCTGATAGCAATTACATTAATAATTATAGCAGGATATTCTCCCTGGGGTCACCAAAACATACTGTTATAAGTGTTACGAATTACTGAAAACCTTTGGAGACTCAGTGATTTGAGCACAAGCATTTATTAGCATATGAGCAGAGGTACAACTCTGAAATTTCTACAGGACTTTTACATCTTGTTATTAATATATCTGTATCCAGGTTATATATATATATATATATATATATATATATATATATATATATATATATATATCCTTGTCCAGGTATGTTTGTGTGCTTTTAGAAATTATGTTTTTACCTGCACTAACAAGGTAATGTGATCATGTCGGTGTCTGTGTGCAGGATTACACAAAAACTACTGGACAGATTTTGATGAAATTTTCACCAGGTGGTCCTTGAACTATGAAGGAACTTGGAAGTGAGCCGGTATTCTGATATTTTTGGCATACCAATTAGAATAGCATACCCTGGGTTACTGCACATGCACACCCATGCAAATACACAGTACTGAGCGAAAGTTCATCATTTCAGAATACTACCAGCTGACCAAAGGTAAGCAATTACATAATGTTATACTGTATAGAGTTGCATATTGTTAGCTCTGTTGTTGCACTATTATATATAACTGTAGTTAAAGTGCAGTTAAAGTAAAATAATAAAAAAAAGTAAAAATGCTGTTGTACTGGAGAAGTTATATAGACTGTAACTAATTTTATTGACCTGTTATTTTTTGAATGTGAATGTGAATGCCTCCACATTCGCTACTTCATTTAAGGCACCCCCCCCTCCTCCCCCCCTCCCCTTATCATCAGTGAGCAGGATGTGCTCAAACAGTTCTCCAGACTGAACCCGCGCAAGGCCCCCGGCCCAGACGGCGTGTCTCCCTCCACCCTGAGACTCTGTGCGAAACAGCTGGCTCCTGTATTCACAGACATTTTTAACACCTCCCTTAAGTTATGCCACGTGCCGTCCTGCCTCAAATCCTCCACCATCATCCCTGTCCCCAAGAAGCCACGGATCACTGGACTTAATGACTACAGACCTGTAGCGCTCACCTCTGTAGTCATGAAGTCCTTTGAGCGCCTGGTCCTGTCCCACCTCAAGTCCATCACCACCCCTCTCCTGGACCCGCTGCAGTTTGCCTACCGAGCCAACAGGTCTGTAGACGATGCAGTCAACCTGGCCCTCCACTCCATCCTGCAGCACCTGGACTCCCCGGGAACCTACGCCAGGATCCTGTTTGTGGACTTCAGCTCCGCATTCAACACCATCCGCCCCGCTCTGCTCCGGGACAAGCTGTCCCTGCTCAACGTGCCTGACTCCCTCTGCAGGTGGATCATCGACTTCCTGACGGACCGGAGGCAGCATGTGCGGCTGGGAAAGACTGTCTCAGACTATACTAGCATCAGCACCGGATCACCCCAGGGCTGTGTACTTTCCCCCCTACTCTTCTCCCTTTACACCAACTCCTGCACCTCCAGCCACCAGTCTGTCAAGTTGATCAAGTTTGCGGACGACACCACCCTCATCGGGCTCATCTCCAACGGCGACGAGTCCGCCTACAGGAGAGAGGTGGCCCAGCTGGCGTCCTGGTGCAGCAATAACAACCTGCAGCTGAACGCTCTGAAGACAGTGGAGATGATTGTAGACTTCAGGAAAGTCACTACTCCTCTGCCCCCCCTCACCCTCTCAGGCTCTCCCATCACCACTGCTGATTCCTTCCGCTTCCTAGGCACTACCATCACCAGGGACCTCAAATGGGAGCTGACCATCAGCTCACTCATCAAAAAAGCCCAGCAGAGGATGTTCTTCCTGCGGCAGCTGAGGAAGCTCAAGCTACCCACCAAGATGTTAGTGCAGTTCTACACAGCCATCATCGAGTCCATCCTCACCACCTCCATAACCGTGTGGTACGCAGGAGCCACTGCCAGGGACAGACTAAGGCTGCAGCGCGTCGTGCGCACTGCTGAGAAGGTGATCGGCTGCAAGCTCCCATCTCTCCAGGATCTGTACATCTCCAGGACCCGGAGGCATGCTGGCCGGATCATAGCCGATCCCTCACACCCTGGTCACGTACTGTTTGCCCCCCTCCCCTCTGGTAGAAGACTTCGGTCCATCCAGACTAAAACCTCCCGTCACATGAACAGCTTCTTCCCCTCTGCCATTAGACTGCTGAACACTAAGTGACTTATTGACTCTCGTGCACCATGTACAGCAGCTCAACCAGACTCATGTCAATCATCACTGTTTTCTTCCTGCATTACCGACTGCACTATATAGTTCTCCACAGTATCTGCTGCTGGCTAATATATATTTTAACTGTTGACCAGTATCACTTAATCTTATCCTACACTTTATTACATGTATAGTTTATTTCTCTTATCTTATCATGTTTAATGTTGCAGCATTGTACCGAGACAAATTCCTAGTTTGTGTACTACATGAACAATGGCAATAAACCTGATTCTGATTCTGATTCTGGTATGATTGTCTTGTTTAGCTCTACAATTGTATTAAACTATAGGTACAGTGGTGTGAAAAAGTGTTTGCCCCTTTCCTGATTTCTCATTTTTTTTTTGTATGTTTGCCGCACTTAAATGTTTCAGATCAAACAAATTAAAATATTAGACAAAGATAAGTAAACACGAAAGGCAGCTTTTAAATGAAGGTGTTTATTATTAAGGGTTAAAAAAAAAAATAATCCAAACCTACGTGGCCCTGTGTGAAAGTGCCCCCCCCCCCCATTAAAACATAAATTAATTGGTTTATCACATCTTTGGAAAGCTGAGTTCAATTTCTCTAGCTACATTCAAGCGTGATTACTGCCACACCTGTTCTCAATCAAGAAATCATTTAAATAGGACCTGCTTGACAAAGTGAAGCAGACCAAAAGATCCTCAAAAGCTACACATCATGCTGTGATCCGAAGAAATCCAGAAAGAAATGAGAAACAAAGTAATTGAGATCGATCAGTCTGGAAAAGGGTATAAAGCCATTTCTAAAGCTTTGGAACTCCAACGAACCACAGTGAGCTCCATTATCCACAAATGGCGAAAACATGAAGCAGTGATGAACCTTCCCAGGAGTGGCCAGCCGACCAAAATTATCCCAAGAGCACAGCGACAACTCATCCAAGAGGTCACAAAACACCCCACAACAACATCCTGTCATGAATGCCCTTTGGCCAGGAAGATGAGACCCACGTGCTGAACTGTGAGTTTGGGCAGTTTATTGAACAAAAAGGCATCAAACAAAGTTCAACATGGTGCACTAAACAAAATACCAACGAGGGAGAAAACGTACAGATAACACACCTAGAGCAGGGCAGGGATCTGGTGGAGACGAGGAGAATCCAAACAAGACTGCGGCAAGGAAAAAATAAAATCACAGCCCTTAAGTAAGAACAAAACCCATTTGTACAATCAATGACAGGTGTGGGTATCTGAGCAGGCAGGAGAATGCAAATGAAACATAAGTAGGACTAGCTGGGGCAGTGAGAGGAGCAAACCAAAGCTGACAGGGCAATGCCCACACAGAGAACCACACCACTGACAGCCGTCAACCAGAAAAAGCACAACAGTGGAGATAAAAGAATAAAATATCAACCCAAGCAGAAAAATAAAATGTAAATTAACACAAAATAAAGGTGTAACAAAACTAGAACACAAACGGGAAGATGGCAAACAGTACACAAATACAGAAACCCAAAAGGCATAAAATACAACAAATAATATAAGGAAAAGGTCATGAGATCGAGCCTGGCAGAAATCTCCAGCTCTCAGCTCATGACACATCCAAAGAACTACAGGGCTCACTTGCCTCAGTTAAGGTCAGTGTTTATGACTCCACCATAACAAAGAGATAAGGCAAAAATGGCCTGCATGGCAGAATTCCAAGACGAAAATCACTGCTGAGCAAAAAAAAAAACAAAGGCTCATCTCAGTTTTGCCAGAAAACATCTTGATGATCCAAGACTTTTGGGAAAATACTCTGTGGACTGACGAGAAAAGTTGAACTTTTTGGAAGATGTGTGTCCCATTACATCTGGTGTAAAAGTAACAGCATTTCAGAAAAGGAACATTATACCAACAGTAAAATATGGTGGTGACAGTGTGATGGTCTAGGGCTGTTTTGCTGCTTCAGGACCTGGAACACTTGCTGTGGTAAATAGAACCATGAATTCTGCTGTCTACCAAAAAATCCTGAAGAAGAATGTCTGGCCATCTGTTCGTGACCTCAAGCTGAAGCGCACTTGGGTTCTGCAGCAGGACAATGATCCAAAACACAGCAGCAAGTCCACCTCTGAATGGCTTAAGAAAAACAGTTAAGACTTTGGAGTGGCCTAGTCAAAGTCCTGACCTGAAGCCGATTGAGATGTTGTGGCATGACCTTAAAAAGGCAGTTCATGCTCAAAAACCCTCCAATACAAAAAAAAAAAAAAAAAGGAATCAGGAAGGGGGCAAACACTTTTTCACACCACTGTATGCCATTCTGTCAGGGTAAATTATCCTCTCAGTCATCATACCACTGTATTAAACTAGTTTTCTGTTCTGTTAGCTAAAATGTGCCTACCAGAGCATCATAACATACTGTATCTAGGTATGCTATTCTGACACAGTATGCTAAAATGTCAGAACACCGGACCAGGATGTGCATTCTGGATCACTTTTTCCACTTTTAACACTGTGAAACAGGCCCTTGGCAAAGGTATATGCTCTTGGTATGTAAAGAAATAGAGGCCACTCAGCACATGACCCGGATCACTTCCAAAACGTAATGGGTTCCTTCATAGCACAAGGGCCACTTCTGGTGAAAAGATCACCAAATTTGTCCAGTAGTTTTTAACGTATTCTTGCTAATAGACACCAAACAAATCATTATGAGAGACAGGACCTTGGCGTAAATCTGCACTCTGAGAATCCTCTTATTAGACAGTGCTGTGAAAAAGTATTTGCCCCCTTCCTGATTTCTTATATTTTAGTCCGACATCCTCAACCATCTGTATTTAAGGTAAACATGAAATGTCCACATTCTGTCAAGAGTCCCATCAACAGAAAAATGTTTAAACAGCAGTTTGGTTGCAACTCTCCCTTCCCCTTTGTTTCCTATCATCTTCTCACACTTATGTAAAGGGGGTGGGGACCTGACTGATAGCAGTGATGTAAAATTAAACCTGCAATTGACTGTTACGTTTAAGGGGAATATTTTTTTTGCAGTCACACTAATTTATATTGACAAGCACGATACAAGGTGATTATACGCTGTGGCAACCCTGAAAGAGAGCAGCCAAAAGACAGTAAATAAACAAGTCCTGAGACTGAGACAAAACCGAGTTAGGCCGTGAGCAGCTGCCACTTTTCTTTCAGTTTCGTGGCACCCAAAGGGGAACTAAAATTTTAGTGTTTCTAAATTAAGATTACATTATTGTAAGACAAAATATCGATGTTCCCACTTCCAAAGGTGTGGATAGCTGTATGAAAAATGCGATTGAAGTCAGTCGGTAATAATTGTCTGGCTACCTTAAACATGGCCCAGTCCGGGACGTTTTAACCAATCAGCGTCGTCCCTTTGGTCATGTGACAACAGAATGGCAGCGCCCACAGGGGTAGCGTGCGCTGAAAGCCTCTCCTGTGTTATTCACATTTCCGATAAGTTTTCGGGCAGTATCATTCGTTTTACTGAAGCATCGTAGGCAAAAGTACGTGAGTGTGCCCAAAAATGGCTTGTACTTGACGGACCCCAACAGAAAGTAGCAGAACAACGTCGCGACTTGTTCGAGAAAGGTGAGTGGCAGCCATTGTTTATGGTTGTACTGCGTGTGCCCTGGAGTCGTTTGGCTCCAATCATTTGTAACTCTAAATATGAACTAAAATGGAACCCTAGATGTCTAAAACCTTTGTCAGCCGCTCACAGGGTGACCTAGTCCTGGTCTAAGACTCCGAGTAGGCCGATCTGGGGGTGTGGAGGCTAATAACCAAGGGACTCTGGGTGCCAGGTAACATAGTCCTAGTATAGATCTAGATGATGCAGATCAACTCACTCTGATGATGCATCTATCCCCAGAACCCACCCTGGGCCTGAATTATAGTCAAAATATACCACTACCACAAAGTAGCTCAAATGGGAAAAGGGTAGCAATCCCAATGAGCTTAACTCTGAGTCTGAGGGTTGGATGTACTTCTCAGCCCAAGCCCAAGGGGTGCAGTGTACTAGTAGGTGAGGGCGGAACAAGTTTGGGCATACATTTATATAGTTTGCACATAGTCACACCCATACTATCAAGCCTTAGGTGGATGGAAAATGGCCTGTTAAGGAAAGCCCATATGTCTGTGATGTGTCACCCAAGAAAGGTTAAACTCATGGCAGCAGCAGTCGCCTGTATACTTTATGCTCTCAATAAATATGGGCACACGGTCTGTGCTTGCCATTTTGCAAGTTTACATTGAGCAGTGACTAGGTTGCACAAGGTCTCTATTATAAACTCACTGTTAATGTGAAAATTATCTGTAATCTATATATGTTTTATATCTATATGGGTACAAGGTAGGCCTAATGTTATAATACCCTATGGTCCATATAATATGTTTTCAGATCTAAACAACCTTGATCCAACATTTGGCTACCATCGTGTGTGCTATAGCCGTTTTACGGACAAAACAAGAGTGGAACGTGCTGAAGCTCGTAAAGAATGACTGGCCGAAGCCCACATTCCTGAGCCTCAGGAGCAAAGCGGACCAGAACTTAGTCCCCCAACACCATCTCCTAAAAAGCGACTGCGATCTCACCATGCTGCAGCAACCATCAGCCAAGCATCTGCAAGGTCAAGCAATGTGTTGCCAAACATCTGCATCATCTGCAAGAAGGAAAGGCTCAGAGAAGGGCCACGGACAAATTGTGTCTCGGATCTCAAATCGGATCTCAGCTGCACTGATCTATGCGCCTGCATCGATTGCGTGAATCGTGTTCTTACAGAATCTGAAAGATCTGTGGAAGCAGAGGAGGAAGAAAATGAGGGAGATGATTCTGGTGATGAATAAGGTGGAGGTTGAATACAGGTTGTATCAGGATATGACAACTATACATGTTGGATTTATGTAAATTAGCAGAGTTCTTTGACACTCAATCACATAACTGACCAGGAATCGATTTCTCGGGTCAACGTTATTTGGAAAAGATGTATCAAACTTGATTCTAGGTAGAGTGGTTAAGAAGTTAGGCTATCCATGCCTATGACGGCCATCTTGGATTTATTTAAATGAGTGGAGGTCTTTGACCTTCAATCACACAAGTGACCTCAGAAATCGATTCCTAGGCATAACATTATCCGAAAATGATGTCTCAAACGTGATTCTACGTGGATTGATTAAAAAAGTTCATCCATCCATGACGGCTATTTTTGATTTATGCAAATAAGCGGAGTTCTTTGACCCTCAATCACATATTTGACCTCAGAAATCGATTCCTCGAGTCAACATTATCCGAAAAAGACATCTTAAACGTGATTATAGGTAGAGTGGTTCAAAATATAGTCCATCCACACCCATGGTGGCCATCTTGGATTTATGCAAATTAGCGGGGTTCTTTGACCCTCAGTCACACTAATGACCTCGGAAATTGATTCCTCAGGTTAACATTAGTCGAAAAGGACGTCTCCAACGTGACTCTAGGTAGAATGGCTAAAAAGTTAGTCCATCCATGGCAGCCATCTTGGATTTATGCAAATTAGCGTGGTTCTTTGACCCTCAATCACACAGTCAACCTCAGAAATCGATTCCTCGGCTCAACATTATCCGAAAAAGAGGCCTCAAACGTGTTTCTAGGTAGACTGGTTGAAATGTTAGGCCATTCATTCCCTTGGTTAGTCGTGGCAGCCATCTCGGATTTATGCAAATTTGACATAGCTATCCACACCTTTGACAGTGGGAACATCGATTTTCGGATTCAGCAGGTTTTTTTTTTTTTTACATAGAAATCATCAAAGATCCCGTAGTTCCCAGTTGGGTGCCACAAAAATCATTTTCTAGCCACATTTTGAGGGAGCTGCTCACGGCCTAAGTAAAAATAAGATAAGATAAGATAAGCCTTTATTAGTCCCACAACCAAAAGCCAGTTTAGAAAGCTTGGGATCAGTCCGCCAAGGTCTCCGCCTTTGACTGCTACCTAATCCACATAGCACCCCTTTTTTTTTTGAAGAGAGGAACCACCACCCCGGTTTGCAGTGCCTTTGGCATGGCAAACCGGGGTGGTGGTTCCTCTCTTCAAAAAAGGGGACCGGAGGGTGTGCTCCAACTTTAGAGGGATCACACTCCTCAGCCTCCCTGGGAAGGTCTATGCCAAGGTACTGGAGAGGAGAGTCCGGCCGTTGGTCGAACCTCGGATTCAGGAGGAGCAATGTGGTTTTCGTCCTGGCCGTGGCACATCGGACCAGCTCTTTACCCTCTCGAGAATTCTTGAGGGTTCGTGGGAGTTTGCCCAACCAGTTTACATGTGTTTTGTGGACTTGGAGAAGGCATTTGACCGCGTCCCTCGTGGATTTTTGTGGGGGGTGCTTCGGGAGTATGGGGTATCGGGCTTGTTGTTACGAGCTATTCGGTCTCTGTACGACCGTTGTGAGAGTTTAGTTCGTATTGCCAACACTCGGTCGGAGTCATTCCCAGTGAGAGTTGGACTCCGCCAGGGCTGCCCTTTGTCACCGGTCCTGTTCATAATTTTTATGGACAGGATTTCTAGGCGCAGCCAGGGAATGGAGGGTGTCATACTTGGTGACCACAGGATCTCATCCCTGTTGTTTGCAGATGATGTTGTCCTGTTGGCTTCATCCAGCAATGACCTACAGCTCTTGCTGGGACGGTTTGCCGCTGAGTGTGAAGCGGCTGGGATGAGAATCAGCACCTCCAAGTCCGAGTCCATGGTCCTCAGCCGGAAAAAGGTGGATTGTCCTCTCCGGGTTGGGGACAGGCTCCTGCCCCAAGTGGAGGAGTTTAAGTATCTTGGGGTCTTGTTCACGAGTGAGGGGAAAATGGAGCGAGAGATCGACAGACGGATTGGAGCAGCATCTGCAGTGATGCGGACGTTGTACCGGTCTGTTGTGGTGAAGAGGGAGCTTAGTTCTAAGGCAAAGCTGTCGATTTACCAGTCAATCTACGTTCCTACTCTCACCTATGGTCACGAGCTTTGGGTAATGACCGAAAGAACGAGATCGCGGATACAAGCGGCTGAAATGAGCTTTCTCCGTAGGATTGCTGGACTCACCCTCAGAGATAGGGTGAGGAGCTCAGTCATCCGGGAGAGGCTCAGAGTAGAACCGCTGCTCCTCCACATTGAAAGGAGTCAGTTGAGGTGGTATGGGCATCTGATTAGGATGCCTCCTGGACGTCTCCCACTTGAGGTGTTTCAGGCACGTCCCACTGGGAGGAGACCCCGGGGCAGACCCAGGACTCGGTGGAGAGACTATGTCTCCCAGCTAGTCTGGGAACGCCTTGGTATCCCCTCTGAAGAGCTGGAGCAGGTGGCTGGGGAGAGGGAAGTCTGGGCTTCTCTGCTTGAACTGCTGCCTCCGCGACCCGGACCTCCGGAAAAGCGGTAGAAGATGGATGGATGGATGGATAGTCCCACAACGGGGAAATTCCAGGATTGCAACAGCACAGGGATAGCAACACTCAGAGCAACAATCAGAAGGCAAGAAAAAAAAAAAAAAAAAAAAAACAAAAACAAGCAAGCAAGAGCAGCTAATATACATATGTACATATTACTATAAAATATATATATACACACACACACACACAGACACACAGTGCAGAGCATTGTAGCTGGATGGAATAAATATATGAATATATGAACACACAGTGCAGAGCATTGTAGCTAGATGGAATAAATATGTAAATATATAAACACCCACAGTACGGAGCATTGCAGCTAGGTGGAATAAATATGCAAGTATATAAACACACACAGTGCGGAGCAATGTAGCTAGATGGAATAAATATATAGATATATAAATATAAACACACCCAGTGCTGAGCATTGTAGCTAGATGGAATAAATATATAGATATATAAATATAAACACACCCAGTGCAGAGCATTGTAGCTAGATGGAATAAATATGTAAATATATAAACACACACAGTGCAGAGCATTGTTGCTAGGTGGGATGAAACAGCATAACCGTCTATTTAGTTATCCTACATGGTATGATTATGTGCCCATACATATTCTCACCCTCCATAGCGACCGGTATGTTCCTAGTTGTATGCCGGAGAGGACCATTGTGTAAGTCTATTGCATCTTTTGCATTCAAAAAAAACTATTAGTTTGTTACGTCTTTTTGCTATCTCTGTGAGCAGCCCTGCTTAGGTTGTACAGTCTGACAGCCGTTGGTAGGAAGGACCTACGAAACCTCTCGGTTGTGCACCTGGGATGATGTAGTCTGCTGCTAAATGAGCTCCTCAGTGCATCCAGTATGTCCTGCATAGGGTGGAACTCGGACTCCAGCAGAGATGACAGTTTAGCCACCGTCCTTCTCTCTCCTATCTCCTCCATCGGATCAAGGCGTTGCCCCAGGACAGAGCTAGCTTTCTTAATCAGTTTGTTCAGTCTCTTCCTATCGGCTGCAGTGATGCCACTGCCCCAGCAGACCACTCCAAAAGTGATGGCTGATGCCACCACCGTGTCATAGAATGACTTCAGCAGCGCCCCTTGTACACCAAAAGACCTGAGTCTCCTCAGCAGGAACAGCCTGCGCTGTCCCTTCTTGTAGAGTGCGTCAGTATTGTGTGACCAGTCTAGTTTATTGTTCAGATGAATACCCAGGTACTTGTAGGATGTCACCATCTCGATGTCTGTTCCCTGTATATTTACTGGTGCTGTGAGGGGCTGTCCATGCCTGCGGCAGTCCACCACCAGCTCCTTAGTTTTCCTCGCGTTGATCTGGAGGCAGTTCCGATGGCACCAGTCCACAAAGTCCTGGATAAGCCCTCTGTACTCAGCTTCATCTCCGCTGGAGATGAGACCAACGATCGCAGAGTCATCAGAGAACTTCTGTAGATGGCAATGTGTTGTGTTGTGTGAGAAGTCCGCAGTATAAAGAGTGAACAGGAAGGGAGCCAGCACCGTTCCCTGGGGGGCCCCCGTGCTACTGATGATCGTGTCGGAAACACAGTCCCGGGTTCTCACAAACTGAGGCCGGTTCGTGAGGTAGTCCAGGATCCATGATGACAGGTGCTGGTCCACCCCTGCGCGCAGCAGCTTGTCCTTCAGGATCATCGGTTGGATGGTGTTGAAAGCACTGGAGAAGTCAAAGAACATGATCCTCACCATATTCCCGGGCTTCTCCAGGTGGGACAGAGAACGGTGAAGGAGGAAGATCACCGCATCCTCCACCCCAATGCCATGCTGGTAGGCGAACTGGAGTGGATCCATCGCTGGTTCCACCAGGGGGCGGAGATGAGCAAGGAGCAGTCTCTCCAGGGTCTTCATCAAGTGGGACGTCAAGGCCACCGGTCTGAAGCTGTTCAGGTCTTTGGGGTGGGAAGTTTTTGGTACAGGTACCACACAAGATGTTTTCCACAGCTGTGGTACCCTCCCCAGTTTCAGGCTCATGTTGAAGATATACGTCACAATCCCACACAGCTGGTCTGCACAGGACTTGAGGAGCTTTGCGCTGATGCCGTCCGGTCCCGACGCCTTCCTTGCCTTGATCTTCCTCAGCTCCGTCCTCACCTGGGTCTTGGTCAGGGTCAGGATGGGGGGCTGTGTGTTGGGAGTGGGGGGGGGTGTCGGTGGAGTGGGGAGTGGGTAGCAGGACTTGATTTCTTAGAGGCAGCAGTGGTTGTTGTGCAGACAGGGGGGAGGGCGGTTGGTCAAATCTATTGAAAAACAGATTCAGGTTGTTCGCCCACTCCCTGCCCCCCGTGGCCTGGGGGGAGGTATTCTGGAGCCCCGAGATGGTTTTGAGGTTTCTCCAGACCCCGCTGATGTCGCTCTGTTGCAGCTTGTCCTCCATCTTCTTCCTGAAGCTGTCCTTGCCTTCTCTGATCTTTCTCCTCAGCTCCCTCTGTACGGACTTCAGCATCTCCCTGTTCCCCGACCTGAAGATCCTCTTCTTCTCTCTCAGAAGTGTTTTTATCTCAGGGTTGATCCAGGGTTTGTTGTTTGAGTGACGCCGTATGGTCTTGGTGGGAACGGATTTGTCCACACAGAAGCTGAGGTAGCCCGTGAAGGTGTGAATGAGGCCATCGATGTCCTCACCATGTGGATCGCAGAGCTGCTTCCAGGCAGTGGCTTCAAAACAGTCCTTTAGAGTGTCCATTGTCTCCTCAGACCATAACTCCACAGTGTGCATGGCCGGAGGTTGTCTGTGCACTAGGGGTTTGTACACCGGTCGGAGATGAACCAAGTTGTGATCCGATCTCCCAAGTGGGGGGAGTTGTGATGAGGTGTACGCCTCCTTAGTGTTTGCGTAGAACAAATCCAGTGTTTTATTGTCTCTAGTGTGGCATGTGACATACTGGGTGAAAGTGGGCAGAATGGGAGACAGTGAAACGTGGTTGAAATCGCCTGAGATGAGGAAAAGAGCATCTGGGTGTTCTGTCTGCAGCCTGCTGGTTACTGAATGGATGACGTCACGCGCTGTCCCAGCGTTCGCCGTCGGATTTGCATAAACAACAATGCAAAATGATTCAGATTCTGAGCAGAGACCTTGAAAATGTGGTGTCAAGTCTGATCTCAAGACTAAGATTGAGCCTAAGTACTACAATATGACAGATTGCCAGTCTATTGCAGGGCCAAGATGGAAACACAACACAAATGACACCTTCGAGTTGTGGAAGGAAACTAATGTATCAAATAAGTGGCTCAACTAAGAGCTTTGCATTTGTGGCACCACATGACTGCATAGATACAGCAGATATAAAAAGTCTACATACTCCTGTTCAAATGCCAGGTTTTTGTGATGTAATATATATATATATATATATACACTACCGTTCAAAAGTTTGGGGTCACTTAGAAATGTCCTTATTTTTGAAAGAAAAGCACTTTTTTTCAATGAAGATAACTTTAAACTAATCAGAAATACACTCTATACATTGCTAATGTGGTAAATGACTATTCTAGCTGCAAATGTCTGGTTTTTGGTGCAATATCTACATAGGTGTATAGAGGCCCATTTCCAGCAACTATCACTCCAGTGTTCTAATGGTACAATGTGTTTGCCCATTGCGTCAGAAGGCTAATGGATGATTAGAAAACCCTTGTGCAATCATGTTAGGTCTGCAATGCTGTAATTGCTGCAAATGGAGGATTCTTTGACGAAAGCAAAGTTTGAAGGAAAAAATTATTATTTCAAATACAAATCATTATTTCTAACCTTGTCAATGTCTTGACTATATTTTCTATTCATTTTACAACTCATGGTGGTAAATAAGTGTGACTTTTCATGGAAAACACAAAATAATTGTCTGGGTGACCCCAAACTTTTGAACGGTAGTGTGTATATATATATATACGTATATATATATATATATATATATATATATATATATATATATATATATATATATATATATGAGACCAACATAAATCATTTCAAAACGTTTTCCAAATGCATGTGGGAAAATGTGTTATGGTCCGATGAAACCAAGGTTGAACTTTTTGTCCATAATTCCAAAAGGTATACAGTGGTGTGAAAAAGTGTTTGCCCCCTTCCTAATTTCTCATTTTTTGTATTTGTCAGACTTGAATGTTTCAGATAAACAAATTTAAATATACAAAGATAACACAAGTAAACACAAAATGCAGTTTTTAAAATGAAGGTGTTTATTATTAAGGGGAAAAAAAATCCAAACCTACATGTCCCTGTGTGAAAAAGTGATTGCCCCCTAAACCTAATAACTGGTTGGGCCACCCTTAGCAGCAACAATTGTAATCAAGCATTTGCGATAACTGGCATCAAACTGGGGATTCTAAATTGTCCTTAGGGTATGACTGTGAGAGTGAATGGTTGTCTGTCTCTCTGTGTTGGCCCTGCGGTGGACTGGCAATCTGTCCAGGGTGTACCCTGCCTCTCGCCCTAAGATGCTGGGATAGGCTCCAGCCCCCCCATGACCCGAAAAGGATTAAGCGGAAGAAGATGGATGGATGGCAATGAGTCTTTTGTAGCACTGTGGAGGAATTTTGGCCCTCTCATTTTTGCAGAATTGTTGTAATTCAGCCACACTGTGTGGCTTTATGCATGCACAAATGGAATAGACAAGCCCACTTGCAGGTGAGAAGAGTGTTTTAATCAGTAAGGAATCAAACGTGTAACAATTGTCCAACATAAGAATCCAAAAACAGTTTGCGGCACCGTAGATTAACACAGCTAAGCTCAGGTTAGGACTTAGAGGAAACCAGTTCACATCAACCCCAGGGTACACTGGCCTCTGAAGGAAATGCAAACCAGAGAGCAGGACTTACATGGGAGTGTCGGAGGGCAGCTGGGCTCTGGGAAAATACAACAACCGTGGGCCAAAGGGAAAAGTCCAAACGTGCAGAGAATAGACTGTACAATGCACCGCCAAAGCACAGGAGGACGGACAGGGCTTAAGTAACACCAGCCCTGATGATCACGTGATTGCCGGTGCAAATCAGTGATTGAAGAGTTGATGGAGAGCAGGTGTGGATGATAGTGTATGTATGGGTGAGTGTGTGTGTGTGTGAGTGCGTGTGAATGTGTGAACCTGAGCAGGGAGAAGGACAATGACAGATTGGAATCACTTGTCAGAAACTGACAGGAGAGGGGGGAGTGCAGGAGGCACAGAAATATATGGAAAGCCAAAGGTAGCATAAAACACAGATAATATGGAACAGGAAACCGTCATGAAGCCTGAGCTTAGGAACCACCAGGTCGGCTCATGACACACTGGAGGGTTTGTGAGCATGAATCACCTTTTTAAGGTCATGCCACAGCATCTCAATTGAATTCAGGTCAGGACTTTGACTAGGCCACTCCAAAGTCTTCATTTTGTTTTTCTTAAGCCATTCAGAGGTGGACTTGCTGCTGTGTTTTGGATCATTGTCCTGCTGCATAACCCAAGTTCACTTCAGCTTGAGGTCACGAACAGATGGTCGGATATTCTCCTTCAGGATTTTTTGGTAGGCAGCAGAATTCATGGTTCCATTTATCACAGCAAGTCTTCCAGGTCCTGAAGCAGCAAAACAGCCCCAGGCCATCACACTACCACCACCATATTGTACTGTTGGTATGATGTTCCTTTTCTGAAATGCTGTTACTTTTACGCCAGATGTAATGGGACACACATCTTCCAAAATGTTCAACTTTTGTCTCGTCAGTCCACAGAGTATTTTCCCAGAAGTCTTGGGGATCATCAATATGTTTTCTGGCAAAATTGAGATAAGCCTTTATGTTCTTTTTGCTCAGCAGTTGTTTTCATCTTGGAACTCTGCCATGCAGGCAATTTTTGCTCAGTCTCTTTCTCATGGTGGACTCATGAACACTGACCTTAACTGAGGCAAGCAAGGCCTGCAGTTCTTTGGATGTTGTTGTGGGGTCTTTTGTGACCTATTGGATGAGTCATCACTGCACTCTTGGGGTAATTTTGGTCAGCTGGCCACTCCTGGTAAGGTTCTCCACTGTTCCATGTTTTTGCCATTTGTGGATAATGGCTCTCACTGTGGTTCGCTGGAGTCCCAAAGCTTTAAAAATGACTTTATAATCTTTCCAGACTGAGAGATCTCAATTACTTTGTTTCTCATTTGTTCCTGAATTTCTTTGGATTGCAGCATGATGTCTAGCTTTTGAGGATCTTTTGGTCTACTTCACTTTGTCAGGCACGTCCTATTTAAATGATTTCTTGATTGAGAACAGGTGTGGCAGTAATCAGGCCTGGGTGTGGCTGGAGAAATTGAACTCAGTTTTCCAAAGATATAATAAACCACAGTGAATATACTGTATGTCTTAACAGGGGGCACAATCACTTTTTTTTTTCACTTTTTCACACAGGGCCATGTAGGTTTGGATTTTTTCCCCTTTAATAATAAACACCTTCATTTAAAAACTGCATTTTGTGGTTACTTGTGTTATCTTTGTCTAATATTTAAATTTGTTTGACGATCTGAAACATTCAAGTGCACGGTGGCGCAGTGGTTTAGCACTGTGGCAGCACAGTTTTACCCTCGGCCGGGGGATCGCGGGGATCATGAGATCGTGGGTTCGATCCCAGCCCCCGACCAACAGTGAGCTGTGTGGAGTTTGCATGTTCTCCCCGTGTTGCGTGGGTTTACTCCGGGATTTCTCCGGTTTCCTCCCGCATACCAAAAACATGTAGGTTTAGGGTGCTCACGCACGCAGCGACCAGCAGCCAGTGGCTTGTCACCAGACTGCAAACCGAGTCTACCTACGGGTACAAATAAGTAACAAAAAAAAAAAAAAAAAAAAAAAAAAAGTGTGACAAACATGCAAAAAAAAAAAGAGAGAAATCAGGAAGGGGGCAAACACTTTTTCACACCACTGTATTTGGCCCAAACACAACACTGCTCATCACCAAAAGAACACCATACCTACAGTGAAGCATGGTGGTGGCCGCATCATGCTTTGGAACTGTTTTTCTTCAGCTGGAACTGCGGTCTTAGTCAAGGTGGAGGGAATTATGGACAGTTTCAAATATCAGTTAGTGCTGGCACAAAACCTTCAGGTTTCTGCTAGAAAGCTGAAGATGAAGAGGAACTTCATCTTTCAGCAGGACAATGACCCAAAGCATACATCCAAATCAACAAAAGAATGGCTTCACCAGAAGAAGATTAAGGTTTTGGAATGGCCCAGCCAGAGTGTAGACCTGAATCTCATCGAACATCTGTGGGGTGATCTGAAGAGGGCTGTGAACAGGAGATGTCCTCACAATCTGACAGACTTGAAGTGTTTTTGCAAAGAGGAGTGGGTAAATTTTGAAAAAACAAGATGTGTCACACTGATAGACTCCTACCAAAAAGACTGAGTGCTGTAATAAAAGCCAAAGGTGCTGTAACAAAGTATTAGTTTAAGGATGTGCATATTTATGCAACCAGGTTATCGTAAGTTTTTTGATTTTTTATTTTTCCCCTTAAAAGATTTCAGTTTATTTTTCAATTGGGTTGTACAGGTTGTAGGTCACATTAATGGTGGACAAAGTTTTTAAATGATTTATCTTGGTCTCATTTTTTTACATCACAAAAACCTGGCATATGAACAGGGGTGTGTAGATTTTTTATATCCACTGTATATTGTGATGTTGTGTCCCGGCACCTTATTGTGAAGTGCGGTGTAGTGATGTGCACTTCCTGTCACGTCACTGCACCGCTCTATAGTGGCCTCTTTGACTGGTGCTCATACCGGCTCGGAAGTCGCCTGGGCTTACAAGGTCCACACTGATCTGTTCACACTCCGACAGGCAGCGAAAAGTAAGCTAGGAGCAGGAAGACAAAAGAAGAGGAAAACAGCAACCTTGTGTGTAGCAGAATGGAATGTACGCACTCTGTTGGACAGAACAACATCACAGTGCCCAAGAAAGACAGACCGCGCTTGTGGCCCTGAAAATGAATCAGAATCAGAATCAGAATCAGAATCAGGTTTATTGCCATTGTTCATGTGATACACAAACTAGGAATTTGTCTCGGTGCCATGCTGCAACATTAAAAACATAATGAGAAAAAGGGATAAACTAAAAAACTAAAGGACTAGAAACGTGCAATAAGTGTAGAAAAATAAGTAATAATAAGTAATAATAATAATAATACTAGTAATAATGAGTAGTACTAGTCAAGGCAGTTTAAAAAATTAGCATGTAGCAGATAATGTGAAGTACCACATAGTGCAGTCAATAATGCAACAGAAAAACAGTGATGAATGACATGAGTCTGGTTGAGCTGCTGTACACAGTGCACGAGAGTCAAAAAGTCACTTAGTGTTCAGCAGTCTGATGGCAGAGGGGAAAAAGCTGTTCATGTGCCGAGAGGTTTTAGTCCGAATGGACCGAAGCCTTCTACCTGAGGGGAGGGGGGCAAACAGCACGTGACCAGGATGTGAAGGATCGGCTATGATCCGGCCAGCACGCCTCCGGGTCCTGGAGATGTACAGGTCCTGGAGAGATGGGAGCTTGCAGCCTATCACCTTCTCAGCAGTGCGCACGACGCGCTGCAGCCTTAGTCTGTCCCTGGCAGTGGCTCCTGCGTACCACACAGTTATGGAGGAGGTGAGGATGGACTCGATGATGGCCGTGTAGAACTGCACTAACATCTTGGTGGGTAGCTTGAGCTTCCTCAGCTGCCGCAGAAAGAACATCCTCTGCTGGGCCTTTTTGATGAGGGAGCTGATGGTTGGCTCCCATTTGAGGTCTCGGGTGATGGTGGTGCCCAAGAAGCGGAAGGAATCTGCAAAGGTGATGGGAGAGCCTGTGATGGTGAGGGGGGGCAGGGGGGATGTGACTTTCCTGAAGTCCACAATCATCTCCGCTGTCTTCAGAGCATTCAGCTGCAGGTTGTTGTGGCTGCACCAGGACACCAGCTGGGCCACCTCTTCCCTGTAGGCGGACTCGTCACCGTTGGAGATGAGCCCGATGAGGGTGGTGTCATCCGCAAACTTAATCAGCTTAACAGACTGGTGGGAGGAGGTGCAGGAGTTGGTATAAAGGGAGAAGAGTAGGGGGGAAAGTACACAGCCCTGGGGTGATCCAATGCTGATGCTAACAGAGTCTGAGACAGACTTCCCCAGCCGCACATGCTGTCTCCGGTCCGTCAGGAAGTCGGTGATCCACCTGCAGAGGGAGTCAGGCACGTTGAGCAGGGACAGCTTGTCCTGGAGCAGATCGGGGCGGATGGTGTTGAATGCGGAGCTGAAGTCCACAAACAGAATCCTGGCGTAGGTTCCCGGGGAGTCCAGGTGCTGCAGGATGGAGTGGAGGGCCAGGTTGACTGCGTCGTCCACAGACCTGTTAGCACGGTAGGCAAACTGCAGCGGGTCTAGGAGGGGTGTGGTGATGGACTTGAGGTGAGACAGGACCAGGCGCTCAAAGGACTTCATGACTACAGAGGTGAGCGCTACAGGTCTGTAGTCGTTAAGTCCAGTAATCCGTGGCTTCTTGGGGACAGGGATGATGGTGGAGGATTTGAGGCAGGTCGGCACGTGACATTGCTTAAGAGAGGTGTTAAAAATGTCTGTGAAGACAGGAGCCAGCTCTTTCGCACAGTGTCTCAGGGTGGAGGGAGACACACCGTCCGGCCCGGGGGCCTTGCGCGGGTTCAGTCTGGAGAACTGTCTGTGCACGTCCTGCTCACTGATGACAAGGGGAGGGGGGGAGGAGGAGGAGGAGGAGGGGGGGACCGCTCTTGATGAATTAGGGGCTGAGGAGGCAGAGGAGCTGGGTGGAGTGGGTGAGTTGGACACAGCTGACGAGGTGTCAAAACGGGCATAGTGTTGGGACAGTCTTTGACAAAGGGCTTTGTCATCCTGACCTTTAGAAGCCTGAGGCCGATAGTTGGTGATTTGCCTCAGTCCTCTCCACACAGAAGCCGAGTCATTAGCAGTGAACTGCTGCTGGAGTCTCTCAGAATATACAGATTTAGCTCTCCTCAGCTCTCTGTTAAACCGATATTTGACCTCCCTGTAGCAGTCCCTGTCTCCACTTTTCAACGCTGCTTCCTTCTCCTTCCTGATCCGTCTGAGCTTAGCTGTGAACCAAGGCTTGTCATTAGAATATCTTATCCTGGTGCGCGATGGGAGAATGTGCTCTTCACAGAAGTTGATATATGAGTTCACAGTGTCTGTGTACTCATTAAGATCATGTGTGGCTCTTTTAAACATGCCCCAGTCAGTTATTTCCATGCATGTGTTCAGTTTCTCTCCAGCTTCACTGGTCAATTTCTTTGTGGTGGTCACAACAGGTTTAGTGAGTTTCAGTCTCTGTCTGTATGTGGGGATGAGGTGAACCATCACGTGATCAGATAGTCCCAGTGCAGCGCGGGGAACAGCGCGATATGCGTCCTTTACTGAAGTATAACAGTGATCCAGCGTGTTATTTCCTCTGGTTGGACATTTAATACACTGTTTGTAGCGGGGGAGCTCGTGACTCAGATTGCTCTGGTTAAAATCGCCCACCACGATAACCAGGGAGTCTGGAAAGTTCCGCTCCGTAAGTTGGATGTGATCTGCGAGCACGCGCTGAGCTTCGCGCGTGTCCGCGTCAGGAGGGGCGTACACAGCGACGAGAATGAATGAGGCAAACTCGCGCGGGGAATAGAATGGCTTGCAGTTAATGAAAAGAAATTCCAGGGCGGGAGAACAGTGTTTGGAAATCACCGTTACATCAGAGCACCAGCTGTTGTTAATATAGAAGCACACTCCTCCTCCGATAGACTTACCGGACAGCTCTGTGACGCGGTCAGCACGAATCAGCTGGAAACCCTCGATGCTGATCGCGCTATCTGGAATGTTCTCATTAAGCCAGGTCTCAGAGAAGCAGATGACAGACGAGGAAGCGAGGTCCTTGAAACGCATCAGCAGTCTTAATTCTTCTACCTTGTTCAGGAGAGAATTGGCATTGGATAGAAATATGCCAGGCAAGGCTGTTCGCAAGCCTCTTTTTCGTAGCCGAGCGAGAATCCCTCCTCTCTTCCCTCTTTTCCGCCGTCTTGCTTTTTTGGCCAAACAATGGATCAGATCAACGGCAGGAGCTAAAAAAACTGGAAGAAGGTCCATGGGGGTGAGAGTCCTGATATTTAGTAGTTCTTCACGAGTGTATGAACCGGCAGATGCACAATCAGTGAACAAAAACAGACAAATTATAAAAATTAAAGGGCAGCGATACACCATGGCGGCCGCTGTGGGCGCCATCTTGTTTTTTTTTTTTTTTTTTTTTTTTTTTTTTTTGAACAGGTACAATGTAGACATAGCTGCACTTAGTGAAACAAGATTGCCTGGGTATGGCAGCTTGGAAGACCATGGGTACATCTTCTTTTGGAGTGGGAGATCAACTCAAGAAAGGAGAGAAGCAGGAGTGGGCTTTGCGGTTAGAAAGGAGATAGCAGCAATGCTTGATGAGGAACCGGTGCCAATCAATGACAGGATAAGGACTATGAGACTCCCACTACAGCAAAAGATGTATGCCACACTCATCAGTGTATATGCCCCAACAATGACCAACACAGAGGAGGTGAAGGAGGAGTTCTACAGTGATTTACGTGAGACTATCAGGCGTGTACCGGCTGATGACAGGCTGATACTTGTTGGAGATTTTAATGCCAGAATTGGTTTGGACACTGAGAAATGTAAAGGAGTGCTAGGCTGTTATGGAGTACGCAAGTGCAATGCTAATGGAGAACTTCTACTTGCACTATGTTCAAAGTACAACCTTGTGATAACCAATACTCTATTTAAGCACAAGGACACACACAAGAAGACATGGATGCACCCAAGATCCAAGCACTGGCACTTATTAGACTACATCATAGTCAGGCAGAGAGACATAAGGGATGTATTGGACACCAGAGCAATGAAAGGCACGGACTGTGACACTGATCATGTTGTGCTGAGATCTAGATTAAGGATTTGGAGACGAAAGCAGCACTGCAGGACAGGTGCGAAGCCACCACGGAAGCTAAACACTAGTGCACTGAAAGGCCAAAAGAAGCAAGAAGAACTTGAACAGGAAATGGATGAAAACTTGAAAGACTGGGACAGCAACAACCCGGAGAATAACACAGAAGAGAAATGAGTAACACTGAAGGATACGGTGTATCAGACTGCGAGTGATGTATTAGGCTACCCTGAGAGGAAACATCAAAATTGATTTGATGAGCATGATGAACACCTGAAGAAACTACTAGAAGTGAGGAATACAGCTAGGCAGCAAAACCTACAGTGTAACACAAGGTCGAAGAAGAAGAAATACTCAAAGGCTTAGAGTGAGCCACAGAAGCACACCAGAGAGATGAAGTCCAACTGGTGGGATGAAAAAGCGGAGAAACTTCAAACTGCAGCAGACAGGAAGGACATGAAAACATTCTTCACAGGTTTGAGAGAAATCTACGACCCTAAACCAAGAGGATTGATCCAACTAAAGGCTATGGATGGTGAAATGGTTTTGCAGGAGAAAGACAAGATCCTGGACAGATTTGCAGACCACTTTGACCAACTACTAAACAACCCTGGAGATCTCACTGAAGAGGCTAAAGAAGCTCTAGTGGAGCGACCAGCTGTATCAAGTCTGGATGAAACACCAAATTTTGATGAACTAATGACAGCTATCAGGACAACACAGGATGGTAAAGCTCCAGGAAGGGATGGAATTCCAGCAGAAGTGTGGAAATTTGGTGGTGTTCAGCTGACCAACTGCCTGCACAAGCTCATCCAAGAGATATGGGATGCCCAGAAAGTACCTCAAGACTGGAAGGATGCAAGTATTGTGCCTTTGTTCAAGAAAGGTGACAGGAAGGATTGTGGAAATTACCGAGGTATATCACTACCAGCCACTGTTAGTAAGATTCTCTCACGTGTACTACTTAACAGACTCAGTGAACACATCTCGCAGAATGTACTACCGGAAACCCAGTGCGGCTTTAGAAGTGGAAGAAGCACAATGGACATGATTTTCTGCTTGAAACAGGTTCAAGAAAAGTGTATTGAACAGAATATGCCGCTTTATGTAGTCTTCATAGACTTCAGTAAAGCCTTTGATACTGTTTCGTGACAAGGCCTTTGGCAGGTACTCAGGAAATATGGTTGTACAGAGAAGTTTGTCAGCCTGATCGAGGTACTCCATATAGGTATGCAAGCAAACGTGGCAATGAGTGGTTCAGTATCTAAAGACTTTTCAGTAAGCAATGGGGTGAAACAAGGGTGTGTGCTGGCACCTACACTCTTCTCGCTATATCTGGCAGCCATGCTTGAGGTGGCCTTCAAAGACACTTCAGAAGGAGTATACATTCGAACAAGGAAAGAAGCAGACTTGTTCAATGTGGCACAGTTTAAAGCCAAGAGTAAGACATTGATAAAGGTAGTAAGAGAAATGCTCTTTGCCGACGACAGTGCTCTAGTTGCACACAGCGTGGAAGATATGCAATCTTTAGTGTAGAAATTCGCAAGAGCAGCTAGCCAATTCAGCCTCCAAATCAACATCAAGAAGACAGAGTGCCTTTATCAACCACCAAAGTTCCAATTATCAACATCACTACCAGAAGAGATCAGCATTGGTACAGAGCCACTAGTCAAGTGCAAGACTTTCAAGTATCTAGGGAGTACTGTTTCAGAGAATGCTAGGCTGGAGGATGAGCTATCTCTCAGAATGGGAAGAGTGAGCGCTGTGTTTGGAAACTTGAGGGAGAGACTGTGGAACAATCGGCACGTGTCTATCCGTGTGAAATGCACTGTGTACAGAGCGACAGTACTGGCTACTCTATTGTACAGTGCTGAAACTTGGACTGTCTACAGAGTGCAGGTGAAGAAACTCCACGCGTACGTGATGAGACACCTTCGAGCCATAATGAACATCTCATGGAAAGACAAGATAACCAACACAGAAGTGTTGAAACGAGCTGGTCTACCATCAATGGAGGACATGCTAATACAGATGAACCTGAGATGGCTCAGACATGTTGAGAGGATGGACCACCAGCGTCTCCCTTGGCAGTTACTCTACTCACAGTTATGTGAGGGCAAATGCAATCAGGGTAGACCAAGGCTCAGATTTAAAGACACTGTAAAAAGAGACTTGAAGAAGTTGGACATAGACAAGAGTTCCTGGCAGTGGAAGGCTAAGGACAGAGCTGTGTGGAGGAATCTGATCAGACCTAAATGAAACAGTCATTGTCACCCATGACAGACTGCTATGATGATGATGATGATGACTGGTGCCCTCTGCCAGATGCCTACTGTGTTACTGCTGTTCCTCAACATCAATAAAGCTGTGTTCGTCCAGTCATCTTGCCTCATCCTTCACCCAAGGTATTTTACCATACATAACATTTGGCGGTCGAGAATTAACTCATGGAGGAGTGTATAACACCACTTCGCCTCTTCCTTGAGCTCCCGGGAGAGCCGCCGGTGCCTTGGCCGATGTGGTTTGAGGTTTTCCAAACATATATCACCGCGCTCAACCTGGGTAAGCTCGACAAGCTAAGAGCACGTGCACTACTTGTTCACAACCTGGGTATTGAGGGCCAGCGAGTCCTGCACACACTCAGAGCTTCGGACTCTTTTGAAGACGTTGTGAAGCTGCTAGCAAGCCATTTTCATACCCCGGATAGCGTGACTGTCCAGAGGATTTGCTTTCGGCAGTGACATCAGTGAGTGGGTGAGCCTATTCATCAGTTTGTCGCTGACTTAAAGCGTCTAGCTAGTGAGTGTCGCTTTGGGCCATTGGAAGATGAAATGGTATGTGACCAGCTTGTGGAGCACACATGTAGCGCCACATTGCGGGCTAGGCTACTCACAGCGCCCAATGACTTAACATTAGCCAGAGCTGTCAAACTATCTCTCCAGCTGGAGGCTGCAGACAAGCTAGCTTCAGAGCTAAACTGGCGGCGGTCACAGCGACTGCTGGAGCCTCCTGCCACAGCAAATGTTGCAGACTCGGGTAGCAAGAATAACTTGGACGACAATACTATGGAAGCCAGTGCTGCCAGCCAAAGGTCTGTCCAGGGGAAAACCCCTTTGCGAGGGTTGTGGATCCGCGACGCACCGCAATAAGGCTAAGGACTGCCTGGCTAGGGGAAAGTGTTGCAGCAGATGTGGACGCTTGAACCATTATGCTAGAGTGTGGTGTGTATCTGAACTGGAGAGCCCACGGAAGAAATCACTCCGCCCGCCCCTGACAACCATCCATACAGTGTCCCCCAGTACCAACAGGTACACACTTTGCACAGTGGAACTGGACGGTGTGGAGGTGCCGCTGTTGCTCGACATGAGGGCGGAGGGGTCGTTGCTGAATTGGGCCACGGTGAGGAAGTTTTCTTCCCACTAGAGGATTAAAGGTAACCCAGCACCGCTGTATGGTTATGGAGGTGGCAGGCTGTGCACGGTTGGGACTTTGGAGTTAACGGTTCGGTACAAGTCTGCAACGATGGTTGACTTCACGTTCCACGTGACAGCCCGAGGTGATAACATCATGGGCTGTGATTTGTTTTACGGACTGGGTTTTGCCATAAAAGACGACGCTGGGAACGAATGGTCGGGTTGTGGCCAGTGAAACCCTCCAGCTGCGGTGGTTGATGAGGATGTTGTGTGGGATGAAGAGCTAACGGACACCATGGCAGTCAAGCAGGATCAGCTTCACTGAGGTTCGGTGCAGGAGGGTCTCAGTGTCAGCGCTCGGGAAATAGTAGAAGGAGGTACCGAGCATGGTGGCGAGGCGCCTGCGCCGGCGAGTGACACCAATGTACTAGCCGCAGTTGCCTCCGGAGCTTGGCAGCAGGGGGATGGAGGGTCTGCAGCTATGATGGTGAATGCTACGACGGCTTTAGAAAAGGTCGGGGCCAGAATGATGAGCATGGAGGAACCGCATGCTTAACAGCACCATTTCAGGCCGAGCCGAGCCCCACTGAGTGTTATGGACTTGGTTCAGGTTCAGGCTGAAGAACGTCCACGGTGAAGATTGGCCAGACAACAACCAGCTAAACATCACGGGTGTTTGCGCATAGTGGCTAAGCTAGGCGCAGCATACTTAAAGTTGTCCAATGGCTCAGCGAGGGACGCCAATCAGCTTCGGCATGTCCAGGAAGAAGCTTCAGGTGACGGGGCTGGACAAGAGTGGGTGTCGGTCGTGAAGAAGAGAGGCACTTTCATTCGGAAGATTAACCATTGTCCATAGGGTCTGCTGCTTCCAGGGGTGCGCTTGCTGAGGGGCTGCCCTGGGCCCCCCCATGCTGATTCTACTTCTCCTTCCCAAGGAACAGTGCTGTAAACAATTGTATTAATAGTTCTGGTGTTTTAATGTACAGTATCTTACAAAAGTGAGTACACCCCTCACATTTTTGTAAATATTTTATCATATCTTTTCATGGGACAACACTGAAGATATGACACTTTGATACAATGTAAAGTAGTCAGTGTACAGCGTGTATAACAGTGTAAATTTGCTGTCTCCTCAAAATAACAACACACAGCCATTAATGTCTAAACTGCTGGCAACAAAAGTGAGTACACCCCTCGTGAAAATGTCCAAATTGTGCAAAATTAGCCATTTTCCCCTCCCCGGTGTCATGTGACTCGTTAGTGTTACAAGGTCTCAGGTGTGAATGAGGAGCAGGTGTGTTAAATTTGGTGTTATCGCTCTCACACTCTCTCATACTGGTCACTGGAAGTTCAACATGGCACCTCATGGCAAAGAACTCTCTTTGAGGATCTGAAAAAAAAAGAATTGTTGCTCTACATAAAAATGGCCTAAGCTAAAAGAAGATTGCCAACACCCTGAAACTGAGCTGCCGCACAGTGGCCAAGACCATACAGCGGTTTAACAGGACAGGTTCCACTCAGACCAGGCCTTGCTATGGTTGACCAAAGAAGCTGAGTGCAGGTGCTCAGCGTCATATCCAGAGATTGTCTTTTGAAAATAGACGTATGAGTGCTGCCAGCATTTCTGCAGAAGTTGAAGAGGTGGGGGGGTCAGCCTGCTCAGACCATACGCCACACTCTGCATCAAACTGATCTGCATGGCTGTCGTCCCAGAAGGAAGCCCCTTTTAAAGATGATGTACAAGAAAGCCTGCAAACAGTTTGCTGAAGACAAGCAGACTAAGGACATGGATTACTGAAACCATGTCCTGTGGTCTGATGAGTTCAACATAAACTTATTTGATTCAGATGGTGTCAAGTGTGTGTGGGGGCAGCCAGGTGAGGAGTACAAAGACAGGTGTGTCTTGCCTACAGTCAAGCATTATGGGGGGAGTGTCATGGTATGGGGCTGCATGAGTGCTGCCGGCACTGGACAGCTACAGTTCATTGAGGGAATCATGAATGCCAACATGTACTTTGACATACTGAAGCAGAGTATGATCCCCTCCCTTCGGAAACTGGGCCGCAGGGCAGTATTCCAACATGACAACGACCCCAAACACACCCCCAAGACCACTGCTGCCTTGCTAAAGAAACTGAGGGTAAAGGTGATGGACTGGCCAAGCATGTCTCCAGACCTAAACCCTATTGAGCATCTGTGGGGCATCCTCAAACGGAAGGTGGAGGAGCGCAAGGTCTCTATCACCATGATGTCATCATGGAGGAGTGGAAGAGGATTCCAGTGGCAACCTGTGAAGCTTTACTAAACTCCATGCCCAAGAGAGTTAAGGCAGTGCTGAAAAATAATGGTGGCTGTGACGGCATGAAAAATAAGGCAGCTAAGTGAGGTTTTAAATAGGTTTATTATCATGCCGCCATCACGGAACTCGCCCCATGGGCGAGCCCGGAGGCTCTCCAGCAAAGTGTGCAGATGAGCAGTCAAAGAGAGTGAGAGAGGATGAGTTACAGAGTGATGGAGCTTATATACCCAACTAGAGACAATACATGAAAGGCATTCACAGCAGTAGGTATGGGCATTTGCATTTGAGAGACACACATAACAATAAGGAGATTGCTGGCCGTAATTCGCCTCAGCTCCGGAACTGCAGGACAAAAGAGGTTACAAGGCACATCTACATATTGTTATCAGTGTATAGACACAGTAAGGGCAGGAAGCATGAACACAATGCATGAATGGCACATTAACATCACAGCACTGAGCCGGAAAAAGCCAGAAGAAGCGGGGCTGCCTGTTGACATTAATACACACATTTCACTGTTCTGTTAGTTGCTCTAGTTGAGCGCTTTGCCTGTCCCAGTCTGTTGTGGGGGTTACGCCACACACTCCCCCCAGAGGGCTCGGCAGGCGTCCGAGGCCTCGATAGTCCGGCTTTGGCAGCGAGCAGGGAAAGCTCTGTGCAGACGGAGGTGGAGGGGGGTGGGGGGTTAGTAAATGCCGGCCGGGGACGGTGAAATCGTCTGAGCCGCGCAAAAATTGCTTGTGGGTCCGCAATGTTGAGGGGCTGTCCCATTGAACGTGCGGAGATCCACAAGAAGAAAAATTAGTCACTGACTCCTCTCGTGATTAAGTCCTGCAAGGATTAATAGCGGCCGTGAAGAAAAAGGAGCGGCAAGGATTAACAGTGGCCATGAAGAAAAACAGGGGAGGCTGTAAGAAAAAAAACAAAAGCAAAGGGACTTGGCGTGTTGACTTTAGGTGCGGGCACAACCTTAAAGCCTTCGGGGACTGCAGACTGCTGAATTCCTGTTGTGCGCCATGGCTAAGACCGTTAAAAAATCCAGTGAGCAAGCTGCATGTGTGCCTCAGGTGTACGAGCAAGCCTGAAGGGCCTGTGTGCAGCGGCGAAGGAGGATGGCGGTCTGTGGAGCCGTATGTGTCCCGTGCGTGGTGTGCCGTCCTCGTAACTCCCCGATGCGTGTGCCGGGGTTCTGTGCGTGGATGGGCCTGCTGGAGAGGAAGAGTCAGGGTCAGGGAGCTTAATCATCCCTGTTGTAGTTGTTGTAGATGGGTCATGGTGCATTCAGGTCCACGTGTTCTCCGGCGGCCATGGAGGTCACCGTCGTGGAGAAAGGACGAGGTGCGTGCGCTCTCGTAAGGAGACACAGAATCGTGTGTCAGAAGCTGTGAGAGCGGCCGGTCCAAGCGTGGATGTGCCGATCTAGGCGTGCAGATCTCACCATGAAATTTTCCGCAGCTGTCCCAGTCGTGGGTGGTCTCCGGAGAGTTTCGCCTGGAAACTCTGCGTCGACGTCTCCCTGAAGTAGAAGGGAGGGCAGATCAGTCAGGCTGCTGCGTTCGCTTGTCGTCGGAGAATCACCGCCGGGTGCTGCGTTCGTTGCCATCAGGACACCAGCGTAGCTGTCCAAACCAGAAGGTTGCGTTGCACAAAGTGTGTGCATTCTCGGGGTCACCAGTGCGGCGGATGATAAAATAAGGCAGCTAAGTGAGGTTTTAAATAGGTTTATTATCATGCTGCCATCATGGAACTCGCCCCATGGGCGAGCCCGGAGGCTCTCCAGCAAAGTGTGCAGATGAGCAGACAAAGAGAGTGAGAGAGGATGAGTTACAGAGTGATGGAGCTTATATACCCAACTACAGACAATACATGAAAGGCATTCACAGCAGTAGGTATGGGCATTTGCATTTGAGAGACACACATAACAATAAGGAGATTGCTGGCCGTAATTCGCCTCAGCTCCGGAACTGCAGGACAAAAGAGGTTACAAGGCACATCTACATATTGTTATCAGTGTATAGACACAGTAAGGGCAGGAAGCATGAACACAATGCATGAATGGCAAATTAACATCACAGTACTGAGCCGGAAAAAGCCAGAAGAAGCGGGGCTGCCTGTTGACATTAATACACACATTTCACTGTTCTGCAACTAACAGAACAGTGAAATGTGTGTATTAATGTCAATCCGCCCTCCAGTAGGTTCACCACCTGCAGGAGGGATCATGGAAGTCCGGTGCTATGTGGATTAGGTGGCAGTCAAAGGCGGAGACCTTGGCGGACTGATCCCAAGCTTTCTAAACTGGCTTTTGGTACGTGGAATGTCACCTCTCTGGTGGGGAAGGAGCCTGAGCTGGTGTACGAGATTGAGCGATACCGGCTAGATATAGTCGGCCTCACCTCAACACACAGCTCCGGTTCCGGAACCAGTCTCCTGGAGAGGGGCTGGAGCTTGGCCTTTTCTGGAGTTGCCCCGGGTGAGAGGCGACGAGCAGGGGTAGGTATTCTTGTATCGCCCCACCTTGCTGCCTCTATATTGGAGTTTTCCCCGGTGGACGAAAGGGTTGCTTCCCTGCGCCTTCGGGTTGGGAAACGGGTCCTGACCATCATTTGTGCCTATGCACCAAATGATGTTTCAGAGTACCCACCCTTTTTGGAGTCTGTGACTGGGGTGCTGGAGGGTGCTCCTCCTGGAGACTCCATTGTCCTACTGGGGGACTTCAATGCGCACGTGGGCAACGACAGTGAAACCTGGAGGGGGGTGATTGGGAGGAACGGCCTGCCCGATCTGAACCCGAGTGGTGTTCAGTTATTGGACTTCTGTGCTAACCACAGTCTGTCTATAACGAACACCATGTTCAAGCATAAGGGTGTCCATATGTGCACCTGGCACCAGGACACCCTAGGCCGCAGGTCGATGATCGATTTTGTTATCGTATCATCAGACCTGCGACCGTATGTCTTGGACACCCGAGTAAAGAGAGGTGCAGAGCTGTCAACTGATCACCACCTGGTGGTGAGTTGGATCCGATGGCAGGGGAGGAAGCCATTCAGACCTGGTAGACCCAAACGTATAGTGAGGGTGTGCTGGGAGCGTCTGGCTGAGGCCCCTGTCCGGGAGGTCTTCAACTCCCACCTCCGGAAGAACTTCAACCACATTCCGAGGGAGTCTGGAGACATGGAGTCTGAATGGGCCATGTTCTCCACCTCTGTTGTTGAAGCGGCAGCCCAGAGCTGCGGCCGCAAGGTGGTCGGTGCATCTCGTGGTGGCAACCCCCGAACCAAGTGGTGGACACCAGTGGTGAGGGGGGCCATTAAGCTGAAGAAGGAGTCCTATCAAGCTTGGTTGGCTTGTGGGACTCCCGAAGCAGCTGAGGTGTACCGGCAGGCCAAGCGGAGTGCAGCTCGGGTGGTTGCTGAAGCAAAAACCCGGGTATGGGAGGAGTTCGGTGAGGCCATGGAACAAGACTTTCGGTCGGCTTCAAAGAGATTCTGGCAAACTGTTCGGCGGCTCAGGAGGGGAAAGCAGCTCCCCGTCCACACTGTGTATGGTGCGGATGGGACACTGTTGACTTCAACTGGGGATATCGTCGGGCGGTGGAAGGAATACTTCGAGGATCTCCTCAATCCCACTGATACGCCTTCCACAGAGGAAGCAGGGTTTGGGGACGAGGGGGATGACTCGCCTATCACAGGGGCTGAGGTCGCCAAGGTGGTTAAAAATCTCCTTGGTGGCCGGGCCCCGGGGGTGGACGAGATTCGCCCCGAGTACCTCAAGGCCCTGGATGTTGTTGGGTTGTCATGGTTGACACGCCTCTGCAACATTGCGTGGAGGTCGGGGGCAGTGCCTTTGGCATGGCAAACCGGGGTGGTGGTTCCTCTCTTCAAAAAAGGGGACCGGAGGGTGTGCTCCAACTTCAGAGGGATCACACTCCTCAGCCTCCCTGGGAAGGTCTATGCCAAGGTACTGGAGAGGAGAGTCCGGCCGTTGGTCGAACCTCGGATTCAGGAGGAGCAATGTGGTTTTCGTCCTGGCCGTGGCACATCGGACCAGCTCTTTACCCTCTCGAGAATTCTTGAGGGTTCGTGGGAGTTTGCCCAACCAGTTTACATGTGTTTTGTGGACTTGGAGAAGGCATTTGACCGCGTCCCTCGTGGATTTTTGTGGGGGGTGCTTCGGGAGTATGGGGTATCGGGCTTGTTGTTACGAGCTATTCGGTCTCTGTACGACCGTTGTGAGAGTTTAGTTCGCATTGCCAACACTCGGTCGGAGTCATTCCCAGTGAGAGTTGGACTCCGCCAGGGCTGCCCTTTGTCACCGGTCCTGTTCATAATTTTTATGGACAGGATTTCTAGGCGCAGCCAGGGAATGGAGGGTGTCATGCTTGGTGACCACAGGATCTCATCTCTGTTGTTTGCAGATGATGTTGTCCTGTTGGCTTCATCCAGCAATGACCTACAGCTCTTGCTGGGACGGTTTGCCGCTGAGTGTGAAGCGGCTGGGATGAGAATCAGCACCTCCAAGTCCGAGTCCATGGTCCTCAGCCGGAAAAAGGTGGATTGTCCTCTCCGGGTTGGGGACAGGCTCCTGCCCCAAGTGGAGGAGTTTAAGTATCTTGGGGTCTTGTTCACGAGTGAGGGGAAAATGGAGCGAGAGATCGACAGACGGATTGGAGCAGCATCTGCAGTGATGCGGACGTTGTACCGGTCTGTTGTGGTGAAGAGGGAGCTTAGTTCTAAGGCAAAGCTGTCAATTTACCAGTCAATCTACGTTCCTACTCTCACCTATGGTCACGAGCTTTGGGTAATGACCGAAAGAACGAGATCGCGGATACAAGCGGCTGAAATGAGCTTTCTCCGTAGGATTGCTGGGCTCACCCTCAGAGATAGGGTGAGGAGCTCAGTCATCCGGGAGAGGCTCAGAGTAGAACCGCTGCTCCTCCACATTGAAAGGAGTCAGTTGAGGTGGTATGGGCATCTGATTAGGATGCCTCCTGGACGCCTCCCACTTGAGGTGTTTCAGGCACGTCCCACTGGGAGGAGACCCCGGGGCAGACCCAGGACTCGGTGGAGAGACTATGTCTCCCAGCTAGTCTGGGAACGCCTTGGTATCCCCTCTGAAGAGCTGGAGCAGGTGGCTGGGGAGAGGGAAGTCTGGGCTTCTCTGCTTGAACTGCTGCCTCCGCGACCCGGACCTCCGGAAAAGCGGTAGAAGATGGATGGATGGATGGATTTCACTGTTCTGTTAGTTGCTCTAGTTGAGCGCTTTGCCTGTCCCAGTCTGTTGTGGGGGTTACGCCACAGTGGCCACACAAAATATTGACACTTTGGGCACAATTTGGACATTTTCACTAGGGGTTTACTCACTTTTGTTGCCAGCGGTTTAGACATTAATGGCTGTGTATTGAGTTATTTTGAAGGGACAGCAAATTTACACTGTTACAGACGTGGACAAAATTGTTGGTACCGCTCTGTTAATGAAAGAAAAACCCACAATGGTCACAGAAATAACTTGAATCTCACAAAAGTGGTAATAAATAAAAATTCTATGAAAATTAACCAACGAAAATCAGACAATGCTTTTGAATTGTGGTTCAACAGAATTATTTTAAAGAACAAACTCATGAAACAGGCCTGGACAAAAATGATGGTACCCCTAGAAAAGATTGAAAATAATGTGACCATAGGGACATGTTCAACCAAGATGTGTCCTCTAATTAACATCACAGGTGTCTACAAACTTTTAATCAGTCAGTCGGCCTATTTAAAGGGTGACAAGTAGTCACTGTGCTGTTTGTTGACATTGTGTTTACCACACTAAACATGGACCAGAGGAAGAAAATGAGAGAGTTGTCTCAGGAGATTAGAAAGAAAATTATAGACAAGCATGTTAAAGGTAAAGGCTATAAGACCATCTCCAAGTAGCTTGATGTTCCTGTGACTACAGTTGCACATATTATTCAGAAATTTAAGATCCACAGGACTGTAGCCAACCTCCCTGGACGTGGCCGAAGGAGGAGATGGATAATATGAATGGTAACAAAAGAGCCCAGAACAACCTCTAAACACATTCATGGTGAACTCCAAGGTCAAGGTACATCAGTGTCAGATTGCACCATCCGTAGTTGTTTGAGCCAAAGTGGACTTCATGGGAGACGACCAAGGAGGACACCACTGTTGAAAACAAGTCATAAAAAAGCCAGACTGGAATTTGCCAAACTGCATGTTGACAAGCCACAAAGCTTCTGGGAGAATGTCCTATGGACAGAGACAAAACTGGAACTTTTTGGCAAGGCACATCAGCTCTACGTTCACAGACACAAAAATGAAGCATAGCAAGAAAAGAACACTGTCCCTACTGTAAAACATGGAGGAGGTTCTGTTATGTTCTGGGGCTGCTTTGCTGCATCTGGCACAGGGTGTCTTGAATCTGTGCAGAGTACAATGAAATCTCAAGACTATCAAGGTATTCTAGAGAGAAATGTGCTGCCAAGTGTCAGACAGCTTGGTGTCAGTCGCAGGTCATGGGTCTTGCAACAGGATAATGACCCAAAACACATAGCTAAAAACACCCAAGAATGGCTAAGAGCGAAACATTGGACTATTCTAAAGTGGCCTTCTATGAGCCCTGATCTAAATCCTATCGAACATCTGTGGAAGGAGCTGAAACATGCTGTCTGGAGAAGGCACCCGTCAAACCTGAGACAACTGGAGCAGTTTGCTCATGAGGAGTGGGCCAAAATACCTGCTGAGAGGTGCAGAAGTCTCACTGACAGTTACAGAAATCGTTTGATTGCAGTGATTGCCTCAAAAGGTTGTGCAACAAAATACTAAGTTAAGGGTACCATCATTTTTGTCCAGGCCAGTTTCATGAGTTTGTTTTTTAAAATAATTCTGTTGAACCACAATTCAAAAGCATTGTCTGTTTTTCAATGGTTAATTTTCATAGAATTTTTATTTATTACCACTTTTGTCAAGATTCAAGTTATTTCTGTGACTATTGTGGGTTTTTCTTTCATTAACAGAGGGGTACCAACAATTTTGTCCATGTCTGTATATAAGCTGTACACTAACTACTTTACATTGTATCAAAGTGTCATATCTTCAGTGTTGTCCCATGAAAACCCTGGTAAAAAATAAATATGCTAAATATATTTAATTTAGGTATATTTTAGTGTATTTTAATATATTTTGGTAAAGTAAATTTTAAGTGTGCTATTTTGGAACAACTTTTTTTGTATTCAATACATTTTAGTTAAATTTAAATTTAAATAAAGTTCAACTTTAAGTATGCTTAATGTATTTTTATGTACTAAAGTGGAACAATTTTAAGTACACTTAATGCATTTTTAATATATTATGATCTGTGACGATTTACTCATTCACTAATACACTATGATTACACTACTTTCATATTTTAAGTGCATTTATTGTGTATTAGCAATAGTCTTATAATTGATTTTAGTTTATTTAAAACCTATTTAAAATGACTCTGCAATACATAGAAATGTCATTTAAAATACTCTTTAAATATACAATGTTTCTATTGTAAATACATTTTTCGTATAATGAAAATACTTCCAAGTATACACTTAACAAATATATTTTATTTGTATTTCAAAACAAACCAAAAATACATTCAATTACAATGTAGTGCAAAAATTGTAACTAAAGGTTTCGAACCTCAAGAAGTGAATTATACAAAAAGTAGAATAATCTCAAATGAGTTAGTGCTGTCACTTCACATGACTCTGGTCTGAAGTGTCCCCTTAACGTCATTGTCTGCAAGTTGAAATAAATTTAATAGAATGCATATTACTGACCCCTTGGACCGACATTTTGATGTAAAGAAATTAATTTCATTTATTTTTTTCAAAGTTCTTCCCTTTGCTGATTTCAGCCTCAAATCCATAGGCAAAAATTCAATATTTCTCTCCCACACACCTAATTTTCCAAACTTGTAGACAATAACATCAAGCATATCCTCAGAGTGAGCGGCATCTGAAAAGAACAGCCCTCTCGGAGCTTAGAAGCACATTAAGAACTGCTAGACAAGAGATAAACTGAACACATTCATCACCACTTTTTGTCAAAACTTATGTGGTGTTGCTTGGTACCTGGTAGCATGAAAACAAATGTACAAATAACAAAACTTTTTTTTACCCTTTTTGGCAAACAGCCCTTAACAATGGGTAGAAAAAGAAACAATCAGACCTTACACGAAACATTTATGGCCTCCTATGTGAAAAATGTTCATTGTTGCACTTCCTGCGTAGTGCAGCTCGCACCTCAGACACTGTGGTTCCGGGAAACTCCTCAATCACCGCGTCTGCAAAAGAAAACTTACTTAATACAGATTTTAAGTATATCTATAAACCACGTTTTTGTACTGCTATGTACTAAAATGTATAAGGACATCGTTTCACATGACAAATCACCTAAGACAAGGAAAGAATTAGTTTTATTCACTCTACATGCTCTATAGTTTAAAGGTATGTCTGGTTACACAGTTGAAATTACCTGTAATGGCCTGCACCTTGGCTACATCAAGCTGGCCTTTGGTCATATCTCCTCTTCCATTTCTCCCGGTTAGTGTGGAATTTGCCAGAGTGTCCTTTGAAAAAATCAGAAAGGCCAGTTCTTGTGCGAAAACAGTCATCTTTGTGCGGTTTAAACGTAGGAAAGACCTTTTGGAAACAGCCACCGACTTCCCAGGTAAGAAGTGCTGTACAGATAAAGATAATAAAAGTGACATTGTGTGTTACACATTTTTGATTCAAACACATCAATTTGAAGCAAACATATTGTATACAATTTGATATGAAATGAAACTTACCATCTCCCCTTCACTCTCTGATGAAGACATTGCCGATGACATAGAAATTGACATTGAATTGTCTGAGACATGTGTCATTGAAGCATTAACTTTTGCAATGCAATCCTTCATCAATTTCAATGTCTCTGGGAGTTCTTCAAAAGCAGAATAAAGAAGGTAACAGCAGGATTACATAAGCCACATTTACAAATAAGAATACAAATTATATAAGAATACAAAAAAATATGGGCTGCACGGTGGCGCAGTGGTTTAGCACTGTGGCAGCACAGTTTACCCTCGGCTGGGGGATCGCGGGGATCATGAGACCGTGGGCTCGATCCCAGCCCCCGACCAACAGTGAGCTGTGTGGAGTTTGCATGTTCTCCCCGTGTTGCGTGGGTTTACTCCGGGATTTCTCCGGTTTCCTCCCGCATACCAAAAACATGTAGGTTTAGGGTGCTCGCGCATGCAGCGACCGGTAGCCGGTGGCTTGTCACCAGACTGCAAACTGAATCTACCTACGGGTACAAATAAGTAACAAAAAAAAAATAATAATAATATATATATATTTCCATAAGAGCCTTTATACATACCACGAAGACAGTCAATTATCTCAGCCATAGTTGGCACAGCATGTTGAACCTCAATCAAAGACTACAAACAGAGAAAACATTTTTAAATAATTATAATTAAGTCCACCAAATTATAAGTACTTACCTCTGAATTGACATCTTCAATGTCTTCAGCCTAGAAATTGACACATTAGTCATGATAGAATTTAATGTAAATACCAAGTCAAACATGGTTTTACAAAACTTACAACGTGCAAAGGGCGAGGACTGCCGATGTCAGTTTCATCACCACTATGATCAGGTGAAATCTGCCGTATGCGTCCTTTCTTTAAGAAAATAAAAATCTCATATAAATATATACAAAATGATGACTGGGATTCTTTACAGTCAAAAACACCAAGCCAACCTTGCGAATAGGGGTCTGACAATCATCTGAGCTGCTGAAAAGCTCTTCAGATGCCTCCAGCAAACACTTTTGTGAGAGTCTCTCTTTTAGGTTTGCAAGTACTTTGTCCTTTGGTCTTCACTTCCGCCTCCCAAAGAGAGCAGACGCTTTTTTCTTCTCTCCTGCTCTGACTTATCTCCTTCCTCCTCTAACTAACTGGATCCCAGCTTGCTATCGTCTGTCTGCATGTCTCTACTGCTGATTATCGAACGAAATTATGGATTTAATAAGCTGGGCTTTGAACACAATTGACACTATTTTTTCAACGAGGAAAAGTGCCCCGGGGGAGGTTGTTTGCCCCGCAGGAACGGCTGCTGCGGGCTATTTGAGGGACACAAGTAATTGGAAACTCTTGTGCCTGTCTGATCTTTCCATCGAAGATGTCGAAGATTTGTACGTCTTCGTAGTAATGGTCATTGGGATCGTTCTGATTGGATCTGGGATTGTCCTGGTGTACCGTAAATTGATGAAGATGGACATAGCCTATCAAAATGCTGGCCAGGCGAGGCTTAACCATCAAATTGAAAAAATGGAGAGGACTCTGACAGTGGCAAATGGAGAACTGTCTAGGAAAATGGATTACATCATGATCACGCTGAGAGCCGTCCATGAAGGATTCAACGTCCAGCACTGAAGGATTAAGTACTGAATCTGTAAGAGGATATAAAGTTTCTTTCTCTGGGATCAGTACTATTCGACTAATCTGACCCCCCTCACACAAGTCCTCCAGATTATCTGCAGTTTTTTGTTTTCAAAACATTTGAGCTGCATTGACTCCACGGACAGTCAGCTGCATGGCTCAAGGACAAATGCCAGCAGCTAAGACAAAACATCTCCTGCCAAAGAGACTTTGTTGTTCTTAACTGATACAAACACCTACACTCAACACTACACCCACACTGACTCAAAAACTGATGAAAAAGATCACTCACTCACTGCTCTCTTTGTGTCCTTGTGTACATTCTTGTCTGCTAACTGTGCATTGAGGGCTTTTTTTCTTGTAATCATAATATTGATCATATATGACCGGTATTCTGACAATCAATGGTTTTTTGCTCTTTCCTATTGTGTTGTCCTTTTCCTCCCTATGCATCCTGTACCCATCTGATGACAGGCACGTTCTCAGACACTGCCGCGTCACCGGAAATGCAGGTCATTTTCTGTGTCAAGTCAAATCCCTCGTATGTTATCAGTCCCTGTTAATGTACTTGGCAATAAATCTTTTCTGAGTTCTGAGTTCTGAGTCCCTTGCATCTTGTTGGACAGGTTTTCTTGCCTTTTTCTTTGCCTAGAAAAATAAAGTACAACAGTGGTCAGCATTTAAAGGGGAATTCCAGTCAATTTTTCTCATCTGTATCTTTGCAAGGAAAGCTACCGAGAAAACCCCGAGAAAAAACATGCCAGTAACAAGTAGTTTGGGTCAGGCGCAGATTTTCCTTATAGTGGCTCAAATGGGGAAACATTATAACGCTATTTTACCCTCTTAACTAGTCTAAAAAAATGTTTAATTGAATGGCTGTGGTGGCCGGGCCCTACAAATTTCACACAGTTCACGATGACAGCAGTAGCAAGTACAGAGTTGCATAAAAGTTGAACTTTATAAGCCAGCGAACATACCTCTGTTCTCTTCCGGATTCCAGTTCGGAATCATTTTTCATTTGAATCTGTCACACTGTATTCTCACAAGCTCTTTATATTTTTATTTTTTATAATATCTTATTTCACAGTTTTATTTTTATCAGTGGCTTATTTTTTAGGTTGCTACATCAGTGACACTTCACTGCAGGCGTTTATTTAATTGTTTCTAAAGTAAGGATTGTGAGACCATTACCATCATATTCATTTATCTCTCAGCTGTTAAACTTCCACCATGTATTTCCCATAATACATAATATGATGTAGCAACCTCAAAATTAAGCCACTGATAAAAATAAAACTGAAATAAGATATTATCAAAATAAAAAAGAGCTTGTGAGAGTAGTCTGACATGCATTATGTTCATGCAAATGGGTGGCTCCCTCTGCTGTTCACTGTGTGTGATACCACAGGATACAAAATGACACATTGTGAGGGAGTCAGTCACGTGACTTTCCCAAACCAACACACTCGCTGACACAAGTCGGCTGAGGCATAGTTTTCTGCGCTGTGCGAGTTGTTTTTGGGTGGACAAAAAGCACACTTTGGATTATGGGACTGGATGATTTCAACGATTGATTTGTGTGGACTCGGCTAGAAACCAGATGAGTACAGAGGTATGTTTTCTGGCTTATAAAGTTAAACTTTTATGTACTAGCTACTGCTGTCATCGTGAACTGTGTTGACTTAGTAGGGCCCAGACACCCGGGCGATACAATTGAAAACATTTTTTAAGACTAGTTAAGAGGGTAAAAGAAAGTTATAAGGTTTCCCGATTTGAGCCACTATGAGGAAAATCTGCGCCTGACCCAAACTACGTGTTACCAGCATGTTTTTTCTTGGGGTTTTGGCTTTAAGTAGCTTTCCTTGTAAAGACACAGATGAGATGCCTGAAAAAAAATGACCGGAATTCCCTTTAAATTTATAACATCTATCACTGCCATACATGTGAACCTAGTATATTATGTATGTAACATTAGTATGTTATTACTATGTGTGTAGTCAGTACAGTGCCTCCTCAGTGAGTTTAGGCTGCATTGGGAGTTACAGTTACAAATATTTGATTTGTTCAAAAACGTCACATTACTGCTCCATTACTATTACGTTTAATACATTTTTACAAATCCCTAGTGAACAGTTTTATAAGAATGGCAAAACAGTATTCTACATTAGAGACATACCTGGCTAGCACTTCCCTGTCCTTTGCGTGCAATGACTGGTGTGGCCCAAATGTCTTGTCCCAGTATAAACTGATTCTTTTTGTGAATCAAGTCTTTGAAAGAATCTGCAAACATTAATTATACACATACATTAATTACACATCTTATGTCTCTCTAATATACAAAATAATATTTTGCAGGGAACTTACCTCCAAAAAGTAAAACTTTAACTGCCTCCGTTTTGCTAGGTTCCTTCCTTGAAGGACATTTCAGGTCTAACCAATTTTCATCATCCAAATCTGGTCGTGATTTTATTTGAATAAAGTTTCCATTACTACCAACTATCAAAGATGTACTTTTGTCCTTCACAACCTCATTGTGAAAGTAGAACAACACAAATTTGTAAGCCATCGTCATTTGAGCAAATTGTTGTTTTTCGAATAAAAAGTAAAATGGCGGTGGCTACGTACTGGGCGCGCAACCCACGTACGCATGTGCTCAAGCCCAAGGGTTCTCATTGGCTGTGGCGAAAATTCCTCAAGACCAGCTGTTTTCATTGGCTGTAGAGAGAACGACTATTAAACTTGTTTTGAGGCATCCGTCGGTCATTTAATGGAGTTTCAGAGGCAGAGCACATTTTTCTCGCAGTTTAGTGTTTACAGCCGAATTTGTTTTTATTGATTTTGTATCAGCACTGGAATTCGAGTTTCTACTCTTCGCTGGGAGCTAAATAACCATGGCGCCTCGTCTGCTTAAAGCACACTTAAGTTCGAGTGCATGGTGTACACCGAGGACAACCAAACACCGCAAGGTTAAGCTGAGAGAGGTAAGAAAATGAGTGTGTGCATGTACTTTTGTCATTTCAATAGCAGAAATTTATTTGTTGTGCTGGATGTTTCATAATTCTCATGTAGCGAAAATCCTTACACATTACATTTTATGTTCTAATAAATGGCGTTACCGGTCAGTTACAGAGCGCAGTTTGCTCTTGTTGACGTTAGCCCGCAATGGACGTTAGCAACGTTAGCATCACACAGAAAACAATCCATTTCATAACGGCAGCGGCTCAACCGCTGTACAGGAGCTTAAAGACCGACATCGGGTGGACAGCAGAGGTAAACTAAAGGGTTAAGAGCGCCAGAAATGTAGATATATTGTAGTTGGGTGTTTTTATTCACTTCCACTACAAGGCGCCGCCATGTTTTTTTTCCCTAACTCGGTTGAGGTAAATCTGCCCCGAGTTTCCAGGTTGGAATTACAAGGTTAGTGCGCGTTCCAGTTGAAATGTACTGCTCGGAGCTCGGAAATTCCGACCTCCGAGGACAAGTGGAACGCAGCAATTGTACCATGGTATGCCTAAACTGCATATGACATATTAGACACCTAATTTCACAAAATGTAGATAAAGCTATTACATTACAAGATTCCCCTTCCTTTTTTTTTTTTTTTTACATGCATATGACAATAAAAGACAATTTTTAAGTGAAAAAAAAATACTTGAGTATTGTTCAAAAAGCTCTGAAAATGACACAGGAAAGGAATACATTGTTACTGTTAACAAAAAACCCTGATGTAAAAGAAAAAATATAAACAAAAATACTCTAATTAGAACACAGTAGCTGAGATAATAAAATAAAAGTAGAAATGTAACTAATAAATAGCTGCTAAAACGAGCTCAACTGAGCACTCCAACTGCTGTTTACTGAGTTAGCCTCCTATGTCATCACGTCTCGCTGCTAAGGACATACTGTATTTCCATTGTTTTAACCAGAGATTTTAACTTCCAGTCACAGTTTTCTTCATAAAATTATATTTTAAAGATAAGAAACTGATTTTTACCTTACCACAGGTATAATCCTACCAACAGAAATATTTAACGTTGTCATATGCACTTTACATAAAATCGCTTTTATATGATTATTTGTTGAATGATAAAAGTTAGTCTAAAACATCAACTTACCATAATGTTTATGCTATATTTGCTAATTAACTTTGATTTATTGGCAGCTCAAAAGAAAATCACATTATAAAAAATATTTGATTCAACAATCTGCATTGCCTAGGACATCCACATACAGAAGAAAGTTGCTAAGAGAGGTAAGCAAATTAATAATAATAATAATTACTCTGTTTTGTGCCTAATTTTACTACACAATAAAATGTGTTTCAGAATAAAGCGTGCAACATTCAAAACCAACAAGAAGAGGAGGATTTCATGTCAAGTACACAGAATCACAGACACCCAGAATCTGAGAACGTCTTAATACAAGGATGCATAGATAGCCGCACAGAAGATGACTATGGACAAAACCCAGAAAGGGAAGATGAGGAAAGTGAACCAGACAGTGAAGAACATGAAAATGATCATGAGCATTTGCAAAACACAACAGATGGAGTTCAAGAAGGGATGGAATATGAACATTCTGGACATCATGAAAGCCTTGAACAATCACCTAGATTAATGGAGGTAACGCCAAATTAATAAACAATATGAAAATAAACTTTGGTGTGTTATGAACATATTTTAATTATTTTTTTGTCCATTTCAGCAAACAGATGACCTTGTGTATCAGGGAGCTCTTCTTACAAAAGGAGAGAGCCTTTTCCTGATCATGGCTTACACACTTCGGCACAATTTGAGTGGAGTTGCTCTTCAGGATCTTCTGACACTTTTTAATCAACATATACCTGGACTGGTGCCAGCAACCTCATTCATGTTCCATAAAGCTTATGGTGGGTTTGGAGAGTACCAGCCACATTTTTACTGCACTGACTGTGAGAGTTACTTGGGACCTAGAGAAAATGCACCAGAAATGTGTTCTTCATGCCAAGCTGAAATTGACCTGGACAAGAACATTACTAAAGGTTCTTTTTTTCTTGTAATGAACACGTCAAACCAAATTGTGCAAGTTCTTGAAAGATGCAAATTACAAGCAATGAAACCAACTGATGGAATAATATCAGATATACAGTGTGCAAATGAATACAAGAGACTAAAAACAAGTGGAAGATTTGGACCAGATGACGTGTCACTGTTGTGGAATTGTGACGGCATACCTGTTTTTAAAAGTAACAATGTTCAGGCTTGGCAGATCCAGTGTCAGATTATTGAGCTATCACCTAAAGATAGGCAACAAAACATCATTGTACCATGCCTGTGGTTTGGAAAGAGCAAACCAAACATGGTGACTTATTTAACTGCTTTTGTATCTGAACTTAAAGGTCTCGAAGAAGTTGGAGTTACTTGGAGGGACAGTGACAATGTTCAACATAAAAGTAAAGTGCATGCTTTAATTTGTTCTGCGGATTCAGTAGCCAGACCTCTTCTGAAAAACACCAAACAATTTAATGGGAAATATGGCTGTGACTTTTGCCTCCACCCTGGAGGTGGTCCTTATTTGTGGAAGACACCAGAACCAGCTTTACGTACTGCTGAAAGCCATTTTGAGCATGCCATGCAAGGAACGAGTGCTGAGCCTGTGTTTGGTGTAAAAGGACCAACACCACTGATGGAGCTACAGAGCATGAACATGGTGACCTCCTTCATTCCAGATTATCAACACAGTGTCTGTCTGGGTGTTACCAGGCAGATCACATCTTTATGGTTTGACAATAAACACCATAATCAAGAATGGTACATTGGTTCAAAGGTCAGAGATGTGGACAAGGAGCTTCTTGAAATCAGGCCACCAGTGGAGGTCACACGAGCACCGAGATCAGTAAATGAAAGAAAGTTCTGGAAACCATCAGAATGGAGAGCATTTTTACTTTTTTATGCTTTGCCTGTTCTTAACAATATTTTAAAGAAGAAGTACCCTAATCATCTATTTTTGCTTGTTTTTGCAATCCACACACTTCTTCAGGATACCATCTCAGTGAAGCATATTGATGTTGCAGAAAAAGCTTTGCGTAAATTTGTGTTTGAATTTCAAAGACTTTATGGTGCTGTCAATACATCGTACAATGTTCATTTGTTGATGCATTTGGGAGCAAGTGTTCGCAGCTGGGGGCCTTTGTGGGCAACACCTACCTTTCCGTTTGAATCTTTTAATGGGACATTACTGACATTTTTCAGTGGGACAACTCATGTTCCGATTCAGATGGTAAAACGATTCCTCAGGTGGAGAGGACTTTCAAACAAGGCAAAATCTGTGATGAAAAATGCTAGTGACAATGTTAAAGACTTTTTTGACAAACTCCAAGGCATCTCTTCTTCAGTTAAGTCCAGTGATTTTCAATGTGGTGTCAGAGGACTTGGATGCCCCAAAAAACGTGACATATCTGTATTGCAAAGAAAAGCTTTACAACTTTACACTGGCATTGTGATGAATACTGGTTTGTGTTATGATTGTTTCACCTGTAACGGGGTTATTTATCATTCTTACAATAACACAACTCTGAAAAAGAGAACTAACTCTGTTGTACAGTTAAGTGATGGACGATTTTGTGAAATATCAACACTTATTGATTTTTCTAATGTCTCTCTTGTGAATGGTGGCATATGTGTGTTGGTGAAAGAGCTGAAGAGTACTAAAACCATTTTTTGGCAAGATGCACAGTTAAAGATACATTCTACGTTTATTACTGAAGTGTCAAGGACCAATAATGTATTTGCTGTGGACCCCCTGTCACTAAAGCGTAAATGTGTAATGTTAAGTTGTCTTAACAAGTTCTTTGTTGTCCCCCTTCCAAACAATATTGAACGAGATTGAAGTATCTTAAAAATAAAATATTAATCTGTTTCAATTATACATTGTAATTATTTGTATATTTTTGAAAAATGCTTAGTGTTTTAAGCGTACCAAAAATATCTACTGATTAATACATTTTCATTTATGTTCATACATGCAATTAAAACTGTAAATACTCACTTATGTACTTTGAAATAAGTCAAAGAATAGTGTAATGTATTAAATGTATTGAAAGTATGCAACAAAATACAATTTTAGCTAAATATTACTTTAATATATTTATTGTATTATATAAAAATATATACTCAAAGTATGCATAAAATATACTTTAAATGTATAATGAAATATTTGAGTAGAAGTATATTTCCAATTAGATATATATATTTTATTTGAAATATATTTTTGGAAAAATATATTTCAGTATAGTGTATTAAAAAATACTTATTACAAAGTATGTTTTAAGTACAGTTACATAAATATATTTACGTTATACTTGAAAGCGATTCCTAGAAAGTACAAGTATATTCTAATATATTTAACTTGTATTTTTGAAAAAAAGAATATAGTAATAATACACTTCAATATTTTTTTTTTCACCAGGGAAGATATAATAAAATAGTTATAAAAATGTGAGGGGTGTACTCACTTTTGTGAGATACTGTATGTATGTTGTAAAATGGGATTATTTTGTGTATTTTGTTTAGTTCAGGAGCACGGTGTGTAATTTTAGTTTATGTATGGACTCTTTTTTTTAGTTTATTGGGTGGCAGAATAATCCATCCCACTGTGCGGGCTGCACGGTAGTCCACCTGTCAGCCCTATTTTAGGTTATGTTGTGTAAATGTGTTAGGCCATTTTAGTACATTGTTTTTCGTTATGTTAGTGCGTGATTCAGGTCCCAAATTGGGGAGGGTCTTAATTGTGTGGTGGTTTTGGACTTTTCTAAGGGGGGGAGAGAATGTGATGTTGTGTCCCGGCACCTTATTGTGAAGTGCGGTGTAGTGACGTGCCATTCCTTTCATGTTACTGCACCACTCTATAAATACCAGAGGGCATCCATATTGCGGCTTCTTTGACCGGTGCCCTCTGCCAGGTGCCTACCGCGTTACCGCTGTTCCTCAACATCAATACAGGTGTGTTCGTCCAGTCTTCTTACCTCATCCTTCACCCAGGGTATTTTACCATACATAACATATATCACCCATTATTAATAGCTTATTTCCCTTAGTTTAACAGCAAAAAGAGTCATGCCCATGACTACAATTTAACATTGAAAAGGGATCTGAAATCTGCTTCTGCATATATAATTGCAGTAGTCCCAATTTGTTTTCTATCCTCTCATTATGTCACTATGGTTGTTTCACTCCATTCCCCAGCAGGGGTCCTCAGTGTCTCTCTGTGACATCCTTCACAGATTGCATGCAGCTGCTTTCTGTCTGTATTTTGTGACCATGTATGTTTTTTCTACAGTTGTATTTTTCCTCTCACCTGCGTCCCACCATCTACTCCACTTCAATCAATCAATCAGTCAAACTTTATTTGTATAGCACTTTTCAAACACTAGATGATGCGGAAAGTGCTTTTCATAGATAAAAACGGTAGACATATTTAGTTACATATACTGTATTTACACAATGAGCAGCTCGGTGGCAGAGTGGTTAGCACTATGGCAGCACAGCAACTCACCCTTGGCCAGGGGTTCCTGGGTTCAATCCCAGCCCCTGACCAACAGTGATCTGTGTGGAGTTTGCATGCTCTCCCCGTGTCTGCGTGGGTTTACTCTGGGATTTCTCCAGTTTCCTCCCTCATGCCAAAAGCATGCAAGTTAGGTTAATTGGCATCAAACTGGGGATTCTAAATTGTATGGTATGAAAGGTATGACTGTAAGAGTGAATGGTTGTCTGTCTCTCTGTGCTGGCCCTGCGATGGACTGGCGATCTGTCCAGGGTGTACCCTGCCTCTCACCCAAAGATGCTGAGATAGTGTCCAGCACCCCCCTCCCCCCCCCCGTGACCCAAAAAGGATTAAGCGGAAGAAGATGGATGAATATTTACACAATATAGCCCCACCCCTTCCAACCCTCACGTAAACACACACACACACACACACACACACACACACACACACCACCCCCAACTTCTCTTACACACATATAAAATAAAAGAGACATCGCTCAGCACCAAGGCACCATGTGAAGGAGCACCATCCTGTGGAGCCCCCATGCCGGGACACCACACAGCCCATAACCACAGAGCACGCCACAGAGGCCACCCCAACCAGGACAGGCCGGGGCCCGTGCTACAGTTATAGGCAGTGGCATAAAGTCCCCACCCACCCAAGCTAGAGCAACTCACGAGACCAGCACCCCTGCAAATGGGCCAGGCAGCATCCGGCATGAGGGTCTCCACTGAGGAAACACTGGAGCTAAAACACATAAAATACAAGATAAAACTAAAAACACATAAAACTAAGGGAACTAAAAACCTGTACTTATAAACTGAGCTAAGAACACATCAAAATAAGAAAATCTAAAAGCAAATGAAGCTTAGAAGAATGTAAAACAATGGAACATAAATGACCACTTCAATAACAGTTAAACACGGTTGTTAAAAGCCAAATTAAAAAGGGTACAGAAAGAAACTAAGAACACAGAAAAACAAGAGGAACTAAAAGGATTCAAAGGCTTTATTATCATGTGCACAGTTATGAAATGCTACATTTCCTGAGCAATGAAATTCTTACTTTGCTCTCCAAACGAATGCCAAGGTAAAAGGCACAGAAACAACAATTCTAATAGGTCATGACACACTAACACAGTAACTCAATCTTAATACTAATGGATGTTAATAACACACACACCAACACACAGTTAGTTGGTAAAAACCCATACTTAAAAACTGAACTAAAACACATCAATAAGAAAAGATGAAAAAAAAATCTAAAAACAAATGGCACCAAGAAGAACATAAAACAATGGAACATAAATGACTATTTCAATAATAGTTAACAGGTTTGTTAAAAGCCAAATTAAAAAGGTGGGTCTTGAGCCTGTTCTTAAAAACATCTATTGACTCTCCAGCCCTGAGGCTCTCTGGCAGGCTGTTCCACAAACGAGGACCATAATAGTGAAAGGAAGCTTCACCAAAGGTCTTGGTCTTTACTTTGGGAACCATTAAAAGGCCAGTACCAGAGGACCTCAGGGTTCGCGAGGGCTCATAAGATAAGAGTAGCTCAGATAGATAAGAAGGTCCAAGACCATTGAGGCATATAAAAACAACTAAGAGAACCTTAAAATCGATCCTAAAATGCACGGGGAGCCAATGCAGCGATTCTAAAACTGGTGTAATATGCGCCCACCCCCTGATCCTTATCAGCACTTGTGCAGCTGAATTTTGGAGCAGTTGGAGATGTGATATCCTTTTTTGGGGAAGACCAGAGAGCAGGGCATTTCAGTAGTCTATAGGACTGGTCATGAAAGCATGCATCAAGACCTCTGTGCTGGCAAGAGAGAGAAAAGGGCGGACTCTGGCTATATTCTTAAGATGGTAAAATCCAATTTTTGTTAATTTTTAATGTGTGAAATAAAGTTAAAGTCAAAGTCTAGAAGAACGCCCATGTTCTTGACACAATGTGTGGGTTTATCTTTTGTTCATATAAAAGACAAAAAATAAAATAGAAAGATGTCTTTACCTTCTTTACATGTTTCAACTGCACTGCAGCCTTCGACGACTTCTTCTGAAGTCTTCTGACAAAGGCTGCAGTGCAGTTGAAACATGTAAAGAAGGTAAAGACATCTTTCTATTTTATTTTTTTGTCTTTTATATGAACAAAAGATAAATAAATAAAAGAAGACAAAATGAACCTATTTGACGTACAATGTGTGGGTTTTAGACCTAGCAATTTGGGTAAAAGTTTCTCTCTCTTGTCTTCAGGACCAATGATTAAAACTTCTGTTTTGTCCTCGTTGAGCTACTGGAAGATCTCTGCCATCCATGACTTGATATCTAAAATACAGTTCAAAAGGGCATTAATTGGTTTTGTGTTATCAGGAGATGTGGCAATGTACAGCTGTGTATTATCAGCATAGCTATGGAAATTGATGCCACGTCTCCTGATAACATCCCCAGGTGGTAACATATAAAGATTAAAAAGTATTGGTCCTAAAATTGAACCTTGGGGTGCCCCACACTTGATTTCATGGATTGCCGTAGAACATGTATCCATACTTACAAAATAGCAACGATCTGTGAGATAGGAATGAAACCATTCAAGAACGGTCCCTGAGAGGCCTACCAGGTATTTGAGTCTACTTAATAAAATGTGGTGATCTACTACATCAAAGGCAGTGCTGAGATCCAGCAGCACCAGGACTGACAGTTTGTGGGAGTCCATGTTACACCTGATATCATTAATGATTTTTAAAGGGGCTGTTTCAATACTGTGGTTTGTCCTAAAACCAGATCGGAATTTTTCAAAAATGTTGTAGTCAATAAGAAAATTGTTTAACTGGATAAAAATGATTTTTTGTAAAACTTAAACGGTAAGTTGGATACAGGTCGATAGTTACTGAGAACATCAGGATCTAAATTACTCTTCTTCAAAAGGGGCTTCACCCCAGCCGTTTTAAAGGCTGTGAGGAAAACACCAGTCCAAAGAGAGCAATTTGCAATGTTTAAAATCTCATGTTTGAAGAATCCAAACACCTTGATGCCAGATTTGTTAAGCATTCAGCAAAAACCTTGTTTTGTGCTTCATGGTATTTCTTCTTCCTTTAATTAAAAAAGACAATATGTAACAACACTGTTACACTGAAAAAATTTAACTAGGACAGCTTTTGTCAAACAAAACTCTTTTGTAGGTCTTGTCCCCAGTTACACTTTTAGTTGAATTAACTGTTCAGCAGACTAAACACTAAAAATGATTACAGTGGCTGAGACAACAATTTTAGTTTTATCAGTGCAAAAAAAAAAAAAAAATCACTGGTAGATCACTTGGGTTCACAGGCTCCACACTCCCTCTAGAAAATTTGCAAATTAAAAATGTACTAGACTTGCCCGTGGGTGTCCATCGGACCTAGGATGTGGTTTTAAACATGCATTCATATTATTAAGAGTCTATACTCATGTTTGTGTTGTGTGAATTTCCAGTAGGCTACAAAAGATGAGCAAAAACCCAATACGAAACCAGTGCTTTCCTTAGAACAACTCACAAATTGGACTAAATTGTGGCAAGACATATAGCGAGGCCCAAAGTGGGGGGTGAACATCTGCCTGGTCCGTACACAGCATCAAAATGACTGGACACCCATGAACAGAAGGGATTCATACATGAAAAATACACAAAATTCATAACTGTTGACAGCGATTCAGACCTCCTACAGCCCATCACCTGTCTCATACATTAGAAGACCCAGTCAACACATAAGTTGTACCCCCTTTATACAGGGGTGGAGATCATTGAGAGATTGTTGAGAGATCTGGCCAATTTTTGATCTATCAATGATTTTCAGTGATCTCCACAGCTGCCACAGTCTCCTCAAAGTTTTGACTCAGTCCAAAACACACAGAGATCTACCAAACAATCCCAAAGATCAAAAATTGGCGCAGTCTCTCAACGATCTCCATGCTGTCTAAACAGACCCTTAGCGAAAGTAAACGAGTGAAGTCTGCTCAGTCTGTTGGAACTATTGAGTATTGACAAGCCTGCCTTCATACTGCCTGCCAGGTGCTGGAAGGTTATTTATGAAGTTTGGAAAAAAGACAGAATTAATTTTGAATAGGAATATTTCAGTCTCTTGCATGTGTGACGATTCATTTTTTGTGACTGCTGCTAACTGCTGCCTTCTCCTCATGTCCATTATAACACAATGTAAGAAGTTATTTGGTTAAACACTGTGCTGCTTGTTGATCTGTTGAATGGGTTTTATGGAAGCGTTGTACAGCCTCATTAAGATCAGGCCAATTAATTAGCATGTGCTCCAGTGTTAGGATGAGTACATCTGGACAGGATTGGAAGACATTTGACAGCTCACATAACAACAGGCTATGATCTTTGTATTGCATTTTCATGTCTGTAGTTTTTTGTAGGGTAGTGCCTCTGCCTATAGTGAAGTGATGGATGCAAATCTTTGCTAAAACATTGTGTGCAGTCCTTGCTGGCAAGATGTGTGTTTGTGTAAGCATCAGTACAATAATTAGCCTAATTATCTATAATTTCCTCAGTGCTCATACTCCAGAGACTTAGAACAATGGAGACTGGTCAGTCTTTTGCCATCCTTTCATGTCTAGGTTTTCACGCGCCTGACATGCAATATCACTCATGGTGTACAAAACTTTTTATGGTGCACAAAATGTATCTGAAAAATGATCTAAAACTCAAATATAAATATCACAGCACCCAAACCTTGGACATATGTTAAACGGCAACACACCGCTGCAAGGGATGCTGGGAAAAGGGAAGCCTGTTTTCTTCTTGTACCATGCACTCGGTGGGTGGGTGGGGGCACAATCTTGCATAGGGCCCCCCCAACAGCAGGAAACAGCCTTGAGGACACTTGTCCTTTACCACCACAGTCTAGTCACATGACAGGTGTCACATATCAAGATGGGATTGAACAGAATGATTGGCCCATTGGGTTTATGGTAGCGGCTGCATGAAAACACAAAACATAAAACTCAAGTTTTCAGCAATGATAAAAGCTCCAGTTCTCATTTTGATACTGGTACTTGAAGTTTTGTTAGCAGGCAAACCAACTATTTGTTGATGCAAACGCCTTAGACAAGGGGTCTGCAACCTGTGGCGCTTGAGCCACATGTAGCTCTTTTGTGCATAGCCAATGGCTCCCTGAGGCCTTGAGAAAAAAACTCACATTTCCAAGAAAAGAAGCAAAAAAAAAAATTTAAGGAAAAGTGTTGCACGTTAATAAGAAAAATATAAAAGCAGAAACTGGGAAAACCTGAAATTTTATGCAGAAGTCACAAATTTAGAGGAGATTTTGCTGTTTTCTGAGACAAACGTACCCAAGATTTACCAGAAAATAATCACAAAATTTCCGGGAAAAAAATAACCGGAAAAAGATGAGTTTTATAAGAAAAATGTAACAAATTTATGTAAAAAAATGCTGCAGTTTTGCTTCTAAAAGTTAATAAATTTACAAAGAAAAATGTAATAAATTTGTGAGAATAGCTGAAAATTTATGTCAAAAATGTTCAAAACACTACAATTTTATAAGAAAAAAAAATGCAAATTTGCAAGAAGAATTTCACAAAAGATCTTCTGAAAAAAAGAAAAAAATATTAGGAAAGGCTACAATTTGTTAGAAAAATGTGGCACATTTATATATATATATATATATATATATATAAATGTCCGGCTCTGCCGGACCGGCGGCGCCACACGAGTCGGCTGCCTGTTGCAACAGCCTTTTTTTTTTTTTATCTTCCTTCTTCTTTCTACACCTTTCACTCTGTATATATATCACGGACGCACGGATCGCCCCGGTGGTCTCCCGGGTCGGCGGACGGAGCCACGGTTTGCAGCGGGAGACGTTACAGCGGGGAGGAGCTAGTGCTAGCTAGCACTTGGCCGCCGCCCGGTGCTAATGGGAAACTCGACATACCGGGAGCTGTAGCGAAAACGAAGCGGGTGCCGGGCTGGAGTTTAGGCGGCGTGAAAGAAATATAAGACAGAATAATAAAGAGCGATGGCAAGAACCAAGCAGACCGCCCGTAAAATCTACTGGAGGAAGAAGCCCCCCAGGAGACAGCTAGCCACCAGGGCTGCTCGGAGAGGCGCTCTGGCCACCGGCAGAGTGAAGAGGCCTCGCCGTCACAGGTCCGTGGCTCTGAGAGAGATCCGTCGCTACCAGAAATCCACGGAGCTGCTCATCCGTAAGCTGCCCGTCCAGCGCCTGGTGAGGGAGATCGCTCAGGACTTCAAGACCGTCCTGCGTTTCCTGAGTTTCGCCGTCATGGCTCTGCAGGAGACCAGCGAGACCCACCTGGTGGTCTCTTCTTCGCTAAGGGGGTCACCATCATGCCCAAAGACTTCCAGCTGGCCCGCTGCATCCGCGGAGAGAGAGCTTAGACTTTCTGCTGCACATTCACCAGCCATAATGCTCTGCACTGTGTGTCTATATATATACATTTATAGTAATATGGACATATGTTTGCTAGATGTTGTTTTTTCTTGCCTTCTGATTGTTGCTCTGAGTGTTGCTGTCCCTGTGCTGTTGCAATCCTGGAATTTCCCCATTGTGGGACTAATAAAGGCTTATCTTATCTTATCTTATCTTATCTTATATATATATATATATATATATATATATATATATATATATATAAATATATATATATAAAAGGCTGCAGTTTCACCTGAAAAAATAACAAATTCACCCAAATAAAGCCATTTTTATGAGAAGTCTGTGAAAAAAGTTGTTATTTTATTGGGAACTATGCAAATTTCCATAAAAACTCTTCAATTTTACTTGACAAAGACATCACATTTTCAAAGGAAAATATTCCACATTTATGGCAAAAGAACATATTTCCTAAAAATAATGAATTTTAGAAAAACATGTCAGTGTAAGAAGGAAAACACCTGCACACACTTGCAAGAAAACAAAAATTCACAATTTTTTGAAAATAATCAAAAGTTCACTGGAAAACATAATTTTGTGAGAAAAGAGGAACAAATTTGCAATTTAAAAAAGCTGCAACTTTATGAGGATAAAAGCTCAGTACTGATGCTGTCAGGGTAGATTGTAGTTGTAACTCTGCTGTTTACCTTAGTTTGTAGGTTTTTGTAGATATTTTTGTGGCTCCCTGCACATTTTTTCAACAAAAATCACTCAAAGCGGCTCTTTGTGTAGTACAGGATGCCAACCCCTGTCTTAGACTGACGCCCTGGACGCATGGACTGATGGACGTCCACCTATATATTTACAGTGCTTCATTACTATAGGTGATATCTGTAATGCATTTTAAAGACACGTCAGTATCTTGATCAATAAGCCACTGCTTGGCTCATTATACAAAGAAGATATAAAATAAAATGCTTTTCATCTTCATTTTCTGATAAGTCATATATGGAACAAAGTATTTTTAGTCCTCTCTGTTCCAGGACTGATGAGCAGAGGCACATCTCCCAGTCTAAATCATACAGGAATCACTTTCACAGACAGATCAAATCTAAAATTATACCCTGTACCATTATTAATCTAAATTGGATGATGTGTCCTGAGCTTTGGTTTGTACCAGATGTTACATGGCTATTATTTATTTTACAATCAGCATTTTGTTTCAGAGCACACAATATTTGGCTCACATCCAACTTTATGCCTTTTTTCCTTTTTATTTTCTATTTGTGTTCGATGTAAGCCCAAAGCCTATGAGTGACATGTTGGATTTTGACAGTTAATTTGTTATTTCATAAAAAGTCATTGCTCCTTTATAAGTAACTGATCCGAGGAGTATTCTGTGAGCATGTTTGATATATTCAGGCTGTGGCAACATGGGTGGTACAGTAGTTAGCACTGTTGTAGTTAAAATTCCTAGGCTGGTAGGGGTGGAGGAAGGGGCCTTTTCTTTGTGTTGTTTGCATGTTCTTCCATCCGGAGTGGTGGCCTCGTGGTTGAGCATCTGCCCCACAGTATTCACAAGCTTCACACCCCAACTAGGTCATACCAAAGACTAGAAAGTAATTGATACTTTCTAGCTTGGTGCTCAGTAGGGCTGGGTAATTTGAACTTAAATCAGCATCACAGTTTATTGAACTTTTCATGTCATTTTTCCACCTTCTTTCATCTCCATTATAGTTCACTGACAAATGGTAAATGCGTTCCCTTATATAGCACTTTTTACTCATCTCTGGATGACCAAAGCGTTTTACAGATCTTGCTATACACCCATTCACACACATTCATACACTGATGGCGGCAGAGCTGCCATACACAGGCGCTGACCTGACCCACCAGGAGCAACTGCGGGTTCAGTACCTTGCTCAAGGACACTTTGATATGCAAACTGCAGACAGAGTGGGAATCAAACCACTGACCCTCTGATCAGTAGTTGGCCACACTACACCTGCGCCACAGCCTCCCCTTGTATTGACTGAAAAATGGTGTGTTGGTAGATTTTATCTGTCTGAAATGTGTCTGTTGGTCACGTAATTATCCAAAAAATATCAAAACAGTCAATTCTCTTAAAAAACACACAGCATTTATTTCGTTTTTCTCTCCCAGAAATGCCAGAAACATTTTTGACTGTTCTGGGTAAATTGTATAGAGGGGTTGCACGTGATGTCAGTGGTCATGTGCCACATTGTTATTCTGCCATTTTGGACAGCAAATAACGTGGACCCTGTGTTGATAAAAATAATAATTCCACCAGCGCCTATTCAGCCCAACTCAACACGGTGTTGTTCATTTTCCATTACAACTGAATACCACCTCAAGTGAGTGAGATCTTTACAGTAAGGCGGCCCGACACTCCCATGGCATCATTTGTATGCTACAAGCAAAACACAAGATGGATATCGAGGTGAGCCTGCTGCTTGCTGGCTTTTTGTCAGAGTAAAGGCAAAAAAGGAGAGCCAGAGAAGGCTACAGGCGGTGAGACGAAACACTCTGGAAAAGTACTGGAGAGTTTAGGAAGCCATGGAGCAGTATAAAACGGAAGACATGGGGATACGAACTAGATCACATACAGTGGGGCAAAAAAGTATTTAGTCAGCCACCAATTGTGCACGTTCTCCCACTTAAAAGATGAGAGAGGTCTCCAATTTTCATCACAGGTATACTAACTAACTAACTACTAACTAACCTGCACTTATATAGCGCTTTTCTAGTCACAAAGACCACTCAAAGCGCTTTCATTAATGCTAACCCTCTATTCTAAGGGCCTATAGGAAACAGATATCTAGGGACAATTTAGAACAGCCAATTAACCTAACATGCATGTTTTTGGCATGTGGGAGGAAACCGGAGAAATCCCGGAGTAAACCCACGCAACACGGGGAGAACATGCAAACTCCACACAGATCACTGTTGGTCGGGGGCTGGGATCGAACCCACGATCCCACGATCCCCACAATCCCCCGGCCAAGGGTAAACTGTGCTGCCGCAGTGCTAACCACTGCGCCACCGTGCAACTATGAGAGACAAAATGAGAAAAAAAATCCAGAAAATCACATTGAAGGATTTTTAATGAATTAATTGGTAAATTCCTCGGTAAAATAAGTATTTGATCACCTACAAACAAGCAAGATTTCTGGCTGTCACAGACCTGTAACTTCTTCTTTAAGAGGCTCCTCTGTCCTCCACTCATTACCTGTATTAATGGCACCTGTTTGAACTCGTTATCAGTATAAAAGACACCTGTCCACAACCTCAAACAGTCAGACTCCAAACTCCACTATGGCCAAGACCAAAGAGCTGTCAAAGGACACCAGAAACAAAATTGTAGACCTGCACCGGGCTGGGGAAGACTGAATCTGCAATAGGTAAGCAGCTTGGTGTGAAGAAATCAACTGTGGGAGCAATTATTAGAAAATGGAAGACATACAAGACCACTGATAATCTCCCTCGATCTGGGATTCCACACAAGATCTCACCCCGTGGGGTCAAAATGATCACGAGAACGGTGAGCAAAAATCCCAGAACCACATGGGGGGACCTAGTGAATGACCTGCAGAGAGCTGGGACCAAAATAACAAAGACTACCATCAGTAACACACTACGCCACCAGGGACTCAAATCCTGCAGTGCCAGACGTGTCCCCCTGCTTAAGCCAGTACATGTCCAGGCCCGTCTGAAGTTTGCTAGAGAGCATTTGGATGATCCAGAAGAGGAATGGGAGAATGTCATATGGTCAGATGAAACCAAAATAAAACTTTTTGGTAAAAACTCAACTTGTCGCGTTTGGGGGAGAAAGAATGCTGAGTTGCATCCAAAGAACACCATACCTACTGTGAAGCATGGGGGTGGAAACTTCATGCTTTGGGGCTGTTTTTCTGCAAAGGGACCAGGACGACTGATCCGTGTAAAGAAAAGAATGAATGGGGCCATGTATCGTGAGATTTTGAGTGAAGACCTCCTTCCATCAGCAAGGGCATTGAAGATGAAACGTGGCTGGGTCTTTCAGCATGAACAATGATCCCAAACACACCGCCCGGGCAACGAAGGAGTGGCTTCGTAAGAAGCATTTCAAGGTCCTGGAGTGGCCTAGCCAGTCTCCAGATCTCAACCCCATAGAAAATCTTTGGAGGGAGTTGAAAGTCCATGTTGCCCAGCGACAGCCCCAAAGCATCACTGCTCTAGAGGAGATCTGCATGGAGGAATGGGCCAAAATACCAGCAACAGTGTGTGAAAACCTTGTGAAGACTTACAGAAAACGTTTGACCTCTGTCATTGCCAACAAAGGGTATATAACAAAGTATTGAGATGAACTTTTGTTATTGACCAAATACTTATTTTACTGAGGAATTTTCCAATTAATTCATTAAAAACCCTTCAATGTGATTTTCTGGATTTTTTTTTCTCATTTTGTCTCTCATAGTTGAGGTATACCTATGATGAAAATTGGAGACCTCTCTCATCTTTTAAGTGGGAGATCTTGCACAATTGGTGGCTGAATAAATACTTTTTTGCCCCACTGTATGAAGGTAAGCTAATGATTGCTAATGCTAGTTAACATTCTAACTGTGAAGATTTCATGGACAGATTGCACGCCTCTAGTGACACAGCGCAGCACTGTGCCTGTCAACTGATATGACGTGCAGAAACACTGCCCAGCTGTACTAAGGATTTGTACTGATTATGTTTCTTCACACGGTGGCAGACACGTGTTGGGTGACATGGAATACACCAAAGAACAAGAAATCTTCTTCTTCTACTGCGCGATTAGAAAACAAACATGGCCACTTGTGGAGTACTGAAATCACAGATGGAGGAGCAAATTCAGGAGCAAATTCTCCCAAATTTGCCAACTATGACTCAAAAAAGAGATTATTTAGCTTATGAAGGTAAATGTTTACATTTACAAACATTTTGTTATAAGAGAGGGTGCGCGACGCTGGTTGATTTGACCTGCCTGCGGCTACAGCAGCACGTGACAGAGGGGACAATCATTCCACTTCCGTGCAGTTTTATAAGATAAATAGTGCCAGAATAAAAGTGAAATTGAGGTGAGATAATCATGAAAGTGTGGATGTGGGAGAAAAACCACAAATGCCTGACAGAAGAGAAAATAGCGACCGGCATGGACAAAAATGGATGCAGCACCTTTGCCAGCAGTAAGTGACAAATGTCTGTGTTTGTTATTGTTTTGCTTACATTGTATTGCATTGTACTGATTTTCTGGTTCATATACTTTAAAGAAAAGATAAGAAAAAACCCAAAACAAGAAACTGTGACAAAAAGCAGAACCATTCTTTGTGTATATATGTCAAAAGTCCACTTTTGACCAGTTATGAATTCGATATGGCTGCCGCGGCATGATGCAAATTAGATGTGTAAATTTACTCCTATCTGAAACTTTGGATCATATTCTACATCTTTCTAATTGACAGTAAGCCATTATCTCTTGCAACTTTCAAGTTATAGCCTTGGAAATCTGCCATTTGAACTGAATATTTTCTTGAAAAAAATCTTTACCACTCTTGACCACTAGGGGGTCAATGTCGCAATTTGGCGACATACACAAGTCCTCCGTGCTACATTGTAATCATGGCAAGTTATTACTATTAGGTACTAAAATATGTATGCTGTGTGTGTGTGTGTGTGTGTGTGTGTGTTTCAGATGGCTCTCTTGTGGCAAAATTATTGCTTCAAACCGTCAGTCTGGGCATTCAACCAAGCCTCCCAGTGGTGGGATGTCAACTCAGCTTCATGAACTGCAGTGACTGCAGAGCTTCAGAATGTCTGTAGAAACGTTTAGCTTCCTCTGCTTCAAATTGCTCTGATCTGTGTGAAAATCATGGAGAGACTTTTGAGACATCATGGGATGTACCTGCTCCAGCCGGTGGTGTCGTGGCAAAAAGTGATCAGCTGCCAAAAATTGATTGCCAGGTGCCATGTTATAGTTACGGGATCATATTAGCCATAAAATATATATTTCAACAGGTAAACAGTACTAAGTTAGGTATAATAAAATATATTTAACAATTATGATGCAATCCTACGGAGAATCCTGGACTCACCGTCAGAGATAGGGTGAGGAGCTCAGTCATCCGGGAGAGGCTCAGAGTAGAACCGCTGCTCCTCCACACTGAAAAGAGTCAGTTGAGGTGGTATGGGCATCTGATTAGGATGCCTCCTGGACGCCTCCCACTTGAGGTGTTTCAGGCACGTCCCACTGGGAGGAGACCCCGGGGCAGACCCAGGACTCGGTGGAGAGACTATGTCTCCCAGCTGGTCTGGGAACGCCTTGGTATCCTCTCTGAAGAGCTGGAGCAGGTGGCTGGGGAGAGGGAAGTCTGGGCTCCTCTGCTTGAACTGCTGCCTCCGCGACCCGGACCTCCGGAAAAGCGGTAGAAGATGGATGGATGGATGAATTATGATGCATTTTAACCCAAAACAAAATTAATCTAGGATTAAAAGCAATTAAAATAATGCAGTCACAAGGTTACATGGAAAATACATGGATTTACTAGATATATACATGTAGATACTGTATAAATATATATTCTATGTGTGAATAATGTACTACATACTCCTTTAGTACTGCAATAGGAATTTTTACAATTAACTTTTGTGCCTTTTGCAGATATGTCTCCACGTTTGTTTGTTTTATTTGTGAAGGTTACCAAGATTTAGTGACATAAATTAAATGCTAAAAGATTGGAAAAGCTATCTAAATAATCCAGCAGTTTGAGAAATCACTTTTGGTTTGAAGTAAGTCTGTCAACAGAATTATGAACCATGAAGTAGTTTGTGTTAAAACATGTTAAATCCCATTAAACCCTAACTCTGTCATGCTGCGGTCCTTGCGGACCACAAATAAGACACCATAGGCCACCGATGAGCTTGCATAATTTATTAAAGGAACACAAATGACAAAATAAGAAGCCACGGGGGGCAAAAACACAACTAAGGCTATAACTAGACACGTGCTACAGAGTCCCAGGGAAAACACTTACTGTGAAGAAAAAAGACGATGAATATCAGACGAGAATTGTCAGACGATGTCAGACGAGGTCAGACAAGGTCAGACGAGGTCGCAGCCCGGAGTAACCAAAGCTGCTCCCTTATACAGGGCCAGGGATGAAATAGCTGATGAGGCAGTCATCAACGCCATTGATTCCAGCTGTCACAGCCAGTTCCGCTCTGACAGCCGGAAGCCCCACAGAGACTCTGTCAGAATAAGAGCCCTGCGGGACCATAAGAAATACTATCGAATGGGAGGAAAAATACTGCATGACCCGAGCACGGACGAGATTGGCGCTCAGGCCATGACAGTACTCCCCCCCCCGAACGACGCACTCTGGGCATAATAGTAACATCCAAGCCTCCCCCCCACCCAGAAGGATACAAAATCTCACCCAGGGTGGGCGGAGGGAGGAAAAAGGCTCGGCGGGCAAGAATCAAAGAAAAGACACAAAAAACAACGACCAGGGCCAAAAACAGAAAGAATACAGGCATAGTGCACAACAGAGCAAGAAAAAAAAAAATACACTCCAACATGAATAGGCAAAGGACAACCGGGACAATAAATGCAAATAACAGGAGTGCAAGGCCTATAAACCAAGATACACAGGCCCATAAGAAACAAAGTGGCAACCACATATCATCCCTCAGACAGAGGAGGGGAGAAAAAAAAATGCCAAATAGCAGTGAATACATAGTCCGAAATAGTTCAAGACCCCAAACACAAAAGCATCCCGAAACATACAGAGGAGGGGGGAGGGGGAGGGATGACAACAGGCAGAGCGCAATGGAGTAAAAAAACCACAAGTTCAGGTGGTCTGCCTTCGTCTAGTGTCCAGATCGCTAATAGGGGAAAAAGGATCAGTTTGGGCGGCCTACCCCAGCCTCAGGCCCAGAAGAACAGTACTTCTGGCGGCCGGACCAGGTGCCCGAATAGAAAGGCCAATCTGTCGGGCGGCCGACCCAGAACACCAAACGGGCGAAACAATGTCCCAGGCGGCCGACCCACGTCATTCCGCCACCAGAACCGCAGGAGAGCACTCGGAGACGACCTCCCTATGGAGAGGGACAGCGAGGGAGAGCTGAGCCGAAAACGGGATGTCCCAGCAGCCCCCAATGGTCGGAAACAAGGAGCGGGGGAAGGATGAGGGACCAGTCCGTCGTCGCTCAGCGGAGGATCTGCAGCTCCACCTCCGAACTTCACAGGAATTGGCACTGTCCTCCTGTCGGATCCCACGTGAGCCTGAGGTGCACCCACGATGGACTCTGATCGGATCGCGGGTGCACCCACGATGGACCCCGATTGGGTCGCTGCTGCACCCCCAATGGATCCTGATTGGGTCGGAACAGCACCAGGAACGACCTCCAACTCCAAGCCCAGATCCTCCAGAACAGAGACCAGGACCGACTCATCACCGGCGACCCTGGGAGAAGGCTCAGGAGAGGGAAAAGGACCAGAATCAGGATCACCAGTAGCGACAGAACCCGGTGAGACAAGTTCGGATGCAGCAGATGGCTGCACCCGGCTCGTGTCCCTGAGAGACAGGCAAAAATGCTCCAGAGTAGAAAGAAGGAAGACAAAGTAGAGCACTTGCCTGATCTCGAGTTCCGTTGCCGTCCAGGACTTCGGCGATCCGGGCTCAGGATGAAGAAGGACGTCCTCTGGCTCCCGCTTGGCTATGGCGGGCTCCGCAGCCGGCATGATGGTCTCCACACTCTGAGGACCTTCCAGCGCTGACGTCCACGCCGACGACCCGCACGGCGTGGTGGCAGGAGATCCTCGACCTGCTGGATCGAACCACTCCTCCATGGAGACCCGGGGAAGCTTCGTCGTCGGCGCAGGCTCCAAGTTGCAGTCTGACCTCCTTCTCTGCCCATGACGTGGCTGCGGGGCTGGATCCAAACTCTCCAGGGCCGCAGGCTCCTTCCCCGTCTGGCGGTGTAGTCCTGACAGTGGGGAACGCTCAGGGGAAGGAGACACAGAAGCAGCAGGTTCACTATTAATTACTGCAGCAGGTGGAGGGAGCTCGGGGGGCTGTAAACCCCAAGCTCCACCCCCAGGAATCAGACAAGGCAATTCACCCAGTGAGGGAAAAGAATGAACGTGCACTTGCCTGCTTCACTGAGGATCGATGGAACCCGCTGCAGTGGACTTGCTTTCCCTCTTCCCCCGCTGGATGGAGACGAAGGGCCCCCCGGGAAGACGAGAAGGAGCCTCTCGCACCGGATCAGGAACGAGAGCAGCCGGAGACGGACTCAAGGAGTTCACAGCAGCTGGAGGGGGCATTGAGGAGGGGGGAGGAACAGCCAAAGCGAACCGGGATCAAGGAGCTGACGGAACAGCAGGGACAGATGACCCGGAGGTGGAGGTGGCTGTCTTACTCCTCCGACGAGACCCGGAGGTGGAGGTGGCTGTCTTACTCCTCCGACGAGACCCGGAGGCTGCAGCTGGCTGGGAGACAGAGTTCGTGCGGCTACCTGGAACTGGATTTGGATGGGGTTCTCGCTGAGGCTTGCAATCTGGGTGATGACAATGTTGCTGCTCCTGCACAGAAACTGAGGCGAGCAGGTCAACGTATTCAGGGTATTCGTACAGTTCTGGATTCCCATCCAACAGCCTGACCGCCGCCGTCACGTGCTTCAAGATCTGTGCGGGTTGGAAAGTGGAGCAAGCTGCAGCCACTCGGTCCCGGATGGCAGCTGCTATCACCTGTAAATCCTCCGGGGGAACCCCAACTGACGTCTCACTCTGTTGGGGAAAGCCCCTAGGTGGTGCGAACACCTGGACTGGATCTGGAGCAGGAATGGGATCCCGAAGTGAGGATCGAGGATGCCTCCTCTTCGGCTTCCTGCTGGAGTTTCCTTCCAGCCCATGGAGCTTCTCCCGTTGAGCTGAGATGTCCGCCGTCCTCGCCGTGATCTCCGGGTGGTCGGCGTGGCGAGGATGGCGGTTAATTGTTGCCTCAGTGAGGTCCAGGTACCAGCGCGAGCTGCTGGGGACGAGATGGCTACGAGCGTTGGAGAGGATCCCATCGATCTAGATGAGACCCATGACTAGCTCGTAGCCTAGGCTCATAGTGTAGCCCTTGAGCGGTGATGCCATCTCCCAGCACACTGGTACACTGGACAGGGGAAACTACAAGTCCAATTCAAACTCACGGTCACCGGCGTCTCAGTCTGGCTGCGACCTACTGTCATGCTGCGGTCCTCGCGGACCGCAAATAAGACACCATAGGCCACCGATGAGCTTGCATAATTTATTAAAGGAACACAAATGACAAAATAAGAAGCCATGGGGGGCAAAAACACAGCTAAGGCTATAACTAGACACGGGCTACAGAGTCCCAGGGAAAACACTTACTGTGAAGAATAAAGACAATGAATATCAGACGAGAATTGTCAGACCAGGTCTGACGAGGTCAGACGAGGTCAGATGAGGTCACAGCCCGGAGTAAACAAAGCTGCTCCCTTAAATAGGGCCAGGGATGAAACAGCTGATGAGGCAGTCATCAACTCCATTGATTCCAGCTGTCACAGCCAGCTCCGCTCTGACAGCCAGAAGCCCCGCAGAGACGCTGTCAGAATAAGAGCTCTGCGGGACCATAAGAAATACTATTGAATGGGAGGAAAAATACTGCATGACCCGAGCGCGGACGAGATCGGCGCTCAGGCCATGACAAACTCATTAGGAAATACAGATGCTAATATGGCCCAGAATTCCTCCATATACTGGTACTATCACTAAAGTGTGCAGTGTTTTCTGCACTGGCACATTCAACAGTACAGTCTTCAGCCATTATTTTCAACGTCATTGATAAATGTTTGGTTTGTACTGTTGACTCTTCGAAACGGTGTCTTAACAGACAAATAGAAAATCATGATGCAAACACATAAGTCATTAAATTGCTTATTACAATCACCAGCAAAATCCAGACTATTTAGAATGTGCAAAATTCAAACTTATCACGTACCAAAAGCCAGTTTAGAAAGCTTGGGATCAGTCCGCCAAGGTCTCCGCCTTTGACTGCCACCTAATCCACATAGCACCGGACCCCCATGATCCCTCCTGCAGGTGGTGAACCCACTGGAGGGCGGACCCATGTAACTCCTTCGGGCTGAGCCCGGCCGGGTCCCATGGGTGGAAACCCGGCCACCAGACGCTAGCCTTCGAGCCCCTCCCCCAGGCCTGGCTCCAGGGTGGGGCCCCGGTAACCCCATACCGGGCGGGGTACACTGAATCCTTGATATACAATTTATCATGAGAGTCTGTTGGATCGTTCTTAGTCTGGCCCTTCACCCAGGACCAGTTTGTCTTGGGAGACCCTATCAGAGGCAAATTGCCCCCGGACAACATAGCTCCTGGGATCACTGGGGCACGCAAACCCCCCCACCACGATAAGGTGACGATCCATGAGGAGGGCCCAGAGCTGCGGCCGCAAGGTGGTCGGTGCATCTCGTGGTGGCAACCCCCGAATCAAGTGGTGGACACCAGTGGTGAGGGGGGCCATTAAGCTGAAGAAGGAGTCCTATCAAGCTTGGTTGGCTTGTGGGACTCCCGAAGCAGCTGAGGTGTACCGGCAGGCCAAGCAGAGTGCAGCTCGGGTGGTTGCTGAAGCAAAAACGCAGGTATGGGAGGAGTTCGGTGAGGCCATGGAACAAGACTTTCGGTCGGCTTCAAAGAGATTCTGGCAAACTGTTCGGTGGCTCAGGAGGGGAAAGCAGCTCCCCGTCCACACTGTGTATGGTGCGGATGGGACACTGTTGACTTCAACTGGGGATATCGTCGGGCGGTGAAAGGAATACTTCGAGGATCTCCTCAATCCCACTGATACGCCTTCCACAGAGGAAGCAGGGTTTGGGGACGAGGGGGATGACTCGCCTATTACAGGGGCTGAGGTCGCCAAGGTGGTTAAAAATCTCCTTGGTGGCCGGGCCCCGGGGGTGGACGAGATTCGCCCTGAGTACCTCAAGGCCCTGGATGTTGTTGGGTTGTCATGGTTGACACGCCTCTGCAACATTGCGTGGAGGTCGGGGGCAGTGCCTTTAGCATGGCAAACCGGGGTGGTGGTTCCTCTCTTCAAAAAAGGGGACCGGAGGGTGTGCTCCAACTTTAGAGGGATCACACTCCTCAGCCTCCCTGGGAAGGTCTATGCCAAGGTACTGGAGAGGAGAGTCCGGCCATTGGTCGAACCTCGGATTCAGGAGGAGCAATGTGGTTTTCGTCCTGGCCGTGGCACATCGGACCAGCTCTTTACCCTCTCGAGAATTCTTGAGGGTTCGTGGGAGTTTGCCCAACCAGTTTACATGTGTTTTGTGGACTTGGAGAAGGCATTTGACCGCGTCCCTCATGGATTTTTGTGGGGGGTGCTTCGGGAGTATGGGGTATCGGGCTTGTTGTTACGAGCTATTCGGTCTCTGTACGACCGTTGTGAGAGTTGGGTTCGTATTGCCAACACTCGGTCGGAGTCATTCCCAGTGAGAGTTGGACTCCACCAGGGCTGCCCTTTGTCACCGATCCTGTTCATAATTTTTATGGACAGGATTTCTAGGCGCAGCCAGGGAATGGAGGGTGTCATGCTTGGTGACCACAGGATCTCATCTCTGTTGTTTGCAGATGATGTTGTCCTGTTGGCTTCATCCAGCAATGACCTACAGCTCTTGCTGGGACGGTTTGCCGCTGAGTGTGAAGCGGCTGGGATGAGAATCAGCACCTCCAAGTCCGAGTCCATGGTCCTCAGCCGGAAAAAGGTGGATTGTCCTCTCCGGGTTGGGGACAGGCTCCTGCCCCAAGTGGAGGAGTTTATGTATCTTGGGGTCTTGTTCACGAGTGAGGGGAAAATGGAGCGAGAGATCGACAGACAGATTGGAGCAGCATCTGCAGTGATGCGGACGTTGTACCGGTCTGTTGTGGTGAAGAGGGAGCTTAGTTCTAAGGCAAAGCTGTTGATTTACCAGTCAATCTACGTTCCTACTCTCACCTATGGTCACGAACTTTGGGTAATGACCAAAAGAACGAGATCGCGGATACAAGCAGCTGAAATGAGCTTTCTCCGTAGGATTGCTGGACTCACCCTCAGAGATAGGGTGAGGAGCTCAGTCATCCGGGAGAGGCTCAGAGTAGAACCGCTGCTCCTCCACATTGAAAGGAGTCAGTTGAGGTGGTATGGGCATCTGATTAGGATGCCTCCTGGACGCCTCCCACTTGAGGTGTTTCAGGTACGTCCCACTGGGAGGAGACCCCGGGGCAGACCCAGGACTCGGTGGAGAGACTATGTCTCCCAGCTGGTCTGGGAACGCCTTGGTATCCCCTCTGAAGAGCTGGAGCAGGTGGCTGGGGAGAGGGAGGTCTGGGCTTCTCTTCTTGAACTGCTGCCTCCGCGACCCGGACCTCCGGAAAAGCGGTAGAAGATGGATGGATGGATGGATGAAAATTCAAACTTTAAACTGTAAAAAAAAAAAAACTCGGAATGGGTCACACACGCCAGCAACACACGCTGACTCCTCGCCTTCGCAAAGTGGCCCAGCACACCAAGGAACGCTTGATTGAAGGCAGCATTCTGAGCCATCTCCACCCTTCGCAAGGTAGTTTCATGGGATACAACTCAAGTGGACCCCTGACCCAGTGAGCACTCCCAAGTGAGCACCCCAAGTGGACCCCAGTATCCAATCTGTATATGTACAAGTACATTCTCAATCCAGTGAATTGTAAATGCGAAGAAGGAGAACAACAGCAAAAATTTGTGTAAAACTGTTGGAAAGACTTTTCCCCGTCACCAAGAAGTGTAAAAAAAATATCTATAAGATGACAACTAAGATGACCTGGAGAAGGTTTTGGCTCTGTTTCTGCTTTCAAAAGATTTTTCTTCTCCACCGCTGCTGCTCGTCACCGCTGGCTGCCCCCAGATGAAAATCCACAGAGTAGGTATGTGGGACTATAATGTTCTGAATGAGACTTGAAAGAGCTCTGAATCAATTTGTAAATCACTGCATTGAAAATGTACTTAAACATGTACAGATTGGACCCTGGGGTCCACTTGGGGTGCTCACTTGCTCAGGGGTCCACTTGACCTGTTCCCGTTTCATGCTCTCTTGCCTCACTGAGAAGCAACTGGATGTGCTGCTGGTCCTGGTTCAGCAGATTTTCAGCCTGCGGTGGGACTCTAGAATGAAAATACACACACAAGTACGAGGGTCATTCAATAAATAAGGTGAATTTTTTGGTATAAGGACTTCTAATACAGATAGAAGCTTACTTTTTTTTATTTTTCAACGTAGTCTCCCAGCAATGTCACACACTTTTCCCATCTGTGCACAAGCTTCCGTATTCCCTCAGCGTAAAAATCTTTGGACTGATGTCTCAGCCAGTCGCTCACAACACTTTTGACTTCATCGTCACTTTCAAACTTCGTGCCTCTCGTGAATGCTTTCAAGGGACCAAACAGGTGAAAGTCTGAAGGGGCAACTCATCACCATCCTTCTCATAGCGGGAGAGACACTGCTGGGACAACTCGACCCTCCTCTGTGCTCTGCAGTAAGCATCTTTGGCACCCACCGGCAGCTGACCTTCGAGTAGCCAAGGTCATCATGGACAATTTTGTGTGCTGTCCTAACAGATAAGCTCAAAGTCCTTGCAATGTCATCCACTGTTCTTCTTCTGTCAGACTGAATGAGGTCATTGACTGATTCGATCACCTCAGGAGACCTCACTTCTGTAGGCCTCCCAGGCCTGTCTTCATCCTCAACACTTCTCCGTCCTTCTTTAAACAGTTTAACCCACTTGTAGATATTTTTTCGGCTGAAACATGTGGCACCATACACAGTTGACATTCTCCTATGAATTTCAACTGGTTTGCACCCTTCAGCAACCAAAAACTTGATAACTGACCGCTGTTCAATCCTGGAGCATGCTTCTTGGTTGGCCATCTTTGTTAATCGCCAAAACTCTCAAAGTTTTTCTTGAATCTGCAAAAGAAAGTAAATCCATGTGAAAAAGAAGTAAAACAAAAAAAAAAATTAAAAAAAAGTAAGCTTAAATCTGTATTAGAAGTCCTTATACCAAAAATTCACCTTATTTATTGAATGACCCTCGTACATGCACAGCACTAAAGTGCAACATGTAAAAAACTACTTTTTAGTTTAGCCTTAGCCTTAGCTTGTCCATATTGTTGTCTGCTCCTGCTGTAAAACAGCCAAGCTGATGTGGATAGTGGTTCGCAGCTAACAGAGATTTAGCTTTGGCGCTGTAGCAACATTTAATTATAAGGTACAATGATTATTTAATTTATACCTAGAGGTGTATGTGGAAACGGAGGTTTACTTCGAGTCCATGCACACACTGAAAAAACTCATTTTTGGGGCACCAGTCCACAAGCTTGGACAATTTATTAATAAGTAATCTTTATACCTTCAATCAATCAGTCTCAAATATTTGTGAATTCTACTGGGTTACTTTAGAAACAAACACAGGAAAAGAAATCAACAGAAACTTCCATATACTGTTTACAGTTTCAATGATCAGACTCAGATTAAAAGACATTACATTCAATTGATGTGTACACAGGTGAAATGATCAACAAGTGTCAAATATAATATTAACCGGTAACGGATTATTGAGCAAAAGGGTGTAATCACATTTGTGGAACAAAGGAAACCTTAGTATGAATTTGTAACTGTGATGAAAATGTAGACTGAAATAACTGTAACAAAAATATAAGAAAATTGGACACAAATTTTATGTAAAAATTATAAAAGATAATTATATGGAAAAGAAATTCTGAGTTACTCTAAGAAACTAACAACGGAATTTAAGAGGAATATTATTTCTCTTTAATTCTATATCTCCGATCAGAGTTATGAGCTAGTTTTAAATCTGAGACAAATTATGGCATACATTTTAAGGTGATGGACATCACATTACTCAGCAGATGAAACAAAGGAATCTTGCTCACCTGATCTTGATGCATTGACTTGAGCTGAATCCGTGAGCTGAAGCTTTATTTCAAGATTATACCAGAGAATATCCGCCAACAGATATTTCTTCCCGGGGCAGTAGTCAGGAGCTGAGGTCCGGTGACGCTGATAAGGCTGTTGGCCGCTGTGCATGCCATGTAGAACAACATGAGAATCTTTCAGTGGCGTTCTCGGGTCCAAATAAATTGGATATAGTTCACAGTCTTATCAAAGTCACAGGACGGGAGAGACAAGATTAATAAAAAAAATTCAAGCCACGAAATCCAAGTTCTGCAGGTGTTGTGGCGGTTGGCGAAAACAACTTCCAGTGTGAGGGAAACGATCAGTCCACTTTAAAACACGGTGAGTTAATAGAAAAAGTTCAACAGAATAAAATAGAAAAATGTCTGTGAACACGGAGTTTCACTCCATATAAAAGAAAAGTTTCAGCTCAAAAAGAAGAAAAAGTAATTTTCCCAGACGTTTAAAGGAAAGATGATTTAAGCAGGACACAGACAAAACTTTCACACAGAACAACTCTCCCTCTCTCTCTCGAACTAGGGCGTTCCTCACTTAAAACTGAGTAAGTTTCCATGGTAAATTTCCATGATAAATTCTATATCAAGGATTCAGTGTACCCCACCCGGTATGGGGTTACCGAGGCCCCACCCTGGAGTCAGGCCTGGGGGAGGGGATGGCTAATGTCTGGTGGCCGGGTTTCCACCCATGGGACCCGGCCGGGCTCAGCCCGAAGGAGTTACATGGGTCTGCCCTCCAGTGGGCTCACCACCTGCAGGAGGGATCATGGGGGTCCGGTGCTGTGTGGATTAGGTGGCGGTCAAAGGTGGAGACCTTGGCGGACTGATCCCAAGCTTTCTAAACTGGCTTTTGGTACGTGAAATGTCACCTCTCTGGTGGGGAAGGAGCCTGAGCTGGTGTACGAGGTTGAGAGATACCGGCTAGATATAGTCGGCCTCACCTCAACACACAGTTCTGGTTCCGGAACCAGTTTCCTGGAGAGGGGCTGGAGCTTGGCCTTTTCTGGAGTTGCCCCGGGCGAGAGGTGACGAGCAGGGGTGGGTATTCTTGTATCCCCCGACCTTGCTGCCTTTATATTGGAGTTTTCCCCGGTGGACGAAAGGGTTGCTTCCCTGCACCTTTGGTTTGGGAAACGGGTCCTGACCATCATTTGTGCCTATGTACCAAATGATGTTTCAGAGTACCCACCCTTTTTGGAGTCTGTGACTGAGGTGCTGGAGGGTGCTCCTCTTGGAGACTCCATTGTCCTACTGGGGGACTTCAATGCACACGTGGGCAATGACAGTGAAACCTGGAGGGGGGTGATTGGGAGGAACGGCCTGCCTGATCTGAACCCGAGTGGTGTTCAGTTATTGGACTTCTGTGCTAACCACAGTTTGTCCATAACAAACACCATGTTCAAGCATAAGGGTGTCCATATGTGCACCTGGCACCAGGACACCCTAGGTCGCAGGTCGATGATCAATTTTGTTATTGTGTCATCAGACTTGTGACCGTATGTCTTGGACACTCGGGTAAAGAGAGGTGCAGAGCTGTCAACTGATCACCACTTGGTGGTGAGTTGGATCCGATGGCAGGGGAGGAAGCCATTCAGACCTGGTAGACCCAAACGTATAGTGAGGGTATGCTGGGAACGTCTGGCTGAGGCCCCTGTCCGGGAGGTCTTCAACTCCCATCTCCGGAAGAACTTCAACCACATTCCAAGGGAGTCTGGAGACATGGAGTCTGAATGGGCCATGTTCTCCACCTCTGTTGTTGAAGCCGTGGCCCAGAGCTGCGGCCGCAAGGTGGTCGGTGCCTCTCGTGGTGGAAACCCCCGAACCAAGTGGTGGACACCAGTGGTGAGGGGGGCCATTAAGCTGAAGAAGGAGTCCTATCAAGCTTGGTTGGCTTGTGGGACTCCCGAAGCAGCTGAGGTGTACCGGCAGGCCAAGTGGAGTGCAGCTCGGGTGGTTGCTGAAGCAAAAACCCGGGTATGGGAGGAGTTCGGTGAGGCCATGGAACAAGACCTTCGGTCGGCATTGGAGAGATTCTGGCAAACTGTCCGGCAGCTCAGGAGGGGAAAGCAGTTCCCTGTCCACACTGTGTATGGTGCGGATGGGGCACTGTTGACTTCGACTGGGGATATCGTCGGGCGGTGGAAGGAATACTTCGAGGATCTCCTCAATCCCACTGATACGCCTTCCACAGAGGAAGCAGGGTTTGTGGATGAGGGGGATGACTCGCCTATCACAGGGGCTGAGGTCGCCAAGGTGGTTAAAAATCTCCTTGGTGGCCGGGCCCCGGGGGTGGACGAGATTTGCCCTGAGTACCTCAAGGCCCTGGATGTTGTTGGGCTGTCATGGTTGACACGCCTCTGCAACTTTGCGTGGAGGTTGGGGGCAGTGCCTTTGGCATGGCAAACCGGGGTGGTGGTTCCTCTTTTCAAAAAAGGGGACTGGAGGGTGTGCTCCAACTTTAGAGGGATCACACTCCTCAGCCTCCCTGGGAAGGTCTATGCCAAGGTACTGGAGAGGAGAGTCCGGCCGTTGGTCGAACCTCGGATTCAGGAGGAGCAATGTAGTTTTCGTCCTGGCTGTGGCACATCAGACCAGCTCTTTACCCTCTCGAGAATTCTCAAGGGTTCGTGGGAGTTTGCCCAACCAGTTTACATGTGTTTTGTGGACTTGGAGAAGGCATTTGACCACATCCCTCATGGTTTTTTGTGTGTGGGGTATTTCGGGAGTATGGGGTATTGGGCTTGTTGTTACGAGCTATTCGGTCTCTGTACGACCGTTGTGAGAGTTTGGTTCGTATTGCCAACACTCGGTCGGACTCATTCCCAGTGACAGCTGGACTCCGCCAGGGCTGCCCTTTGTCACCGATCCTGCTCATAATTTTTATGGGCAGGATTTCTAGGTGCAGCCAGGGAATGGAGGGTGTTATGCTTGGTGACCACAGGATCTCATCTCTGTTGTTTGCAGATGATGTTGTCCTGTTGGCTTCATCCAGCAATGACCTACAGCTCTTGCTGGGACGGTTTGCCACTGAGTGTGAAGCGGCTGGGATGAGAATCAGCACCTCCAAGTCCGAGTCCATGGTCCTCAGCCGTAAAAAGGTGGATTGTCCTCTCTGGATTGGGGACAGGCTCCTGCCCCAAGTGGAGGAGTTTAAGTATCTTGGGGTCTCATTCACGAGTGAGGGGAAAATGGAGCGAGAGATTGACAGATGGATTGGAGCAGCATCTGCAGTGATGCGGATGTTGTACTGGTCTGTTGTGGTGAAGAGGGAGCTGAGTTCTAAGGCAAAGCTGTCGATTTACCAGTCAATCTATATTCCTACTCTCACCTGTGGTCACGAGCTTTGGGTAATGTCCGAAAGAACAAGATTGCGGATACAAGCGGCTGAAATGAGCTTTCTCCGTAGGATTGCTGGACTCACCCTCATAGGGTGAGGAGCTCAGTCATCCGGGAGAGACTCAGAGTAGAACCGCTGCTCCTCTACATTGAAAGGAGTCAGTTGAGGTGGTATGGGCATCTGATTAGGATGCCTCCTGGACGCCTCCCACTTGAGGTGTTTCGGGCACGTCCCACTGGGAGGAGACCCCGGGGCAGACCCAGGACTCGGTGGAGAGACTATGTCTCCCAGCTGGTCTGGGAATGCCTTGGTATCCTCTCTGAAGAGCTGGAGCAGGTGGCTGGGGAGAGGGAGGTCTGGGCTTCTCTGCTTGAACTGCTGCCTCCGCGATGCGGACCTCCGGAAAAGTGGTAGAAGATGGATGGATGGATGGAAGTTTCTATGGGAACAACTTGACTGACATGAAATGGAACCAATTGTCTCCCATCGTGGGCAGTTTGAATGAACTCTGGTCCAATAAGAAAACAGTCCTTTGTCTGTAACTGACCAATAGAATGAAAGGGGGTATTGTCCAACAGAGACTGGCTGGTGATTGGCTGAGCCAGTCAGATGACTTGAGTATGCTTTCCAGCAGGATGAAACATCTTGATTAATTTAAAACTTCACTTTATGCTTATATATAAAATCTAAGCTAACTTCAGTGATTCATGACTAACATTCAGTGAGCATGCACTTTTATAAACTTGTCCTTCTATAATTAACATGAATTAGAATAAGATTCATTTAAGCATTTTCAAACATGCAACGCATTTAAAATCAATGATTAATGAAATATTTCAAACCAGAATGGTATGTCAGAGGCCCACTTGATTTTCCAGGGTGTCCTGAAAAAGAAAATAATCTGAGAATTGAGAGTTTTTGTGAAAAAGGGAGTCACTTCATCATTAACCTCAGTTCAGCTTGTAGAGGCAAAAGCGAACATATTCCAGAGTCGTCCACCGGGGGTAATATTGAGCTGTGGATAATTCCTAGTGACCGTGGAATGGACTCAAGGAGTCTGGGATATGTCTCAAACAATTATTAAAGCCTAAAACTGTCTGATTGGGAAGAAGTTCCAGTTATTTATGATGGCAAACTAATCTGTTTCTTGCACGAAATGGGATCCTTATCGTACCTTTTACCATAGAATGTGTTTTCCAACTGTGGTTCTTAGATGAAGGAAACAATTGTTGACCAGACTTTTTGGGTGAATTTCTTTAAGGTGAAGAGTAATTTTATAGATTAGAGCCAAAGGGAGTTGATGCTCCAGGTGCATAGCCGTGTTAGTCTAAGTGCACTTCTCTTGTGTTTTCTTGGCAGCTTCAGAAGAAATAAAAAGTCAGTCATTGCATACTATGTGGATGTACACGGGACACAGCATTTCTTTTTGATACAAGCCATTTTAATTTTCCCCCTGTGTTCTGCTGCTTCCCAACAGCACTGACTGCACTGCTTCTGGGGTGCAGAGTCACATTTTAAAGGGGCAGGACCATAAATATGTGGGCAGGACATGAAAGCTCTCATATACAGACGGTTTTACATCCAAAACGTCAATTTTGGTTTTATTTTGATTAATTACCCAGCTTTAGTGCTCAGCATAATAGAATGGGAAAAGGCAAGTTACATACCCAATCACAGCGGAAAACATAAACCAGTGTACTCCTAGTCCTGGTCCCAGGGTTCCATTAGGAAGGAAATCCTATGTAAAATCCTTGCCAAATCAAAGGAGTGAGATGGAGGCTGATGATCCACTTTGGCAGAAGAAGAAGACGTTTGCATGTCTTTCCTGTGCTATCGGTTTGTTCCTACAATCCCAAGGCTATTAGTTACTGGATGATTCTAAATTGGCCCTATCTGATTAGCCTGTGAAAAAGAGGGTTGTTATAGTTACTAAGTAAGCTCTTTGAATGATCTCACAGATCATTATATATCATTTATAAATGCAGGCTTTTATCTCCTTCTTTGCTTTAGGCAGCTCAACATGACTGGAAGTCTTAAATGTATAACATTAGCACAGCGGTTTTTCTATTTGTTAACTCCATCAGGATCAGACTCTTAGCCTTTTCTCATAAAAGGTGTGTATTTTAAGTCCTTTCTGATGCACTCATGGAAAACAGTAGTAACACCTACTTCAATCAGAGATATTACTGTGGGGAGATATAAGGGATATATTTTTAAAGCAAGCAGGAGAGAAACATGATAGTGTTGCCAAAGGGCAAAAGCAAGAGATTACATTCTGTCAGAAAATTATTAAACATGTTAACTTACTCCTCAGCATAGTTATTATACATTCCAACTGTTTATATCTCACATATTTATATGTGTCAGTGTGCTAAATGCCTAAGTTTATTTAAATGCAACAACTACAAACTGGAGCTCTTTAAAACATTTATGTAAAATATTACAAAGTAATTAGCTTAAACATCAGGAGGTGACAGAAATGTTTTCCTTTTCTTACCCAGTTAAAATTAATTCTCAGTGATAAATACCAATTTGTCTTTCTTGTGTGTTCTGCTTGCGACAATATCATGTGTGGAAGACAAAGTTGCTACTAATTAAAACCAAGAATAAAATCATGCTTATATGTATTTTTTCTTAAATTTCCTGAATGCAGGAAGCTCAAAGAACATGCAAAAGTGTATTTATTTATAACATTATTCCAGGCTAGGTCTAAATAAATAGTATCCATCCATCCATCCATCCATCCATCCATCCATTTTCTACAGCTTTTCCAGAGTTCTGGGTTGCAGAGGCAGCAGTCCAAGTAGACAAGTCCAGATTTCCTCTCCCCAGCCACCTCCTCTAGCTCTTCAGAGAGGACACCAAGGAGTTCCCAAGCCAGCTGGGAGACTTAGGGCCCTATTTTGACGATCATCTACTGACTTTTCTGCCAGACTTTCCGCCATACGCCAGTGTTTTTATTAGTTTCTGCCAGCGTATTGTCTGTTTTTCACACTTTGTGTCACACCATCAAATGACCAGTAGACAGTCTGCCCGCTATGTGCTCGGAGGTGGAGGCTCATTTCAAAGAGGTGTGGTGGTGCACAATCTAATGCCCATTACTATTATAGTGCATGTCATGAAAATCCGCTTTTGATCAGGAAAAAGGAGGTCTGTCGTCACAAAGTTCACTTCCGCCCTCCAAAGAGAGCAGACGCCTTTTTCTTCTCTCCTGCTCTGACTTATCTCCTTCCTTCCCTAACTAACTGGATCCCAGCTTGCTATCGTCTGTCTGCGTGTCTCTACTGCTGATTATCGAAAGAAATTATGGAATTAATAAGCTGGGCTTTGAACACAATTGACACTATTTTCTCAACGAGGAAAAGTGCCCCGGGGGAGGCTGTTTGCCCCGCAGGAACGGCTGCTGCGGGCTATTTGAGGGACACAAGTAATTGGAAACTCTTGTGCCTGTCTGATCTTTCCATCGAAGATGTAGAAGATTTGTACGTCTTCGTAGTAATGGTCATTGGGATTGTTCTGATTGGATCTGGGATTGTCCTGGTGTACCGTAAATTGATGAAGATGGACACAACCTATCAAAATGCTGGCCAAGCGAGGTTTAACCATCAAATTGAAAAAATGGAGAGGACTCTGACAGCGGCAAATGGAGAACTGTCTAGGAAGGTGGATTACATCATGATTACGCTGAGAGCCGTCCATGAAGGATTCAACGTCCAGCAATGAAGGATTATGTACTGAATCTGTAAGAGAATATAAAGTTTTTTTTTCTCTCTGAGATCAGTACTATTCGTCTAATCTGACTCCCCTCACACAAATCCTCCAGATTATCTGCAGTTTTTTGTTTTCAAAACATTGAGCTCCACGGCCTTTCGGACAGCCAGCTGCATGGCCCAAGGACAATGCCAGCAGCTAGACTAAACATCTCCTGCCAAAGAGACCTTGTTGTTCTTAACTGATACAAACACCTTCATTCAACACTACATCCACACTGACTCACAAAACTGATGGAAAAGATTACTCACTCACTGCTCTCTCTGTGTCCTTGTGTACTTTTTTGTCTGCTAACTGTGCATTGAGGGCTTTTTTTTCTTGTAATCATAATATTGATCACATATGACCAGTATTCTGACAATCAATGGTTTTTTTGCTCCTTCCTATTGTATTATCCTTTCTTCCCTATGCATCCTGTACCCATCTGATGACAGGTGCGTTCACAGATGCCGCCGTGTCACCGGAAATGCAGGTCGTTTTCTGTGTCAAGTCAAATCCCTCGTATATTATCAGTTGTATCTGTTAATGTACTTGGCAATAAATCTTTTCTGAGTTCTGAGTTACAAGCGCATTGTTTAATGATATTTCAGTGGCATGTTTTGAAATTGCCCAGCTCCTGAGGTCATGAGGAAACGGCATGCACTTCTTTTAACAGAGAGTTGTAACAGTCATCAAATAATTGCCCATCATTTTAATTATATGATGATCACACACTAGTTTTATTTTTTTTTAAAATTCCATCCACACTTTAATGGCGGACTTACCACTGGAGTCAATAGATTGGGCATTAATGTAGGATTTTTTTAGGGGAATGAATGAATGAACAAGGAGTGTGCGGCACTTTACTTTTCACTGTAACTCCCCACAGAGATGGGAGATGCGTCCACAGATGGGAAGCCATGCCAGTCTCCCCCCCCTTCCCTCCTGCCCGGGAGGGACTGAGACAGATAGCCACAAACATTGGCAGACCCCTGCACAAGACAGGGGAGACCCTTGGTTGGTGAAAGCAACAGGAGAGGAAGCACTCCATCTCCTCACGGGACAAGAGCAACTTCCGCACCGTTGTTAATGAAGGTTTATTAAAGTTTGCACATCTATCATCCTCTTTTCCTGAAGTTTCAAACCCATCCATGTCTGTGTGTTTCATTTGTGCGCACTACATTAAACCATTCAGCTGATTTTTCAGCTCAGCATTCTTCCCTGTTTGCTTTTTTCTGACATAACCAACTTGGCATCAACTGTGATTGATGTCTTCCTTATTACCAAGCAAACCACCTCAACTGGCTATTTTCAATGTGGAGGAGCAGCGGCTCTACTCTGGGCCTCTCCCAGATGACTTTATCTCTCAGAATGAGTCCAGCAACCCTATGGAGAAAGCTTATTTCAGCTGCTTGCATCCGTGATCTAATTCTTTCAGTCATTATCAAAAGTTCATGACCATAGGTGAGGGTAGGAACATAGATTGACCAGTATATTGACTGCTTTGCTTTAGAGCTAAGCTCCCTATTCACCACAACAGATATCCATTCTCCTTTCACTCATTATTAATAAGATCCCAAGATACTTGAATTTCTCTACTTTGGGGCAGGAGCTCATCCCTGAACTGGAGAGGACAATCCACCCTTTTTGGGATGAGGATATAAATATATGAGAATAATATGTTCATTAAAACTTCTAGATACATGCATCTGTGTACAGTCAAGACATTTTGAAGCTTTATTAGAAGTAACATAAAAAGATGCAGGGTCTGGACTTAAATTCTGCCAGTACAAGTTGCTTACTATTTAATTGTTTTATTTTAACTAGAAGAGCAAGTGTAACTAGAAACTGACATTTGGACACTTGGATTATCAGTACAAATAGTACACTACAGTTTTCCTTTTCCCTCCTACTGATAGCACATCTTGTCTCATTTATTTTGCAAAACATTAACAGTAGCTTTTCACTTTGAATGGTCATCATATGTTAGTCTTAGTTTGTGTTCTATTTGTATTCCATTACACAACATTTATATCTGTATTTTTCAGCAGATAAAAGAGTCAAGGAGGAACCTTTAAATAATCCAAAAATCCGAGAAGAGATCGGAGTTGTTTTCCCTTATGGTGTGGGCAGAAACCAAATTGACCTCTGTGTCATCTCTAAATATGGCTGGTCAAGAAGAACTGGAGGGAAAGATGATACAGAATACTTTCCACATTTTTTTCTAACCATATTTCAGTGTTTCTAAACAAAATTGTTGCCTGCTTATAATGTCAAGAAGGAAAAAAATCAGATTGAAGTTGGAAGTTATTCCTGCTTTTTGCATTTTATTAGAGATACTTTAACAGTTAAATTATTTTGCCCACTCTTCAGCTACCTTCCTCAGATCTGCCTGTTATCCTCATTATTGTTGTTTTGTAGAAATGAGACTGAATTCTTTCCTCCACAGAATATATATAATTCTAGCTATGAGATTAGAAGGAAACATCCTACCATATGGTGAAGAGGTTTCACTGGGGGTTCCAGGATATAAAATCTGCTGATATCTACATATCCTTAAAGGTTTGAAACTTGTGTTTAATCTCTGAATTGAATTCATTCGAACTCAACAGGAAAAAAATGACTAAGTTATCAGCTTCTTGGAGCTATTGAGTGGCTCTTTGAGGCATGTAATTCTTTCTGTGTGTGCAAGTGTGTGTGTGTGTGTGTGTCGGGCCATGTTTTGATGGATCACTTTAATGAAATTTGCTCAGTGCTTTTCATCCATTCGCTAACACCCCACTGTTTCCCATCTCTCTCTGTCTTTTGCCCTTTCTACTGACTCCCCTTTTTTCTATTTTCATTTCACACTGCCTCTGAAATGAAAAAGTGTAAATTGTTTTTCCTTCTGATCAAAAGGATGAAAGCAGGGATATGCTTGGCTTTGCTGATTGCGTTAGATGGAAAGTGAATAGAGCGACATAGATTTGGAAATTCCTGAATCATTTTCAATTGAAAAATAATGTCAGGCATCAGGGTTCAAAGGGACTTATTTCAGTGGAGGCCTTGGCTGATTCACTTCTTCTGTGCTGGTGTGATGTTTGTGCTGTCACTTCTGGTTAGATCAACATTTCAGGATATATTGTGTTTCAAATAAAAATAGAATCTGATAGTGAGTGCAAAACCACAGTGGTGGCCTAGTTGGTAGAGCATCCGCCCCTTACCCAGGAGGCTGGGGTTCGAATCCTGGCCACGTCATGCCAAAGACCATATAAAAGTGGAACTTCTTGCCGTCCAGCTTGGTGCTCAGCAGTAATGGAACGGAGGAGGGAAAATTTGTGGTGGTGCCTTGCATGGCAGCGACCCCTCGGATTCTAGATGTGATTAACATTGTAGATAAGAGAAACATAATTTTGTTCTACTGTACGTGATTGACTGTATGGATTGACAATAAAGTTGGCTTTACCTTACCTTTAAAACATTTCAGATATTACACAGTTTGTTTTTGAAGTTTGTTTTTGAAGCAGTTTGTTTTTGAAGCAACACAAACCAAATCAAACCATCACTAATGTACAGTAAAATGCTGGTAAGACAAGAAAAAACTCATGTTGCATACATACTATAAATTATAAAATAAAATAACTGAATTGAGGTCAAAAATAAATAGCATTATTATGTAAACTGTACTGCACTCAACTGTAGATTGAATAAAATGGTGCATTTGATGCTTTCTTTTATAAGATCAATTTTAGGAAGGTAGCGTTTGAGCAAGTCTAAACCAGACCATCAGTGATGGAGTAGCTCATTCCAGCCTGATGAAATCACCCCACGAGCAAGGCCAGTGTAACCCAGCTGAGAAAATGACCCTTTTTCTCAGATGTAAATTGTATTAATACAATTGTGTGATTTTATTTTGAAAACCGATTCTCTTGGGGAAGAGGAAGTGTGATCCTCGTTATCCAACTTTAAAACTTCCGTTTTATGGTCACGTTGGGTGATCTGGGTTTTCCCATTTGTTAAGAGCGATATTAGCCCCACCTCCCGAGTAGAGGCAGCCAGCGCGCACTCAATTCAGTCTTTAACGATACGAGCGTGGACGAGGGAGGTTGTGAAGCGATTCACACAGATACCTCTTCTTGTTGATGGGAGCACGAGCTTGAGAGGCCGTGAAGCGGTAACTTCTGCTGTGTTCACCCTGAATCTCATCTTTGGCTAGGTTTTTTTGGTTGCCGATCAAGAACCTTCTGGAACCTGGATTCTCTCCGAATGGAGATGGCGAGCCTGACCCGAGACTGAACCAAGATTGGACTGAGATCTAACCAAGATCTCGAGTGAAGAGCATCCTTCCCCTCTCCAGTGCCCAGGATTGGAAACCTGAGTCTGAAGATACGAGATATCCTGACTGGTCAAACGACTAACCCAAGCGGGCAATCAAACACTGAGCTCAGTGGGACACCTTGGGGTTTTATTTCATGCCGGCCGTTGTTATATTTGTACAGTTGTAAATTATCTGTATATTTTGCTCACTTTATCACTGTAAATAACAACCATTATTGCTCATTTCTTGCCTCCAGCTATTTCATTCCACACTCACTTTAATTCCCTGTTGTAACCCTTACGAACCTAGCAACTGGTCTACACTTAATTATTTCCCTTACCTAATTAACATCAGGCAAGGGTCAGCTGGGTTACACCAGTCCAAGGCATTAGTGAATTATGCCACTGCTTAGGGCCCCAAAACATCCAGGGGGGCCCTAAAGCAGTTTAATTATTTTAACTTTTTTGTTTTAATTGATTATGAAATTGCCCTTGTCAAGCCAAAGATTCATATAAAAGCACATTATTACACATACCGTGTTGGAGTCCTGAATTTCTCTCACACAGACATCAGCTGGTGACAGACATGATATTCACTAGTTCTCATGGCACACCGCTGTGTAGAACTTATGTGAGGAGAAGCATTTATATCCCAAAGTGTATGTACCCATCAGGAGCTGAAAAAAAAGGAAGAAGAAGAGAGTGGAGGCCCAGAGAAAAGAGGAAGATAAAGGCATATTAATAACATTGATATTAATGATTAATGGTGCATTCACACCAAACGCAAACAGAAATTTTCACACGGCATGAAAACGTAAAGTTAATGCAAACCTGCAAATACACGTGAATTTGTGCATTCACATCTGAGGGAGGTGGTCCCAATAGCTAATCAGCCTTAAGATTCTGCTGTCACTGGAGTAAAAGTATCAACACTGTAGAAGTTTGAAAATGAGACTGCCACTCACCTGCAGAGAGATGGACCGGGAGCTCTTCAGCTGAAACAGTTTAGTCACCCACATGCTTTTGCTATGTGCTAATAGGGGCTAATAAGGGCTAGCACTGTAAACAACTTATCCAGGTGCAGTTTCTGGAGGAGGCAGTGACATTTTTCCAGCTGTGTGCCATGCTGAACAATATTGTAAACCTAAACATGACAGCATTTTGGAGATTTCCACAGCAGGTAGAAAGCAGCTGCAGAAGTAATGAAGCCACCCCAGTGAAACTCGTTTGGATGCAAATTTGCATCTATTCACATGTTTGCATTGTGCAAGCAATGCTGCTACAACTGTGCAAAATTCCCCAAGAAACATCATGGAATTTACTGAAGAGGGGCCCCAAATTCAAATTTCACTTAGGGTCACGTGAAAGCTTGGGCTGACCCTGCCTATGAGTGCTCAGATCACCTGGGTGTTGACCGTGACCTTGAGCTCAACCTGGATGCAGACGCATCCGAGGATCATTGTGCATGAGTTTGCCAAACATCAGACAATTGCAGAGGAGGAATAATGATTTTCATGAAATCATAAATGCCCAGATCTCCTTTGACAATGACTTTGACCTTGAGCTCAGCCTGGATATGGACCTACCCAAGGATCATTGTGAGTGAGCTTGTTGAGAATTAGGGTCTTGTCAGCGCCTCCAAGTCCGAGTCCGGTTGGAGACAAACTCCTGCCACAAGTGGAGGACTTTAAGTATCTTGGGGTCTCATTCACGAGTGAGGGCAGAATGGAGCAAGAGATTGACAGATGGATCGGAGCAGCCTCTGCAGTGATGCAGTTGTACTGGTCTGTTGTGGTGAAGAGGGAGCTGAGCTCTAAAGCAAAGCTGTCGATTTACCGGTCAATCTACATTCCTACCCTCACCTATGGTCATGAACTTTGGATAATGACCGAAAGAATGAGATCACAGATACAAGCGGCTGAAATGAGCTTTCTCTGTAAGATTGCTGGACTCACCTTTAGAGACAAGGTGAGGAGCTCAGTCTTCCGAGAGAGGCTGAGATTAGAACTGCTGCTCCTCCATATCAAAAGGAGCCAGTTGAGGTGGTTTGGGCATGTCCCACTGGGAGTGAGACCCCAGGGCAGACCCAGGACATGCTGGAGAGACTATGTCTCCCAGCTGCCCTGGAAACATCTTGGTATCCTCTCTGAAGAGCTGGAGCAGGTGGCTGGGGAAAGGGAAGTTTGGGCTTCTCTGCTTGAACTGCTGCCTCTGTAACCTGGACCTCCGGAAAAACGGTAGAAAATGGGTGGATGGACGGATGTACTGTATGTATGTATGTATGTCTTGGAGGAGTATTGAGTTTTCTGAAATCATGCAAGTTCTCAGATCTCCTGACCTTTGACCTTGACCCCAGGAAGAATAGCCAATGCTATGCAAAGGCTAATGGGGATCTAATAAACAAACAAACAAACAAACAAAACTTTGAGCACAACTTAGATGCAGACCTGAATATCATTGTTTGTGAATTTGTTGAGCATCAGTGCAATTGCCTAGCAGAAGTAACAATTTTTCTAAAATCACACAAGTACCCAGATCTCCTGACCTTTGACCTTGAGCACAACCTGGATGCAGACTCAGCTGAGGATCATTATGAGTGAGTTTGGTCATCATCGAAGCTATTACCTTGGAGGAGTAGGGATTCCTGTGAAATGTGAACGGACGACAGATGCCGCACAATCTCATTAGCTCATTTCAGCTCTGCTAGCTGTGAATTGAGCAATATTACATAGTGAGTACGGTATCATGAATATAGTAACTCTGGGTGTGATATGTCTTGTAGAGTATCACACCCAGAGTTAGGATATTCATGATACCATAAAGAACTCGAGTGCAATATTGCTTTTACAGTGGTATGAAAAAGTGTTTGCCACCTTCCTGATTTCCCATTTTTTTGTATGTTTGTCACACTTAAATGTTTCAGATCAAACAAATTTAAATATTAGACAAAGATAACACAAGTAAACACAAAATGCAGTTTTAAAATGAAGGTGTTTATTATTAAGGCAAACAAAAATCCAAAGCTACATAGCCCTGTGTGAAAAAGTGATTGCCCCCTAAACCTAGTAAGTTGTTGGGCCACCCTTAGCAGCAACAATTGCAATCAAGCATTTGCAGTAACTGGCAATTGTCATGACCCGAGCGTCGGTTCTGATCGCGCTCGGGTTAAAGTTATGTCTCGCTGCCGGCCTTGACAGCTGCGGGCGGTATTTTGGCCTCTCCGGGCTCTTATTGTGAAAGTGCTTGGAGGGGTTTCCGCCTGTCAACGGTCGGTCAGCTGTGTGTCATCTGTCATCAGTCGCTGGGTTATTTAAGCTGTGTGCTGGCGTCATTACGACGCAGCAGTGTCTGATCGCTAATGGTCACATTACTGATCGTTATTCTGTTCACCCATCGTCACGGATGCCTGGACTATCTTCACCTCGGCTGCCTAAGGGCTTGACCGTCTTTTCACCGGCATAATAAGTGAGCTGTATAGCCTTATTCCCTCCGGTATAATTGGTGCTGTAAGTCCCTGTTTTAGCAGTTCAGGTGCAATTATTACCTAGCTTGTCTGTGTGTGACTGTTTCCTGCCCTGGACCCGTAGTGTGCTGTATTGCCTATGCTTCCTGTTCTGCAAGGACTCTGTCATCTACTCAGCAGCTTGTGTAAACACCCTTTCACCGTAATAAAACTCACTAAAACTCACTGGTGGACTTGTGTGCGTCTTATTGGTAGCCCGCGAGGGCTACCATGACAGTACACTGCTGCCCAAACAGCGTTTTACGGTGACGCCATTTTGAGACCCTTTTTCACCAGTGAGTTGAGTTTTGGACGTTGTTTTCCCTGTCTGGGACCTGTGTATGCGAGGAATGCCGTCACCGAGGAGTCACGTGCTGACGTGTGTCTTGGAAGCGGTAGATGAGTTACTCATCTCCGCTTCCATGTTGGACTACGACCCCGGCATACATTGGTACCTGGACGCCGCCGAAGATGTGCTCTGTAACCTCTTTCCCTGCTTCGCCAACCACCCGGAAGTCGACGTTAGGAGGGAGGACATTGCTGCCCAACGCGAACTGTTCCTGATAATGGAGGAGGAACGCGGCATGGAGCAGGTGAAGAGGCACACCTGTTTTTCGCCTAGGGATCCTTTTCGGGAGTTCGCACCATCTGGGGGCCGGCGAAGGCGTCAGCGTCACGGCCGGGCGCATTTTCGGCAAGCTCCAGCTCCAGATCCAGTTCCGGGCCGCCGGGATGACCCCCTCAACCAGCCAGCTGCTGAGTGTGAGCCGAGTCCTGCGCCGGTGGGCTCCGTTCTTGGGTCTTTCAGCATTCAGCGAGCGAGGGAAAGAGCAACGTTCGCTACAGCTGATAACATCCTCCCCCCGGGAGACAAGCAAGTCCAAGTTCACTTTCCTTGTAGTAATAGTGATCTGTCTTGTCTGACTCCTGGGGGTGAAGCTCAGGGTCCGCAGCTCCCTGGGTTTCCTTCCCCAGGTGTAGCTATTTATATTAAACCTGCTGCCTCTGTGTCTCCTCCTGCGGAGCGGTCCTCGGCGTCAGTTCCACGCCGGCGAACGAGGGGGAGGCCTGCAGCTCTGGGAGAAATCCTGGTCTTGCAGCCTTGTTTTGGACAGAGGAGGAGAACGGACTGCAGTGAGGAGCCAGAGCCGACGAGAGAGCGTCCCCAAGGTTCTTCAGGGATGCAGCCCGAGTCAGCAGGTTCGGGGTCCTCTGCCTCCACGCCATACGGGTTATTGGCATGGACGTCTGCACATGAGGATCCAGCTGCAGAGACCATCAGGCCGGTTGTGGAACCCGACACAGCCGAGTGGGAGCCCGACGACGAGCATCTTCATGAACCTAGATCGGCGAAGTCCTGGACGGCTCCAGAGCCCGAGTGCAGGCAAGTGCTCTTTCTTGTTTTCCTGTATGGTGTGTTAGAGCATTTTTGCCTGCCTCATGGGGAGGCGAGTGAGGGGCAGCCAGCCGCTGCACCCGAGCTCGTCTTGCTGGGCTCTGGCGCTGCCGGTGGAACTGATCCCGGTTCTTCCTTGTGTTCTGAGCACCTCCACAGCGTTGCCGGTCCGGAGCCAGTCAAGGTCACGGGACCGGGGGTTCCAGGTTCGGGGATGGAGGTCGTCGCCAGAGCAGTCCTGACCCAGTCGGGGTCCAACGTGTGGGCCGTGGTAACCCAGTCGGGGTCCGACGTGTGGGCCGCGGAGACCCGGTCGGGGTCCGACGTGTGGGCTGTGGTGACCCGGTCGGGGTCCGACGCGTGGTCCGAGGAGACCCAGTCGGGGTCCAACGTGGGTGCAGCGGTGACCCAATCTGGGCCCGTCCTGACCCAGTCGGGGTCCGACGTATGGGCCGAGGTGACCCAGTCGGGGTCCAACGTGGGTGCAGCGGTGACCCAATCGGGACCCGTCCTGACCCAGTCGGGGTCCGACGTATGGGCCGAGGTGACCCAGTCGGGGTCCAACGTGGGTGCAGCGGTGACCCAATCTGGGTCCGTCCTGACCCAATCGGGGTCCGACGAGGTCCAGCGGGGGTCCAGCGCTGGTGCGGCTGCGACCCAATCAGGATTCGAGGGGGCCCAGGGTTTTGGTTGTCCCCCTCTCAGGAACCACCAGCTGGGGGCCATTAGTGGGTTTTGTTTGACAGATCGGCGCTCTCCTGTTTTGTTTTCAGGTGAGCGGCTGCACGCAATCCCTCCACGGTCCTGCTGGTTGTGGTATGCGGGTTGGCCACCCGAGGAACTGCTTGGAGCGTTCGGCATCTTGGGTTGGCCACCCAATATACTGTGTGGGTTACGGGGTGACCTGGTTCGGCCACCAGAGGACGTATTCCTGGGGGCATGGGACTGGGGCAGGCCACCTGATTGTTTCATGTACTGTGGGATTTTCTGTGGGCCCATTTGGTGCCAAATCTTGCCTTGTACTTCTTGTAATTTTTTGTTGTGTTTCCAAGTCATAGTCTTAGTCAGGTCAAGTTCGAGCAATTTTTTTTAAATTGTCTCGTGTTTCGAAGTCGTAGTCTTAGTCTGGTCTGAGCATTTTTAGATTGCCTCTTGTTTTTTCTTGTTTTCTAAGTCATAGTCTTAGTCTGGTCTGAGCAATTTTAGATTGCCTCTTGTTTTTTCTTGTTTTCTAAGTCAAAAGTCTTAGTCAGGTCTGAGCAATTTTAGATTGCCTCTTGTTTTTTGTTTTGTTTCCAAGTCATAGTCTTAGTCTGGTCTGAGCAATTTTAGATTGCCTCTTTTTTCTTGTTTTCAAAGTCATAGTCTTAGTCAGGTCAAGTTTGAGCAATTTTTTTTTAATTGTCTCGTGTTTCTTTGTTTGTCATAGTCTTAGTCAGGTCTGAGCAATTTTAGATTGCCTCTTGTTTTTTTTCCCTTGTTTTCAAAGTCATAGTCTTAGTCAGGTCTAGGCAATTTTAGATTGCCTCTTGTTTTTTGTTGTAGCCAAAGTCACAGTCTTGATCACGGTTAAGTCCGAGCAATTTTTGTTTACCCCTTGTTTCTTTGTATGTCATAGTCTTAGTTAAGTCCGAGTTATTTTTTGATTACCTCTTGTTTTCTTGTAAATCTTTGTCTTAGTCAAGTTCGAGCATTTTTTGTTACCTTGTAAATCATTGTCTTTGTCTAGTCTGAGCAATTTGTGTTTGCCTCTTGTTACCTTGTGAGTCTTTGCCATAGTCAAGTTAGAGCATTTTTTTTGTCTCTTGTTTTTTTTTTCCCTTGTGAGTCTCAGTCTTGTCATAGCCTTGTTTAGTCATGTGTTTTCTTTTGTCTTTGCTTTTTTTCCCCCCAGAATCATGTAGTTGTATGTATTTGGACACCAGGAGCAGCCAGGAGTCCAGTCTTCTTCAGCTCCTCCATTAACTCAGCTAACATGATGTTTTTCACCAGGACAGGCCTCGGTCTGAAGGTCTGCTGACACTGAGGACAGCTGTGAGTTTCCTCCTCCTCCTCATCATCCCAGTATTTATTAATACAGTTCATACAGTAGTTGGGGAACAGTTCTTCAGGTCGGGGAACAGGGAGATGCTGAAGTCCGTACAGAGGGAGCTGAGGAGAAAGATCAGAGAAGGCAAGGACAGCTTCAGGAAGAAGATGGAGGACAAGCTGCAACAGAGCGACATCAGCGGGGTCTGGAGAAACCTCAAAACCATCTCGGGGCTCCAGAATACCTCTCCCCAGGCCACGGGGGGCAGGGAGTGGGCGAACAACCTGAATCTGTTTTTCAATAGATTTGACCAACCGCCCTCCCCCCTGTCTGCACAACAACCACTGCTGCCTCTAAGAAATCAAGTCCTGCTACCCACTCCCCACTCCACCGACACCCCCCCCACTCCCAACACACAGCCCCCCATCCTGACCCTGACCAAGACCCAGGTGAGGATGGAGCTGAGGAAGATCAAGGCGAGGAAGGCGTCGGGACCGGACGGCATCAGCGCAAAGCTCCTCAAGTCCTGTGCAGACCAGCTGTGTGGGATTGTGACGTATATCTTCAACATGAGCCTGAAACTGGAGAGGGTACCACAGCTGTGGAAAACATCTTGTGTGGTACCTGTACCAAAAACTTCCCACCCCAAAGACCTGAACAGCTTCAGACCGGTGGCCTTGACGTCCCACTTGATGAAGACCCTGGAGAGACTGCTCCTTGCTCATCTCCGCCCCCTGGTGGAACCAGCGATGGATCCACTCCAGTTCGCCTACCAGCATGGCATTGGGGTGGAGGATGCGGTGATCTTCCTCCTTCACCGTTCTCTGTCCCACCTGGAGAAGCCCGGGAATATGGTGAGGATCATGTTCTTTGACTTCTCCAGTGCTTTCAACACCATCCAACCGATGATCCTGAAGGACAAGCTGCTGCGCGCAGGGGTGGACCAGCACCTGTCATCATGGATCCTGGACTACCTCACGAACCGGCCTCAGTTTGTGAGAACCCGGGACTGTGTTTCCGACACGATCATCAGTAGCACGGGGGCCCCCCCAGGGAACGGTGCTGGCTCCCTTCCTGTTCACTCTTTATACTGCGGACTTCTCACACAACACAACACATTGCCATCTACAGAAGTTCTCTGATGACTCTGCGATCGTTGGTCTCATCTCCAGCGGAGATGAAGCTGAGTACAGAGGGCTTATCCAGGACTTTGTGGACTGGTGCCATCGGAACTGCCTCCAGATCAACGCGAGGAAAACTAAGGAGCTGGTGGTGGACTGCCGCAGGCATGGGCAGCCCCTCACAGCACCAGTAAATATACAGGGAACAGACATCGAGATGGTGACATCCTATAAGTACCTGGGTGTTCATCTGAACAATAAACTAGACTGGTCACACAATACTGACGCACTCTACAAGAAGGGACAGCGCAGGCTGTTCCTGCTGAGGAGACTCAGGTCTTTTGGTGTACAAGGGGCGCTGCTGAAGTCATTCTATGACACGGTGGTGGCATCAGCCATCACTTTTGGAGTGGTCTGCTGGGGCAGTGGCATTACTGCAGCCGATAGGAAGAGACTGAACAAACTGATTAAGAAAGCTAGCTCTGTCCTGGGGCAACGCCTTGATCCGATGGAGGAGATAGGAGAGAGAAGGACGGTGGCTAAACTGTCATCTCTGCTGGAGTCCGAGTTCCACCCTATGCAGGACATACTGGATGCACTGAGGAGCTCATTTAGCAGCAGACTACATCATCCCAGGTGCACAACCGAGAGGTTTCGTAGGTCCTTCCTACCAACGGCTGTCAGACTGTACAACCTAAGCAGGGCTGCTCGCAGAGATAGCAAAAAGACGTAACAAACTAATAGTTTTTTGAATGCAAAAGATGCAATAGACTTCCACAATGGTCCTCTCCGGCATACAACTAGGAACATACCGGTCGCTATGGAGGGTGAGAATATGTATGGGCACATAATCATACCATGTAGGATAACTAAGTAGACGGTTATGCTGTTTCATCCCACCTAGCAACAATGCTCTGCACTGTGTGTGTTTATATATTTACATATTTATTCCATCTAGCTACAATGCTCTGCACTGGGTGTGTTTATATTTATATATCTATATATTTATTCCATCTAGCTACAATGCTCAGCACTGGGTGTGTTTATATTTATATATCTATATATTTATTCCATCTAGCTACAATGCTCCGTACTGTGGGTGTTTATATATTTACATATTTATTCCATCTAGCTACAATGCTCTGCACTGTGTGTCTGTGTGTGTGTGTGTATATATATATATTTTATAGTAATATGTACATATGTATATTAGCTGCTCTTGCTTGCTTGTTTTTTTTTTTTTTTTTCCTTGCCTTCTGATTGTTGCTCTGAGTGTTGCTATCCCTGTGCTGTTGCAATCCTGGAATTTCCCCGTTGTGGGACTAATAAAGGCTTATCTTATCTTATCTTATCTTATTTCTTGTCTGGTCTTAGTCTTGTTTTTTTTTCCCTGAGTCATGTGTTTGTAAGTATTTCTTGTTTTGGTCTTTGTCTTGTTTTTGTTGGTTGGTTTCTCTCCCTCCGTACCTGTCCCCCTACCTCCCACCCTGGGGGGGCGGGGGGGGGGCAGTGTGGTCCCTTGGGGCGTCCGGAGTCCACCCGTGGAGGGAGGATACTGTCATGACCCGAGCGTCGGTTCTGATCGCGCTCGGGTTAAAGTTATGTCTCGCTGCCGGCCTTGACAGCTGCGGGCGGTATTTTGGCCTCTCCGGGCTCTTATTGTGAAAGTGCTCGGAGGGGTTTCCGCCTGTCAACGGTCGGTCAGCTGTGTGTCATCTGTCATCAGTCGCTGGGTTATTTAAGCTGTGTGCTGGCGTCATTACGACGCAGCAGTGTCTGATCGCTAATGGTCACATTACTGATCGTTATTCTGTTCACCCATCGTCACGGATGCCTGGACTATCTTCACCTCGGCTGCCTAAGGGCTTGACCGTCTTTTCACCGGCATAGTAAGTGAGCTGTATAGCCTTATTCCCTCCGGTATAATTGGTGCTGTAAGTCCCTGCTTTAGCAGTTCAGGTGCAATTATTACCTAGCTTGTCTGTGTGTGACTGTTTCCTGCCCTGGACCCGTAGTGTGCTGTATTGCCTATGCTTCCTGTTCTGCAAGGACTCTGTCATCTACTCAGCAGCTTGTGTAAATACCCTTTCACCGTAATAAAACTCACTAAAACTCACTGGTGGACTTGTGCGCGGGCTACCATGACAGCAATGAGTCTTTTACAGCACTGTAGAGGAATTTTGGCCCACTCATCTTTACAGAATTGTTGTAATTCAGCTACACTGGAGGATTTTTGAGCATGAACCGCCTTTTTAAGGTCATGCCACAGCATCTCAATCAGATTCAGGTCAGGACTTTGACTAAGCCACTCCAAAGTCTTGATTTTGTTTTTCTTAAGCCATTCAGAGGTGGACTTGCTGGTGTGTTTTTGGATCATTGTCCTGCTGCAGAACCCAAGTGCGCTTCCACTTGAGGTCACAAACAGATGGTGGGACATTCTCCTTCAGGATTTTTTGGTAGACAGCAGAATTCATGGTTCCATTTACCACAACAAGTCTTCCAGGTCCTGAAGCAGCAAAACAGCCCCAGACCATCACACTACCACCTCCATATTTTACTGTTGGTTGATGTGCCTTTTCTGAAATGCTGTGTTACTTTTACGCCAGATGTAATGGGACACACACCTTCCAAAAAGTTCAACTTTTGTCTTGTCAGTCCACAGAGTATTTTCCCAAAAGTCCTGGAGATCATCAAGATGTTTCCTGGCAAAACTGAGATGAGCCTTTATGTTCTTTTTGCTCAGCAGTGGCTTTCGTCTTGGAACTTTGCCATGCAGGCCATTTTTGCCAAGTCTCTTTCTTATGGTGGAGTCATGAACACTGACCTTAACTGAGGCAAATGAGGTCTGCAGTTCTTTGGATGTTGTTGTGGGGTCTTTTGTGACCGCTTGGATGAGTCGTCGCTGCACTCTTGGAGTAATTTTGGTCAGCCGGCCACTCCTGGGAAGGTTCACCACTGTTCTATGTTTTCACCATTTGTAGATAATGGTTCTCACTGTGGTTCGCTGGGGTCCCAAAGCTTCAGAAATGGCTTTATAGCCTTTTTCACACTGATAGATCTCCATTACTTTGTTTCTCATTTGTTCCTGAATTTCTTTGGATCACAGCATGATGTCTAGCTTTTGAGGATCTTTTGGTCTACTTCACTTTGTCAGGCAGGTCCTATTTAAGTGATTTATTGGTTGAGAACAGGTGTGGCAGTGATCAGGCCTGGGTGTGGCTACAGAAATTGAACTCAGCTTTCCAAAGATGTGATAAATCACAGTTAATTTATGTTTTAACGAGGGGGGGCAATCACTTTTTCACACATTGCCATGTAGGTTTGAATTTTTTTTACTCTTAATAATAAACACCTTCATTTAAAAACTGCATTTTATGTTTACTTGTGTTATCGTCTAATATTTAAATTTGTTTGATGATCTGAAGCATTTAAGTGTGACAAATACAAAAAAGAAAGAGAAATCAGGAACAAGGCAAACACTTTTGTACACCACTGTATACAACAGTTCTGGCAAGCACAATTTATTAAATGACAGCAATACTGGACAAAATATTATGATTTGTTTGTTTAACCAGCTACTTTGCACAGCTGAGTAAAAATAGTCTCTTCTCCATGTAGCCAGTAACTGTTGCTAAACATCTCAGTCAGCATGAAGACTACGGTTGCCAACCGTCCTGTTTTATCCAGGACATCCCATCTATTGGGCTAAATACTGTATGTTTGTCTCAAGTGGGATGTGCATTGTCCTGTATATTCAAGGCCACCTTAACAAACAGGCTAGGCTGGGCTGAAGCCCAGGGGCCTACAAAGATCAGGGCCTATCAAGAGCCAATGAAAAATATCACATTGATATTAATTGGTCAGATTTTATGTCCATCACTTGATATTGAATGTATGGCTGCTGATTGGTGTAATTTACCAGTGCCTCACCTGGGTACCATGTTAGCAACAGCCTATCAGAGGAATTGTTTTGACATATGACTATGCAAGCATCAGTGAGAAGTAAAAAGTAATTAGCTTGGTCAAAATGTACAGAAACAAGTTTGAAAGTGGTGCTCATAAAATTATTGAGAGGAAAAGATCTTAGGGAAAATGAATTGCTCAAAAAATCCCAAAGCATAAAGGATTTTTCTAAGCTGGAGAACTGAGTGGAGAAGGCTGCTAATTACTGTGCCCAGGAGACAGGTGGGCTGTTAAAGCACTCACCTGGAGTAGAAGGGCCAAGGGAGAAGGAAGGCCATGATTGCATACATCAGAAAGCTGTGCATGGGACAGTGGACTCTGAACTTGGTAAAAGGTAGTCTGGATCAAGCATGCATCCATAGAGTATGACGATATTTGTAAGTTGGACTTAAAGGACATAATGAAAAATTTCTCTTTAAAGAAGGCCAGAAGAAAGCACTTCTACAAAGGTAAGACATGCTATTTGCAGTGTTTCCAGCCACCTGTGCAGGTTTTTCATTGCTGCTGATGTTTGAATCAGGAATACTTCACTGATGTAATTTTATGCCGAAGGCAGTATCTGTCACACTGTAAAAAGGGAAATCTCAGTAAGATAAATATCCTAAATCAGCGCTTTGTGCTTGTTTTTCATTCACAAGATAATTTTGACAAGACAAGAATTTTTTTGTTGTGCAGTTTTCTGTAAGATTTTACTTGCTTTATGAAAGTTTTTTTTAAAATTTGTTTTAAGCAATTTAATCTTTGTTGGCAGATATATTTTTCTATTTTTAAATAGAATTATCTTACCAGATTTTTTTTGTTTATTTTAAGTAAAATTATCTGCCAACAGAGCAAGAAAATTTGACCTATCAAATTACGTAAAACAAGTTAAAACTATTGGAAAGCATGTAAAATTTTCTTACACATAAACTGCACAGCAAGAATAAACATCTTGTCAGACAAAACAAGCATATACAGGCTGAATTTATTTCATTTTACTTATATTTGACTTTTTGCAGTGTAGTTGTGTTTTCTAGCTCAAAATTGGATTATTTCTCAAAGAGAAACAAAAATGAGGCCATAGTGGCTCAGGAGGTAGAGCTGGTCGCCCAATAACCAGAGGGTTGGCGGTTGAATCGCACTCCCCCCACCTTGCTGTTGTGTCCTTGGGCAAGACACTTTACCCACCTTGCCTCCAGTGTGTTCATGGTTCATGACACTTATGTATGAATGAATGTGAATAAATGTTCAGTGGTGGTCGGAGAGGCTGTTGGCATGGATTGGCAGCCGTTTCTGTCAGTCTGCCCCAGAGCAGCTGTGGCTACAGAGGTAGTTTACCACTTTCATTGTCTGCGGAGTGAATGAATAATGGACTCATTGTAAAGTGTCTTTGGGTGTCATGGAAAGTGCTATATAAATGCAATCCATTATTAAAAACATAGCTATTACACATTTTTAAACTGAGATTCTGTATTCTGTAAAATCTGAAATTTCTAGGTATACAGTGTGGTATTTTTTTTTCCTTGTAGTATTAAATATGATATTGAATATCAATATTTTTAAGGTATTGTCAAGGTAAAGAAATCCCAGTATTATGACAACATTTAATGTCCACAACATCGTGACACCGAGCAATAGTTAAAACCCTCTGTCCCTTATTTGGTTGTGAGAAAGCTGGCAACCCTAATGAAGACATCTATTGTCATTTCACACACATATAAACAAATATTGTCAAGTGTAAAAGTAATACGTGTTTATAAAACATATACCTGTTGAGTCAGTATGGCAGAAGACCCCAGGTCAAAATGTATCCAATGCCAGTCGTCAGAACCACTGGTAGATAGCTGGTAGTTAGTAGTTAGCATGCTTGCGATTTAGCATACTTTGCTTGCTTTTCTTTGCATTTTCAGATGAAACAAAGAGTCCATCACCACAAAGGTACTGTGGTTTGTTAATTAAGACACTAAATCAAACTCTAGCACTGCCTAAACATATGTTAAATTGCTTAATGATCTTAAAATGATAGTAGGATAGATGGAGGTGGACCTTTTCAAAAGGGTGGGACTTCCGGGTCACGGATGTATAATTTCTTGTCAAACAGCGCCTCACTGTGGAAATTAAGGTATTCAAAACAGTGCTGCAATTTTCAGAGAGTTGATAGTAAATTACTGTTACTAATTAACGGTTACATGAACACCTTTGAAGCGGAGTGATACATATCCAGTGAAATTGGAGTGCAATTATCTTGGAATAGAGTAACTGCTGGAATCCTTACTGTCCAATCAAATTGTACGATTGGAACTAACTGTTGTATAGTGTGATTTATTTCATTCATAAAGTAACATGCCAAAGTCATCAGAAATTTGACAGTTAATACTTTTTAAAGGGTGTCAAAAAAGCTCCCCCTTATAGAGAATGGCGCTCTGATGTCACTTCCTGTTGTGGCCGCCATGTTGGGGAAGTAGTACTGTAGTATGTTTGTGTTTTACTGGTGCAGTAAACATGCCAGAAGGTAAGTGTTATGAATTATTTGTCTTTGTGTTTGTTCTCATAACAGATGTTAGCAAATCTAGCTGGAGTAATAGTACTGCGTTTAAAAAAAAAATCATTCTTAATTTTGGTTAAGCCCATTTTTTTTTAGATTTAAATTTTTTGAGATTCACTGGCAATCTAAACAGGATACTCAAGGGATACCAGTTTATATTTGTGATCTATCACTCTTTTTTAACCTAGGTTTAGTTATTATGCTAACCTGGTTATAACTGTTTATCTCTTTATATTTATCTGGATATACAGCTTTATGCAAAAAATGGCCAGTGCTTGTTGAATAGCATATCTAATAAAATATTTTGATAATTTGAAATTGATAATATGTAAACACAATCTCTGCAGGATAAGGAAACAATTACAGTATTACCAGATACTATATATTTTTTTTATTTCATGAATTAAAAACCTGATAAATTAATAAATACATAATTACACAACATAACAAAAATAATTTTTTTTGTAAGTTCTCTGTGCTTTTTCAACTGATTTAAGACAATTTTGCACCGCTGAATCCGAAAATGTTTCTTTTGATCAGGTCAGGTTTTTATGCTAAGTTGTAAGCAGTTGTACAGCAGTTGTACAGTTATACTGTAAATTGAATAGCAGACATTGATAAAGTACATGTAAACTGAATGTTACATCATCATTGTTCAAAATTCAGAGAATTTCATGAAATAAAAAATTTGGCATCATATAAAGCAAAAATAACCGTACATGTAAACAAAAATGTAAAAAACATGTGGCCATAGTTCAAAAAAGTTGACCTGATTGATCAAAACCAATGTGATTTTTGGATTCAGCACATCAAAATTGTCTTAAATCAGCTAAAAAAAAACTTACGGACAATAAATTTGGTGTTGAACAGTATTATAGCATTGGAAAAAATCTGGCACCCGACATACTTAATAAATGAAACACATTAAAAAAAAATTACTATACTATGCTGTTGTCTGATTGAAAAATGTTGCCACTCATTGAAAAATAGCCTACTTTGGTTGTTTAATTGGTGTGTGAAATTGATTATGGATGTGGGGTGGCTGGACCTTTGCACTTTCACAGTTGTCTATTTATTTAATTAATTTTAATTCTGATCATTTTGCTAAATAGAGAATATATACCTTCATGTCTTACAGAGAATGTATAAACATTTTGTCAACTTAAGAATATGCACTGCCCAGATTTTTGCAAAAAATTGTCTCGGGTTGGCCATTTTTTAAACTTGTAGTTATTTTATAAACTTTTTCAAACTGTGATCTGAAACCTCTTTATACTTAGTTGAGTATAATTAACATCCTAAATTGTCTCCCGTTTCTCTAGGTCCTGCAACATCAATGTTATGAGCTCCCTAAAGCCGTGGGTAACCCTGACATCTGATGGACATTCTGAGTGTGCACACTGCACTGGTTTCATAGTTACATCTTTTTGCATATGTGAATTTTTATTTATGTTAAAGACCTGTCACTGTTTATTAAACTTATATTTTTGTGAATTCACAAAAGCACAAATTCATAACTTACTACATTGTACCTGTTCACTCTGTTTGCATTGTTTATAAACATAAGAAATGCATATTTTCATGTTGGGTTTGATATTTTGATTCTTATATAAAAATAAATTACCTGTTCACCTGTGTACACTCATTTAATCTTAATAAATGTACTAACATGTCTCAAAGTTTAAATATCGCGATTCATAATTTAATTCAAAGAACTAATTTCTTATCAAAATGTAAAGTTAAAAAGGCTTGAAATAACTTGATGGTGAATATGAAAAATATCAAATTAACTCTGTTTAAAAATTTATTTTCTACAATATAACTTGAGATACACAAATATTCTAAGAAAAATGAAGAGAAGACACCTTACATGTTATACAAAAATTTATTTAACATATCTTGATATCTCATTTAGGTAAAAGAACCAATAATGACATTAAGCCCACATAAAGCCCACACTGTCCTTTATATCAAATGAGGTGGAGAGACTATGTCTCCCAGCTGGTCTGGGAACACCTTGGTATCCTCTCTGAAGAGCTGCAACAGGTGGTCGGGAGAGGGAAGTCTGGGCTTCTCTGCTTGAGCTGCTGCCTCTGCAACCTGGGCCTCCGGAAAAGCAGTAGAATGGATGGATGGATGGATGGATGGTACGGCATATGTCAGCGTCCTGGACTGAAGGTGTGGTGTCTCTGTGATGGGCCCGCTGACAGTCAGTCTGGATGTGTGGTCTGCATTTCATATGCTGGTTTGCCTCCAAACACAAAAAGAGTAATGAAAAGTTTTAAGCTTAATGCTTTTAACATGTAATCACTTACATGCTACATTTAAAATATAAATACATGAAGACAATCCTGTAATAACTTAAACGTAATGTAATAATTTATATCACACAATATTTAATTCTCAATATGAAGACATCATGGTAAATAATACATTTATTGGCATCAAGTGGGAAGAAAGTGACCATTTTTGCTAAGTGATCCCATGATAAAGTGCAGTGGAGTCTGTAGCCCTGTTGGTGTAGAACATAAAGCACCAGCTAAGGTAGCTATGAGCAGATCAACTGTAAAAGTCTTAAGGGTCTGATACACAGGGAGCACTGATGTAATACTCATACCTGTACATGCAACACAGACAGTTACAATCAGCTAGTTAGCTTTATTGGCTGTCCACAGCATCTTCTTCTTCTTCTGTAGAGAGCGCACTCTTAACTCTGAGATGTTGTCAAGATGTTTTTTTTGCATCTTACTGTAGACACCCAGGCCATCTGACGTCTCCTTGTTAGCTCACTCATCTGTTCTCCCTCTTTCTGCTTCCAAGCACAGAAATGGTAGAATGGCATTCTGTTGGTTAATTTCTTTTTTGTGCACTGGTCATGGGAGCAGCTACACAATACTGAATCCTTTCTGATTTTAGGAAGAACAGCCTAAAAAAGACCAAACACTTCAATAGGTACTCCTACGTCTGTTCTTCTACATGCTGCAAGTGCTGCGCCTACTCTCCCAACATGTAGGATCTATCCCACAATTCATTGCAGCGGTGACATCAGTGCCCATTTTCTATTAAAGTGACTTTTTGTTGTTTGAGTTAATCCATGTACAGTAAAATCCATGTAATTTTTCATGTACTGTATTATAACTGTCAAGTCTTTAGTCTTTCCAGTGAGTATGGCTGTGTGTACTGAACTTGTGTATACAGAATGGGCATTGACATCATGCCGTGCTGCATTCTGGGCCGTTGTCACCATCGTCATGGTCCAGCTTCTTTGTTTACCTGTAGTCTAGGCAACTGCTAACGTGAACAGACATACGTGCAATGGAATGGAGCAAGCAGAAAATCCAAATTCCTTATTCAGAAAAGCTGAATAAGGAAGCAAAGGAGCGCTACCTCTAAAAAATTTAAGAAATAAATGGGATCGATCAATATGAGCACAAGAAATGGACCACGGATCGTGACTAACTGCCTCGAGTCATGCTGTCAGATGTGTTTGCCTACCTGGTTTATGGAGTGAGCGCATAAACTCATGAGCAATTTAAAAACTATAAATCATTCGAGGCTCATGTTCAACTAATCAATGGATGGTCCAGCCGCCTCAAATATTCTGCGTGAATGACCAGAAAGCTGTCGTTTAACACAAAGGTAAGCAGTCATTGTTTCTACAAAGAAAAATATGTCGACATTTATGTGTAGCGTACCCAAAAAGGATTTCTAACATATGAGTAATGCTCTTTGAACCCATGTGTAACTTAGTGAACAGGTTTCTAACTTACAGCTACCATATAATGGTGCATTTGCAGCGTTGGTTCACAGAAAAAAATGTACAGAGCTCTGCTGTTGTCTGCAGCATACACACACACACACACACGTATTTGTTCATATAATGGTAACTGACGGGATGCGTCTGAGCATTTTCAAGCTACAGGATAAAGATTTTTATCTTTGACTGCAGTCTGTAACATCAGCTGTCCAGTGTTGTTCTGATAAATTTGCCAAAATGTCAGAACACTGGAGGAGGAGGATCCAATCAGCTGATCATGTTGGTGCACAGAAAAAAATATTGGTGTAATTAGCTGCTATAAAAAACATCCTAAATTAGGACAGTGACATTTTTATTGTCACCTGAAAGAGGAGAATCTGCTTAATTTCATGATAGCAAACATTATGGATTTCAGTCCCCAGCTGATATTAACTCTTTGAGTGTGAGAATTTTTGTGCCCCTAGTGGCAGAGCGCGGCACTGTGCCTGTCTTCTCACTCTGACATGATTACCTGCCTTGGGGATTTGTACTGATTTGCCAGTTTCAAAAGGTGGCAGACATCCGTTGGAGGACTCAGTGGATGACACATAATACACCAAAAAAGAAGAACTCCTTATTTCTTTTTCCTGTTTTAGCATTTAGCCCAGAAAGCTAATATGTCCGCGATCATCACTGTCACTTTTTTGGCTTTGTTCACCGAAAATAGCCGTGGGATACAAGCGAAATTTATGTGGGATAATCATGACGGTTATGCTGTTTATTCCATCTTGCTACAATGCTCCGCACTTTGTATATATATTTATATATTGATGTGTATGTATGTATATCCACTACTCTTATTTATATCTTCCGTATCTTCTTAATTATTACTCTGAGTGTTGCTATCCCTGTGCTGTTGCAATCCTGGAATTTCCCCATTGTGGGACTAATAAAGGCTTATCTTATCTTATCTTATAAGACTTTGTAGATGTGGTACAGACTTTAAATTACGGACACAACGCAAAATATGGACCATGATGTGTGAAAACGCAGCGACCACGCCAGCCAGCCATCCACCCAGCCAGCCAGCCCCCCTTTGTCAACAGTAAGTGACTTATTTCATTTTTTTTTAAATGTATTGATTTCTTGTTCATATACTTTGAAGATAAGGTTCAGGTTCAGGTTCAGGTTACTTTATTTGTACCCGTAGGTAGATTTGTTTTGCAGTCTGGTGACATCCATATTTACAAGCCACAATTACATTCAACATAGACACAAACACAGGCACACATGAAGCTGACTATAAACATGATAAAAATACTCAAGACTCCATCAATCAGGGTATAAAAAGACAAAGAGATGGGACAAAAACCAGAGGTAAGAGAGGAGGGTCATATTAAAAGTTAAAAGCTAGTCAAAGAGGTTAAAAACTCAAAGGTCTAAAACCCAATAAAATATTTAGAACCCAAGTAACATCCAACAAAAATAAGTAAATATAAAATGGAGTTAATAAATAGGTACCTAAATTATGTGCAATATATTGTTATAGCTTGTTCAACTCTTTGACAGCAGCAGGAACAAAGCTGTTTACTGACATAATGCACGGCTCAGGAGACACACACGCAGGCTCAGAGTAGATCCAATAACTTTATTAACAACAAGAGTGTATGACTGCGTGTCTGTGAGATGAGAATGTATTGGTGGTGGTGTCTGCGTTAGGCACGGGGGCAGGAAGCTGTTCAGCCGGACAACCCTATGGGAGAAGCAGAGGGAGAGGGGTAACGGGCACCACACCAATACAGGAGATAATAATAGTGACAGCTGGCTTACTTGGTCTGGGCAGGTGGCTGGCGTTAAGCAAGGGCGTAGCCCGGTAGACAGCGACCTGGAGCGCCCGAAGCAGCAGCGAGGAGATGGTGGCAAGGGAACGTTGTCCGCCGTCGGGAAATCCACCTGTGCACAGGGGAGAAGGCTGAGAGGAAAAGGTAAGAGATGCTTACATAGAATCTTGCTTGATGAAGGGGGTTCCTTGCAGCAAGAGATGCCGATGAGAACAGACGGCTTCAGGCCGAAGCCCAGGGCAAGGCGGCTTAAATCCCTCGCCGCTGACGAGGCGCAGGTGTGCGCACAGCTGGCGCCACTGATGAGCGGCGAGTTCTGACAGTACTCCCCCCTCTAGCAGCGCCTCCTGGCGATGATTTCTCCGGGTGCGCTCGGTGGAACTCAGCGATGAGGGACGGAACCAACACAAACGAGGAGCGCACCCATTGTCTCCATTCAGGTCCGTAGCCCTCCCAATCCACTAAGTACTGCAACCCGCGACCCCGGCCCCGGGAGTCCAGGATGGTAGAGACTGTCCAGGCCGGATGGCCATCTATCATCCGGGGCGCGGGCTGCATTGCAGGGGGAGGGCAGAGGGGGTCGGAGACCGCCGGTTTCACCTTGGAGACGTGGAAGATGGGATGGATGCGGAGGGAGGGGGGGATAGCCACACGCACAGCCACCGGGTTGATGATCTTGGTGATGGGGAATGGGCCGATGAACCGTTGGGCCAGCTTTCTCCTCTCACCCTTTAAACAGAGGCCTACCTGGTAGGCAGGGGCAGGTCTCCTGTGCCGGTCCGCCGTGGACTTGTTGCGCTCCGCCGAGCGTAAAAGTGCGCTGCGCGCCGAAGACCAAATGGAGCAGCACCGCCTGAGGTGCGCCCGGACTGAGGGGACAGTCAACTCGCTCTCCTGCGTAGGGATCAGGGGAGGATCGTAGCCCAGGGATGCCTTAAATGGGGACATCCCAGTGGCAGAAGAGCGGGCGGTGTTATGGGCGTATTCCACCCAGGCAAGATGTGCTGGGTGGAAGCATCACTGGGTGATTCACTGCAGTGAAGCGTCACTGCATCCAAGCTCCGGCTTGGATGCAGTGACGCAGCGGAGCGCAGCCTCCAGCTCCTGATTGGTCCGCTCACACTGCCCGTTGGATTGGGGGTGATGGCCGGAGGAGAGGCTTACCTTGGCTCCCAGGGTGTTGCAGAAAGACCTCCAGACGTCCGAGGCAAACTGGGGGCCTCGGTCCGAAACCACGTCTACCGGAATCCCGTGCAGCCTGACCACGTGCTGGATGAGGAGGTCCGCCATCTCCAAGGCAGAAGGGAGCCCCCGTAATGGCATGAAGTGAGCAGCCTTGGAGAAACGATCAACGATGGTCAGGACTGTGTCAAAGGTGTTGGAGACAGGGAGACCGGTGACAAAGTCTAGGGCGATATGCGACCAGGGCCTACCAGGGACGGGCAGGGGCTGGAGCAGGCCCGCGGGGGGAGCGTTACCTGACTTGCTGGTGGCACAGACGGGGCAGGCCCGGGTGTAGCGGGCGGCGTCCCTCCGCAGACCCGGCCACCAGAAGGAACGTTGGAGGAGGTCGATCATCCGAGAGGATCCAGGATGGCAGGTGAGCTTAGATGTATGAAGCCAGTGGATAACCTCCCCCCGCACAGTGGACGGCACAAAAAGCCTCCCCTCTGGTCCGCCGCCAGGGTCCGGTTCCAATTCCTGCGCCTTCCGGATCTTGCTCTCGATGTCCCACGAGACGGCCCCCACAACGCACGACCTGGGCAAGATGGTGTGGACAGCGTCTTCTGACGCCTCAGGGGCAAATTGCCTAGAGAGGGCGTCGGGCAGGCCATTTTTGGAGCCAGGCCTGAAGGTGATGTTAAAACGAAACCTGGCGAAGAACAAGGACCAACGTGCCTGGCGGGCATTCAGACGTTTGGCAGATCTTAAATATTCCAAGTTCTTGTGATCGGTAAGTACCACAAATGGCAGGGCAGCCCCCTCCAGCCAGTGACGCCACTCCTGAAGCGCGAGCTTGATGGCGAGGAGCTCTCTGTCCCCCACGTCGTAATTACGTTCCGCCGGGGACAAGTGCCGAGAGAAGAAGGTGCAGGGCCGTTTGGCCCCGTTGACAGGCGACCGCTGAGACAACACCGCCCCCACCCCCGTGTCCGAAGCGTCCACCTCAACGATGCATTGCAGTGCGGGGTCAACTTGGCTGAGAACCCGGGAGGAGGAAAACTCCGCCTTCAGCGCCTGGAAAGCAGCTGCGGCCTCTTCAGTCCACCGGAACGGGGTCTTAGGGGAGGTGAGGCGGGTCAGGGGACCGACGACGGCTCCAAAATTTGGGACGAAGCGGCGGTAGAAATTGGCAAACCCTATAAACTGTTGTACCTGCTTTCTAGATGTAGGAGTGGGCCACTCTACCACCGCTTTAACCTTCGCTGGGTCCGGGAGCACCTGGTCATGAGAGATGACGAACCCCAGGAAGGACGTAGTCTTGGTGTAGAATTCACATTTTTCTGCTTTAACATATAACCTGTTCTCCAGCAGCCTCTGAAGGACCCGCCTCACGTGGACCCGGTGCTCGTCCCTGGATCTGGAGAAGATGAGGATATCGTCCAGGTAGACGAACACGAACAGGCCGATGAAATCCCGGAGGACGTCATTAATAAGGCGCTGAAAGACGGCTGGAGCGTTGGTCAACCCGAACGGCATAACCAGGTATTCGAAATGACCGTTCGGGGTACGGAAGGCTGTCTTCCACTCGTCTCCCTCCCGGATCCGGACGAGGTGGTATGCGCTGTGAAGATCCAGCTTGGTGAACCAAGTCGCCCCCTGGAGGGAGTGGAAGGCGGTACCATTAGGGGCAAGGTGTAGCGGTCCTTCTCCGTGATGTCATTGAGGGCACGGTAGTCAATACAAGGACGAAGGGAGCCGTCCTTCTTGCCCACGAAGAAGAACCCTGCGCCTAATGGAGATGATGAGGGGCCGATGATTCCAGCACTCAGCGATTTCTTCAAATAGGTGTTCATTGCCTCCTTCTCCGGTGCTGACAGGCTGTAGAGACGTCCCGAGGGTAAGGGTGCCCCCTGACGGATGTTAATAGCGCAGTCGTAGGGCTGGTGTGGAGGAAGGGACATCGCTTTGGATTTGCTGAAGACCATGCCCAGGTCGTGGAACTCCGAGGGCACCAGGGTGAGATCTGGAGGCGCGGCGTCCTTGGGAGTGAGAGGAGAGGACGCGGCGCAGGCAGCGGATTGGAGCCAGGTGCCCATGCAGAATGAGCTCCAAGCGGACACTCTGCCGGTCCTCCAGTCCAGGACAGGATTGTGGAGGTGGAGCCATGGGTATCCAAGAATCACAGGTGTTACTGAAGATGGTAGGACGTAGAAGGTGATATCCTCCCGATGATTTCCTGAGATAATTACTGGGACAGGGGTCGTCCGGTATGTTACTTTTCCCAGGGAGACACGGGAGAGATTTACTAGGGCGAGAGGAGACTTGAGAGGGTGGCAACGGATGCCCAATCGGGTTGCCAGGCTCTGTGAAATGAAGCTACCCTCCGCGCCTGAATCCACCAGTGCATGGGAGAGGTGCCCTGTGGGATTGTGACAGAATCGGATGGGCAGCGTTAATTGAGTGAGGGGAGTTAACCGATTAGCGTCCGCAAGGCCCCCTACAGTAACTTGCGGACCTCCCCGTTTGGCTTTTCCGGACAATGCTCCACCGTGTGCTGGCTGCCCCCGCAATACATGCAGAGGCCCAACTCATGGCGGCGTTGTTTCTCCGCTGGGGGGAGCTTTGTCCAGCCTGTCACCATCGGCTCCGACTCCTCGGAGAACCCCGGTGGCAGCAACGCCAGGGGGCAAGCTTGGAACGGGCGCGCTGAGGCCCCTCGAGGGCGAGAAGAAGACTTCCACTCCGAGGTACGCTCGCGCAGCCTGTTATCCAAGCTGATGGCAAGGAAAGTCAGCTCCGCTAACGTCTCCGGGATATCCCGTCCAGCCAGTTCATCCCTCAGACCAGCGCTGAGACTGCGAAGGAAGATGCCGCAGAGCGAACGCTCTCCCCAGCCAACCTCCTCCGCAGCAACCCGGAAGTCGATCACGTAATCAGCGGCCGATCGGCTTCCCTGCTGAAGGCTGAGAAGACGATCGACCTGAACGCTCTCTGTACGCGAATGATCGAACACTTCCAGGAACAGTCTCACGAACTGGCCATAGGTGAGGGTGGCGTAGCTGGGCTTCGCCATTACGGCGTAAGCCCAGGTAAGCGCTCGACCATCCAAGAGATTTCCTATGTAGCCAATCCGGCTATGGTCTGAGGGACAGTCTTCGGGGACGCGGTGGAACACAGACTCATACTGCATGATAAACCCCCGCGCTCCACCGAGCTTACCGCTAAAGCGGGCGGGGGTCGGAATAGGTGTGAGTCGTGCCGGTGCACCCGGAGCAGGCTGAACGGCCGCTGGAGCAGCAGGAGCTGCGCCACCCAGACGAGCCGGGGGGAACGGCTGTTGGGGGTCCAGACGGTCCAATCGGTTAGTAATAGTGCATAATTGATTGAGGATCACTTGTTGTTGGTGGGCTATTAGATCCACCCGAGCCTCGAGAGTGGAAAGTCGGCGTGCAAGCCCGCTGTCTGCCGAGCCGCTCTACTGAAGCCGTACTGACATAATGCACGGCTCAGGAGACACACACGCAGGCTCAGAGTAGATCCAATAGCTTTATTAACAACAAGAGTGTATGACTGCGTGTCTGTGAGATGAGAATGTATTGGTGGTGGCGTCTGCGTCAGGCACGGGGGCAGGAAGCCGTTCAGCCGGACAACCCTATGGGAGAAGCAGAGGGAGAAGGGTAACGGGCACCACACCAATACAGGAGATAATAATAGTGACAGCTGGCTTACTTGGTCTGGGCAGGTGGCTGGCGTTAAGCAAGGGCGTAGCCCGGTAGACAGCGACCTGGAGCGCCCGAAGCAGCAGCGAGGAGATGATGGCAAGGGAACGTTGTCCGCCGCCGGGAAATCCACCTGTGCACAGAGGAGAAGGCTGGGAGGAAAAGGTAAGAGATGCTTACGTAGAATCTTGCTTGATGAAGGGGGTTCCTTGCAGCAAGAGATGCCGATGAGAACAGACGGCTTCAGGCCGAAGCCCAGGGCAAGGCGGCTTAAATCCCTCGCCGCTGATGAGGCGCAGGTGTGCGCACAGCTGGCGCCGCTGATGAGCAGCGAGTCGTGACATTTTTGTAGCGCTGGGTTTTACTTTTTGGGACAGCAAACCTCCGTCTTGAGGGAAGAAGCTGAAAGTTGCAGTGCAAAGGGTGGGAGTCATCATTTAAAATGGAGGTAGCCTTCCTCTGTACTTGTCTGGTGTACAGGGATGTCAGGCTCAGCTGTGACTCACTAAGCAAACGACTGGACCATCTAACTACCTGATCCAAGGATTTCCTCTGTTTCAGTTTTATCTGACCAAACCATGACGCTAAAGAAAAGGATAAAACAGACTCAATAAAAGCCCGATAAAACATTGTCATTATGGTTCTGTCAATTTGGAAGCATCCAAGTTTTCTCAAGCAATGCAAATGTTGCTGACCCTTTTTGCACACCCTTTCACAGTTCTCTTCAAAGTTTAAATTACTATCAATAATCGTCCCAAGATATTTGTAGGATTGTACACATTCGGTGGTCTGGTCTTTTAGTACGGTGACTTTGTGCCTGGGATTTTTCCTCCTAAAGTCAATAATCATGTCTTTAGTTTTTGTTGTATTCAGCTGCAGGTAGGAATCCTCACACCAGTGAACAAAATCATCAACTACTGGGCCGTGGCCACTCTCACCATCCTGGAGGAGACTGACAATAACTGAGTCATCAGCATACTTTATAATGTGTCTGTTGTCATGTCTGCTCCAACACATGTTTGTGTACAGGATGAAGAGTAGTGGTGACAACACACACCCCTGAGGAGAGCCAGTAGAAGAGCACTTTAGGTCAGACAATGTACCATTGACCCTTACTCTCTGCGTCCTGTTGGTTAAGAAATCCAGAATCCAACCCACCAGATTATTGCTCAAATCAAATTGTTGCAGGAGCCTTTCAACTAAAATATGAGGTTGGATTGTATTAAAGGCGGAGGAAAAGTCCACAACTAAAAGCCTGGCGTGTGTCCCATTAAAATCCAGATGTTTAAAAAGCATGTTAAACAGAGTGACAGTGGCGTCCTCCACTTCTCTGTGAGACCTATAGGCAAACTGCAGAGGATCCAATGCATGCTCAGTCTGCTTTAGGACCTCACATCTGACCAGTTTTTCAAAAATTTTCATTAAAATTGAAGTCAAAGCAACTGGTCTAAAGTTGTTTACCGTTTTAGGACAGCTGGATTTTGGAATGGGAACAACCACGGCTTCTTTCCAGATCTTAGGCACATGTTGTGTCTGTAAGGACTTATTGAAAATGTAATGAAATATAGGACTCAGTTCATGTGCACAGGACTTTACCAAGCGCCCACATATATTATCAGGGCCCTGACTTTTGTTCACTTTTACAGCGCAGAACTCCCTTTTAACATCCTGCACCTCAATATTAAAGTGCTGATTGTCTTTGAGTTTCTGTTTCAAATCTTGGGTTTCTGTGCTAAAATCAAAGGAGTCAAAACGACCATAAAAACAATTAAGAGCATTAGCCAGCTCTGTGTCTGAATTAAAACCATCTAAAAACACACGATTACTGCACTCTGTGCTCTGAAGGCCCGCAATAGTTTTCATACTGGCCCAGGCTGAACCAAGTTTCTTTGTTGCCATCTTGCTTTCCAATTCTGATTTATAATTCTGTTTTGCTCTTAAAATTTCGGACTTCAGCTCTTTTGTGGCAACCTGTAGCTCAGAAACAGCCCCCTGTTTAAAGGCAAGTGCTTTCCTCTGTAAGCAGGATTTAACTGATTTTGTAACCCATGGTTTGTTGTTGGGATATATTTTGACACATTTACGTGTAACGACCTTATTTTTACAGAAAGACATGTATGAGCATGTGACGTCCACCAAAGAGTCCAAATCATCCCCGCAGGCCAGTGTGAACATCTCCCAGTCTGTACAGTTAAAGCATTCCTGGAGGCAGTGCACTGAATCCTCTGTCCACACATCAATGTCTCTCGTCTCCACCTTGCCTCTTCTGAGAGCAGTTTTATATGTGGGCAGCAAATGTACACAGTCGTGATCTGAGGATCCTACAGGAGGAAGGGGGAGTGATTTATAAGCCCTCTCTATGGATCCATAGCACAGGTCCAATGTCTTTTTTCGCCTGGTTGGGCAGGAGACATACTGATAAAAGTTTTTAAGTGTCTTCTTTAAAGAAACATGGTTAAAATCCCCAAGAATGAAGTTTGGCGCCTCTGGAGAAATTGATTGCAGCCGCTGGATCACATCAAAGATGGTGCTGGAGGTGGAGTCAGCATCTGCCCTCGGGTGAATGTACACAGTTATGATGAAAAGCTGGGGGAACTTGCGAGGCAAATAAAAGGGGCGTAGTGACACAGACAGCAGCTCCAAATCGGGTGTACAGATGCACTCTCTGACCGTGACAGATGTGCAGTACTGCTTATTAATGTATAAACATACGCCGCCCCCCTGACATTTCCCTGTTACCTCTTCCTGCCGATCCGAGCGCAGTGGGGCTCCAAAGCCGTCAATCCACAGGTCTGCATCTTGGTCATGCGCATTAAGCCAAGACTCGGTGAAAGCCATGACACAGCAGTTCTTAAAGTCCTTCTGGTAGCGTACATTCCCTTGAATTTCATCCACCTTGTTTCTCAGAGATTGTACGTTCCTAAAAATCATAGAAGGAAGAGGAATGTTACCAAACTTACGTCTTCTCAGGCGCTATTTCACGCCTCCATGCTTTCCGCGCTTCCTTCTCCCGTCTCTCCCGTCTCTCTTTTCACCGCTGTGTCCGTCTCTCAAAATAAAGTCTGTGTCACAACTCGCCGCTCCCAGTCATCTACCTCAGCTGCGCGCACACCTGCGCCTCGTCAGTCACGGGATATTTAGCCCACTCGGCCCAGAGCATCGGTCTGGAGCCGTCTGTGTTTCTACGCGCTCAACCCCCTGCAGGATTGTCTCTTCCCGTCCTGCCGCTCTTCACTTCAGCATGTAAGCTGCATTGCCACTCACCTGTCTACCAGTCTCTCCCCTGTGCACAGGTGGATTCCCTGGCGGTGGATTCTCCCGTCTTCGCCATCTCCGTTCCCCTCTTCTCCATGCCTCGTCGTGTGCGCAGCAGGATGCTGTCTCCCAGGCCGAAGATCCTTAGCCAACGCCAGCCACCTTCCCACCTGCAAGTAAGCAATACTCAGTATATCTCTTCCGTATGGTGAAGCCCAGCTCATATCTCTGTCTCTGCTCTTCCCATAGGGTTGCCTGGCTGCACGGCGTGCTGTTCTGTTCCCGACTCTCATCGTTCACCCACACTCCATACACATATCACATATACGCACTCAATCACCCCTTGCTGTTGAATAAAACTGTTGAATCTTACCCGAGCCTGCGTGCGTGTTTCCTGGGCCGATAAGTATGTCAGTACGGCTCCAGCAGGGCGGCCCAGCGGACAGCGGGCTCGCACGCCGTCTTTCCACCCTCGAGGCTCGGGTGGATTTGATAGCTCATCAGCAGCAAGTGATATTGAATCAGTTAACCACAATGACTCACCAGTTGGACCGTCTTGACTCCCAGCAGGCGTTCCCCCCGGCTCATCATGACAGATCAGCTTTGGCTGTCCCCGCGGCTAGCCAGCCTAGCTCGGGAGCGCCAACCTGGCTCACTCCGATTCCTACTCCCGCTCGCTTCAACGGGAAGCTTGGTGAAGCACGGGGGTTTATCTTACAATGTGAGTCAGTGTTCCTGCGCGTTCCCGGGGATTTTCCCTCAGATCACAGCCGAATTGGGTACATGGCTAATCTCTTGGAGGGGCGAGCGTTAGCTTGGGCTTACGCCGTCATGTCGAAGCCCAGCTACACAAACCTCTCCTATGACCAGTTTGTGCGGGACTTTCTCGAGGTGTTCAACCACTCGCGTCGTGACAGCGTCCTTGCCGACTGGCTCCTTAGCCTTCAACAGGGCAGCCGGTTGAAGGCTGATTACGCTGTTGACTTCCAGGTGGCAGCGGAGGAGGTTGGCTGGGGCGAGGCGTCTCTCTGCAGCATCTTCCTCCGCAGCCTCAGTTCTGGTCTGCAGGATGAGTTGGCCAGCCGGGACCTTCCAGGGTGACTGTCCGAGCTAATCTCCCTGACCATTAGTTTAGATAATAGGCTGCGGGAGAGGGCCGCCGAGCGGAAGTCTATCAGCCACCCGCGCGGATTCTCCGCCCACGCCTCTCAGTCTCGCCCCCTGGCGTTACCCGCTCCGGAGTCCGCCGATGAGCCAGAGGCAATGTTGGTCGGGCGAACCAGGCTCCCCCTAGCGGAGAGACAACGCCGCCGGGAGCTGGGCCTCTGCATGTATTGCGGAGGCGATCAGCATACCGTGGAGCAATGCCCGGTCAAGCCAAACGGGGGGGGAGGTCCGCGAGTCACTGTAGGGGGCCTCGCGGACACCAACCGGCCAAATCCCCTCTCCAACTGCTCCTTGCCCATTAGGTTTTGCTACAACTCCACTGGGCACCTCACTCACGCACTGGTGAACTTGGGGGCAGAACAAAGCTTCATTTCCAAGAGCCTGGCAACCCGTTTGGGCATCCCCTGTCAGCCGTTGTCAGCTCCCCTTAACCTTGTCACCCTTTCTCGCTCGCCCTTGGGAGTAGTGACACATCGCACCAGGCCGGTGCCAATTATTGTTTCAGGCAACCACCGAGAGGACCTTAGCCCGTATGTCCTGTCATTCTCAGCGGCCCCCGTCATCCTGGGTTACCCGTAGCTGCGCCTTCACAATCCCGTGCTCGATTGGCAATCCGGGAGTGTCCTCTCGTGGAGTTCTTTCTGCATGGGCACCTGTCTTCAGTCTGCGGCTTGCGCCCCATCCTCTCCTCCGCCTGCTCCTGTCTCCTCTCCTCCGGACCTCACCCTGGTGCCCCCAGAGTTCCATGACTTGGGGCTCGCGTTCAGCAAGTCCAAGGCAATGTCTCTTCCTCCTCACCGCCCGTATGACTGTGCCATAAACCTCCGCCCGGGGGCGCCGTTACCATCTGGCCACCTCTACAGCCTTTCTGCCCCTGAACGTGAGGCTATGGACACTTACATCAGGGTGTCGCTCAGCGCTGGGATCATTCGCCCCTCCTCATCCCCACTCGGTGCCGGCTTCTTTTTCGTCTCAAAGAAGGACGGTTCCCTGCGTCCGTGCATTGACTTCAGAGCCCTCAACGACATCACGGTGAAAGATAGATACACCCTGCCTCTCATGGACACCGCCTTCCATTCCCTCCAGGGGGCCACCTGGTTCACAAAGCTAGACCTCCGCAGCGCTTACCATCTCGTCCGGATCCGGGAGGGTGATGAGTGGAAGACGGCCTTTCGGATGCCCAGCGGCCACTTTGAATACCTAGTTATGCCGTTCGGGCTCACCAACGCCCCCGCCGTCTTCCAGCAGCTCATCAATGATGTCCTGCGAGATTTCCTAGGGGTCTTTGTCTTCGTGTACCTTGACGACATTCTCATCTTCTCCAGGTCTCGGGAGAAGCACCAGGCCCACGTGAGGCGGGTTCTGCAGCGGCTGTTGGAGAACAGACTTTACATCAAAGCGGAGAAATGTGAGTTCTATGCCAGGACCACCTCTTTCCTGGGTTTTGTTATCTCCCATAACCAGATCCTCCCCGACCCCGCCAAGGTTAAAGCGGTGGTCAAGTGGCCCACTCCTACCTCCAGGAAACAGGTGCAGCAGTTCATCGGCTTTGCCAATTTTTACTGTCGCTTTGTTCCCAACTTCGGCGCCATCGTCACTCCCCTGACCCACCTCACCTCACCCAAGGTGCCCTTCCAGTGGATCGAGGAGGCGGCGACCGCGTTCGAGACCCTGAAGATGGAGTTCTCTTCCTCCCGGGTCCTAACCCAGGTTGACCCCGCGCTGCAGTGCCTGGTAGAGGTGGACGTGTCTGACATGGGGGTGGGGGCAGTGCTTTCCCAGCGTTCACCGGTGGATGGAGTCAAGCGGCCCTGCGCCTTCTTCTCCTGGAGCCTGTCGGCAGCTGAGCGAAACTATGACATCGGCGACAGGGAGATGCTGGCTGTTAAGCTCGCGCTGCAAGAGTGGCATCACTGTCTGGAGGGGGCAGCTCAGCCTTTCGTGGTCTGGACGGACCACAAGAACCTGGAGTATTTGAGGTCAGCCAGATGTCTGAAGGCCCACCAGGCGCGCTGGTCTTTGTTCTTTGCTCAATTCCGGTTCACGATCACCTACCATCCAGGCCCCAAGGATGGGTTGCCCGACGCCCTGTCCAGACAGTTTGCCCCTGAGATCCCGGAGGAGCTGGATCACACCATCCTGCCCAGCTCGTGTGTTGTGGGGGCGGTTTCCTGGTCCATCAGGGACAAGATCCGCAGGGCGCAGGAGACCGAACCGAACTCTGGCGGCGGCCCGGATGGGAGGCTCTTCGTTCCATTGGCGGTTCGGGGGGATGTCATTCACTGGGCCCACATGTCCAAGCTCACCTGTCACCCTGGCATCTCCCGACTGGTGGACCTCCTTCAACGCTCTTTCTGGTGGCCCGGTCTCCAGAAGGACGTCGCCAATTACATCCAGGCCTGCCCCCAGTGTGCTACTAGCAAGACCCCGAATTTCCCCCCCCCCCCCCCGCGGGCCTACTCCACTCCCTGCCGGTCCCGGGCAGGCCCTGGTCACACATCGCCCTGGACTTCGTTACTGGTCTCCCTGTCTCCAACTCCTACGACACTGTTCTGACTATTGTGGACCTATTCTCCAAGGCCGCCCACTTTGCGCCGCTCCGGGGTCTCCCTTCGGCACAGGAGATGGCCGACCTCCTTGTCCAACATGTGGTCAGGCTGCACGGGATCCCAGTGGATGTCGTATCCGATCAGGGGCCCCAGTTTGTGTCCCAAGTGTGGAGGTCCTTTTGCAATGCCCTGGGGGCCACGGTGCACGGTGGGTCTCTCCTCCGGTCACCACCCTCAATCCAACAGGCAGTGTGAGCGCGCCAATCAGGAGCTGGAGGCTGCCCTGTGCTGCGTCACCTCCTCCAACCCATCCTTCTGGAGCTCTTACCTGGCCTGGGTGGAATATGCCCACAACGCGACACGGTCATCGGCTACTGGGATGTCCCCCTTCCAGGCGTCGTTGGGCTATGACCCCCCCCCCCCTTGTTTCCCGAGCAGGAGAGTGAGTTGGCCGTTCCTTCCATCCAGGCGCATCTGAGTCGCTGCCGGAGCCTGTGGGCCAGGGCACGCGAGGCACTTTTACGCACGGCGGCGGGCAACAGCACCACAGCTAATCGCCACAGGAAGCCGGCCCCCAGTTACCAGGTGGGCCAACAGGTCTGGCTATCATCCCGGGACATTAATCTTAAGGCCGAGAAGAGGAAGCTGGCTCCATGCTTCATCTGTCCCTTCACCATCTCCAAAATTGTCAACCCAGTGGCTATGCGTTTTGCCCCCCCCCCCCCCCCCGTGTGTGCCCCACGTTTCATGTGCCTGAGATCAAGCCCGTGATCTCCGACCCACTCTGTCCGCCCCCTAGGGCACCGCCCGCTCCCATGATGATCGACGGCCACCCGGCATGGGGGGTTGCATCCATCCTGGACTGCCGGCGTCGAGGTCGCGGGCTGCAGTACCTGGTGGACTGGGAGGGATATGGCCTGGAGTGGAGATCCTGGGTGCGCTCTTCTTTTGTGCTGGATAAGGATCTCATCACGGAGTTCCACCGGGCGCATCCGGATAAACCAGCGCCAGGAGGCGCTGTTAGGGGGGGAGTACTGTCACAACTCTCCACTCCCAGTAATCTACCTCAGCTGCGTGCACACCTGCGCCTCGTCAGTCACGTGCTATTTAGCCCACTCGGCCCAGAGCATCGGTCTGGAGCCGTCTGTGTTTCTACGCACTCAATCCCCCGCAGGATTGTCTCTTCCTGTCCTGCCGCTCTTCACTTCAGCACGTAAGCTGTATTGCCACTCACCTGTCTACCAGTCTCTCCCCTGTGCACAGGTGGCTTCCCTGGCGGCGGATTCTCCCGTCTTCGCCATCTCCGTTCCCCTCTTCTCCATGCCTCGTCGCGTGCGCAGCAGGACGCTATATCCCAGGCCGAAGATCCTTAGCCAACGCCAGCCACCTTCCCACCTGCAAGTAAGCAATACTCAGTATATCTCTCCCGTATGGTGAAGCCCAGCTCATATCTCTGTCTCTGCTATTCCCATAGGGTTGCCTGGCTGCACGGCGTGCTTTTCTGTTCCTGACTCTCATCGTTCACCCACACGCCATACACATATCACATACACGCACTCAATCACCCCTTGCTGTTGAATAAAGCTGTTGAATCTTACCCGAGCCTGCGTGCGTGTTTCCTGGGCCGATAATTATGTCAGTCCGGCAGTTGCGGCTTAGGCTCAATCACAGCCGCTGCATCAACCGTGTTTAAATGCAGCAACATATCCCTGGAATAATGTATTCTGCCCGCCATGATGCTGATCGCGTTTACTTCAGAGACAAAGAGCCAGAGGAAAAGTAGCAGCAGTGCAAAAAAGGGGAGGAAGTCCATATTGATGGAACCAGGGAGCTCTTCGCCATACAGTCCACAAACATTCCAGGACAGAAACGACCCAGAGAATTTCGTAAAAACACATTAAAGTACATAAAAACAAGACACACAGACAACAGACTTTTTCACCAGCTGCTGGTCGCTGCGTGCGCATGCGCCCTTGATAAGGGCGATAAGATGATGAGGTGCCTCTGTACAAAAAACAGTGTCAAAAGACTGAACCATTCTTTGTGTAAATACATCCAAAGTCCAGTTTTGACTGAGTTATGGAATTTTAAAGAGGTGCTGTGACATTATGCAAATTAGATGCGTAAATTTATTCCTATCTGAAACTTTGGATCATATTTTTTTTATCTTTCTAATTGACAGTAAGCCATTATCTCTTGCAACTTTCAAGTTATAGCCTTGGATATCAGAACTATTTTACTGACAAAAAATATTTACCACTCTTGAGCACTAGGGGTTATGTTGCAGTTTAGCAACATACACACTCAGAGGGGTAAATCCATACGTAATGAAGGCAACAAGTAATCACAACTTAAAAAAAAAAAATCAAAGAAAATCAGCAACACCAAAAAGATCCCATTAAAAAAAAAAAAAAAAAAAAAAACCTACTCCAGATTAGCAAGAGAATTTCAGAATAGCAGACATGATGTGGGGAAATTATTTGATTTTGCCCTTTGCATTTTTACACATTATAGAGAGATGACAGAGAGCCATGGCTGAGATGTAGCACGAAAGAATGTTGCTCTGGAGAGGAGACATCTTTCTGTACTTCTAAATATTTTTTAAATCACAACTTACCCTGGTGAAAATGCCGTGACCATACGACTGTGTGTGCAGGAATATTGTTCAAGCTCATGTCTTTCCTTCTGATTGCTGCAATCCATTCCATCCCACGTCTCTTTTTTAGCTTGGAGACCCGATTCATTCCACTTTTCTTCGAAGTTGGGAAGTCAAAAAAAATTGTATTCCGTTATGAATTTTTTTCTACACCAATTGTGAGAGCAGTTGTTGTATTTGATAACACAGCAAAACTTCCCCATTCTAACATTGCGTGGTATTCAGAGGAATGATAATGTGATTGAAAGGACCACATTGGAAATAAGTGTTTTCACTTTCTTGTGTCATCCTGGATTTTGTATGACATTTTATATGTATATTGACATTTCCTGTGTTTGAAAAACATTCAGTGTCATTTTATTATGGCTGCGTGTCCACAGGGAAAGTAAAAATGCTTTCAACCTGTTTTCCTGAGTGTTTTTCATGCGCTTCTTTAACAAAAAGCACTCTGCCCTGTATAATGGCAACCACTTGACCTGTCACTCAAAGTGTGCCGGGGATTTCACAGATTTTGCTCTAAAACGCTCCCCTCACTGGAATAAATCACATCAAACTGGTAAGAAAATACACGTCCCTCCAGGCTTTGGCTGTTAAATATTGATCATGGTGTACTTTTAGGCTGATTGTGATTGGCTGGTGAGAGAGGTGTGCAGCTGATGAGCACTGCAGCGCTCTGAAAGTTGAACTTTTTTCAGCTTTCAGCGTCATGGCTGCTGAGGGCATTTTTGCGCAAAGAGCCTGAGCGCATTAAACACTGGACTACATAGAAAATGAACAGAAAAGAGTTGCCCACAGCAGAAAAAAAAAATGCATTTGGTGGACATGCAGCCTAACCGCATTCATTGCTCACTACTAAGCACAGAAAGGCAGAACACTTTTCCGAACAATTCCTTGCAGTTTTTCCATTGGGTGACATCATGCGCCCATTCTTAATACTGCCAAAATAATAATTTACACAAATTCATAATGGAATATTCTAATAATTTAAGATTAGATAATTTATAAATCATAATTATCAAAAATAAAACAAAAAGGCTAAAAATATGTCTGTGACTGGGGTGCTGGAGAGTGCTCCTCTTGGAGACTCCATTGTCCTACTGGGGGACGTCAATGCACACGTGGGCAACGACAGTGAAACCTGGAAGGGGGTGATTGGGAGGAACGGTCTGCCTGATCTGAACCCGAGTGGTGTTCAGTTATTGGTCTTCTGTGCTAACCACAGTTTGTCCATAACAAACACCATGTTCAGGCATAAGGGTGTCCATATGTGCACCTGGCACCAAGACACCCTAGGTCACAGGTCGATGATTGATTTTGTTATCGTGTCATCGGACCTGAGACCATATGTCTTGGACACTCGGGTAAAGAGAGATGCAGAGCTGTCAACTGATCACCACCTGGTGGTGAGTTGGATCCGATGGCAGGGGAGGATACCATTCAGACCTGGTAGACCCAAACGTATAGTGAGGGTGTGCTGGGAATGTCTGGCTGAGGCCCCTGTCCGGGAGGTCTTCAACTCCCACCTCTGGAAGAACTTCAACCACATTCCGAGGGAGTCTGGAGACATGGAGTCTGAATGGGCCATGTTCTCCACCTCCATTGTTGAAGCAGCGACCCAGAGCTGCGGCTGCAAGGTGGTGGCAACCCCCCGAACCAAGTGGTGGACACAACTGAAGAAGGAGTCCTATCAAGCTTGGTTGGCTTGTGGGACTCCCGAAGCAGCTGAGGTGTACCGGCAGGCCAAGTGGAGTGGAGCTCGGGTGGTTGCTGAAGCAAAAACTTGGGTATGGAAGGAGTTCAGTGAGGCCATGGAACAAGACTTTCGGTTGGCCTGGAAGATATTCTGGCAAACTGGTGGCTCAGGAGGGGGAAACAGCTCCCTGTCCACACTGTGTATGGTGCGAATGAGGTGCTGTTGACTTCGACTGGGGATATCGTTGGGCGGTAGAAGGAATGCTTCAAGGATCTCCTCAGTCCCACTGATACACCTTCCACAGAGGAAGCAGGGTTTGTGGATGAGGGGGACGACTCGCCTATCACAGGGGCTGAGGTCGCCAAGGTTGTTAAAAAATCTCTTTGGTAGCTGGGCCCCGGGGGTGGACGAGATTTGCCCTGAGTACCTCAAGGCCCTGGATGTTGTAGGGCTGTCATGGTTGACACGCCTCTGCAACATTGCGTGGAGGTCGGGGGCAGCACCTTTGGCATGGCAAACCGGGGTGGTGGTTCCTCTCTTCAAAAAAGGGGACCAGAGGGTGTGCTCCAACTTTAGAGGGATCACATTCCTCAGCCTCCCTGGGAAGGTCTATGCCAAGGTACTGGAGAGGAGAGTCCGGTCCATTGGTCGAACCTCGGATTCAGGAGAAGCAATGTGGTTTTCGTCCTGGCCGTGGCACATTGGACCAGCTCTTTACCCTCTCGAGAATCCTTGAGAGTTCGTGGGAGTTTGCCCAACCAGTCTACATGTGTTTTGTGGACTTGGAGAAGGCATTTGACTGCGTCCCTCATGGTTTTTGTGGGGGGTATTTCGGGAGTATGGGGTATTGGGCTTGTTGTTACGAGCTATTCGGTCTCTGTATGACCGTTGTGAGAGTTTGGTTCGTATTGCCAACACTCAGTTGGACTCATTCCCAGTTAGAGTTGGACTCCGTCAGGGCTGCCCTTTGTCACCGATCCTGTTCATAATTTTTATGGACAGAATTTCTAGGTGCAGCCAGGGAACAGAGGGTGTCATGCTTGGTGACCACAGAATCTCATCCCTGTTGTTTGCAGATGATGTTGTCCTGCTGGCTTCATCCAGCAATGACCTACAGCTCTTGCTGGGATGGTTTGCCACTGAGTGTGAAGCGGCTGGGATGAGAATCAGCACCTCCAAGTCCGAGTCCATGGTCCTCAGCCTTAAAAAGGTGGATTGTCCTCTCCAGGTTGGGGACAGGCTCCTGCCCCAAGTGAAGGAGTTTAAGTATCTTGGGGTCTTATTCGCGAGTGAGGGGAGAATGGAGTGAGAGATTGACAGATGGATCAGAACAGCATCTACAGTGATGCTGACTTTGTACCGGTCTGTTGTGGTGAAGAGGGAGCTAAGCTCTAAGGCAAAGCTGTCGATTTACCGGTCAATCTACGTTCCTACCTTCACCTATGGTCACGAGCTTTGGGTAATGACCGAAAGAACGAGATCACTGATACAAGCGTCTGAAATGAGCTTTCTTCGATGGATTGCTGGACTCACTCTCAGAGATAGGGTGAGGAGCTCAGTCATCTGAGAAAAGTTCAGAGTAGAACCGCTGCTCCTCCACATTGAAAGGAGCCAGTGGAGGTGGTATGGGCTGATCTGATCTGATCTGATCTGAGGCATCTGATCAGGATGCCTCCTGGACACCTCCCACTTGAGATGTTTAGGGCACGTCCCACTGGGAGGAGACCACAGGGCAGATCCAGGACTCGCTGGAGAGACTATATCTCCCAGCTGGTCTGGGAACGCCTTGGTATCCTCTTTGAAGAGCTAGAGCAGGTGGCTGGGGAGAGGGAAGTCTGGGCTTCTCTGCTTGAACTGCTGCCTCCGTGACCCAGACCTCCGGAAAGCGGTAGAAGATGGATGGATGGATGTAAGGAATATAAAATATGGTATATTCTCGGGAATATACCTTTTTTTCATCAGTTCATAGTTCATATTCGCGTCTAGATTTCTTCTTAGCCAGTAACTCTATTGTGAGGGACATCATAGACGCTGAAATATGTTCAAATCAAGCTATTAGCGATCATCATCCAGTTTCTCTTACACTAGTAAATAGGGAAGCTACAAGGGAAACTAGGAGCTGGAGATTTAATATATCACTACTGAAAGATGAAGATTTTATTAATTATTTTAATAAAGAGTGGGAATCATATCTGGAATATAATGATGTGCCAGGAATATCCCCAGGTGTTCTTTGGGAAGCAGCAAAAGTGGTCATGCAAGCTAAAATAATCTCTTACTGTTCATACAAGAATAAAAAAGAAAAAGCACTGATACTGGATTTAGAACAGAAGATTAAATCACTGGAGACAACTTGTGCCATTTCCCCACAGGAACAGGCACTTAAGGATTTGAGAAAATTAAAGCTGGAATTAAAAGAAATTACAAACAAAAGAGCACAGTTTTTAATACAAAGACTGCGTCTTGAGAATTTTGAACACAGTAATAAATCGGGGTGATATCTTGCGAACCAGCTTAGATTGAATAAAGAAAAAACAACTATCCATTCTATCAAGGATATGACTGGAAATATTACCCATGTGCCTGAAGAAATAAATAACTCCTTCAGAAAGTTTTATGAAAATCTCTACTCATCACAGGTTAACCCATGGGACTCAGAGATAAATACATTTTTGGACAATATTAACCTATCACAATTAAATAATGAACAGATTGTGGCTCTGGATGCACCTCTTCAGGTGTCTGAACTCCAGGAGGCACTTAAGCACATCCCAAACAACAAAGCCCCAGGACCAGATGGTTTTCCAGTCGAATTTTATAAAGAATTTTGGCCCGTGATGGCACCTACTTTTTTTAAAATGGTGAACCAAATCAAAGAAGATAATGTAATTCCTCCGAATATGAATTTGGCTAGTATTATCCTGCTCCTTAAACCTGGAAAAGAACCCACGCTTCCATCCAGCTACCGTCCCATCTCGCTTATGAATGTCGATATCAAAATAATTTGCAAAGCTCTCGCCAAAAGACTGGAAAGGATAATTCCATTTATTATACACCCAGATCAAACAGGTTTTATCAAGGGTAGGCACTCGGCTGATAATACACGCAGGCTATTTAATTTAATAGACTACTGCAAGATCAATAATGTAGAAACTACAATCTTGTCCCTGGATGCAGAGAAAGCCTTTGACCGGGTTAAGTGGAAATTTCTTTTTATGGTGTTAAACAAGTTTGGGTTTGGTTCATCTTTCATAAACTGGGTTAAAACACTATATAGATGTCCAGTTGCATCTGTCCGAACAAATGATCAGACTTCCCGAAGCTTTAATCTTCAGAGAGGTACTAGGCAGGGGTGTCCACTCTCTCCCTCACTTTTTACCATCTTTATTGAACCATTAGCAGCAGCCATATGACAAAATGTTGATATCAGAGGTATTTAAACTGGAGAAAAGGAGCATAAGATAAGTCTTTATGCTGATGATGTATTGATTTTTCTTGAAAATTCAGAAAGATCTCTTCTTCAGACAGTGGCGCTCATTGATAAATTTTCATCATTATCAGACTACTCTATTAACTGGGTAAAATCAATAGCTTTACCCATAAATTGCAATTTCCCAAATACATCTACTATTCCGATACAATCAGGGAATGTTAAATATTTAGTAGAATAGTAGATTAGTTTATTTGACAGGGACAGTGCAATAAACATAGACAATTAATCAAAGACAATCAATCTGATGTGTTGCACATAGAGTGTATAGCTATTAGCTAATTTGCAACTCTTGTCCCTTGTCCCTATCTATTCCTTAGGAATAGATATTTCTCCCAGGCTCTCAGAGTTATTGCGACTAAATCATATCCCCCTTTTAAAAAAGATACAAGACGATCTTACGCGCTGGAGGACACTACCTTTATCATTAATGGGGAGAGTCGCAACCATTAAAATGATGGTCCTTCCTAAAATTAACTATTTGTTCTCAATGATCCCTACCCAACCATCAATGGCCTGGTTTTAGTCTCTAGACTCAAATATAAGTAAATTTTTATGGAAGGATAAACCATCACGGATTAGTTTAAAAACCCTCCAAAAAGTGAAAGAGTGCGGAGGCTAAGATTTACCAAATTTTTTAAATTACTTTTTAGCCAGTAGATTGCAGTTCGTTTCAAAATGGACAAAATCAACCCCATTAGGGAACCCATGGTTAGATGCTGAACAGGCTCTCTGTGGGTCGCTAAATATCTCTGACTTACCTTTTATAAGTCCCTCTATAAAAACGCCATGAGTGTTTTAAAAGTATTAATATTAGTTCCTCTCTGACGGCTTGGTGGAAATTTTTAAAAATAACAGGGTCTTCACTTGTCCCCTGTAAACTCATGCCCATTTGGAATAATCCTGATATCCTGCAACAAAAGAGGACATTAAAATTTCCACTATGGCAAGAGAAGGGAATAAACAACTTAGAACATCTTATTCAAGGTGGAAATTTTATCCAATTTCAGGATCTAGTGTCACAACACGAAATCAGTGATAAAAAGTATTTTGAATACCAACAGCTTAAATCCATAATAAAAGCAAGATTTAATCTTAATCAGACAGATTTAGAAGTACCAGTTAAGGTGGCAGCGTTTCTAAATCTCTGTTCCCCAAAATTGATATTGAAAATATATAGACTATTATCAAAGCTGGATGAGTCCATATCTCTTCCAATATCAAAATGGGAGACAGACTTATCGATTAATAAGGAGGAAAGTTTCTGGACACAAATATGTTTAAACACTTTTAAGATGACTAAAAACTCTAACTTACAACTTATACAATATAAAGTTCTACATAGAATTCATTATACAGGACAAAGGATGTTCAAAATGGGCCTGAGTCACACAAATATCTGCCCTCACTGTACTAGCAATGTCCCGGATAGCTATATGCATGCTATGTGGTCCTGTGCACCGGTTCAAAAGTTCTGGCAGAAGACATGTGAAGACCTGTCGGCATGGCTTGGGTATAGTGTCCCACCCTCACCTACACTTTGCATATTAGGTGATTTAAGTGAAATAAATATAGATGCAAGGATGTCACACATGGTTTTCACTGCCTTATGCATCGCAAAGAAAGCTATCCTCATGAACTGGAAAACAAGAAATAACTTATGCACGACTTACTATAATAACTTACTATTGGATTATATTAGCCTGGAAAGAATGTCAGCCTCCTCAAATAATCAATTGGCGGAATTCAATTCTCTCTGGTCCCCGCTTATTAATTCTATAATCTGAGGGGTGGCGGGCAGTGACTCACTCTCCTTGGCACCTCTGGCGGCTGGCTGCGCCCTAACCACAGGTGTCCGGGCGGCCTGCTCCGGGGTGGCCGTCTGTCTGGCCCGGGGGGGGGGGGGCTGTGGGGTGGGCCGGGGGGGTTGGGCTGTAGCCCCTGGCTGGCTGGCCTCGCCCCTCGTGGGGGGTCTGGGTCTGGCCCTGGGCCCCTGGTGCTGGGGGGTCGTCCCCCCGCCCTGGGCCGGGGTCGGGTGTGTGCCGGCGGTGGGGGTTGTCCCTGATGCATCCTTGCGTGGTGGGGTCGTGTGTTTCCTGGGGCCCGGGTGCCACCCAGGGGCTGGTGGCCGCATCCTGGGTTGCCCTCCCCGTTCACGGGGGTCTGCGGGTGGGGGAGGGGGTGTGTGAGTGTAGGCTTGTGTATGAGCGGATGTGGAAGTGGGTGTGTGTTGAGTGGGCAGGTGGGGTTGTGTGTTTGTGTAGGTGGGTATGTGTGATGGTGGGTGGAGTTATGTGTGTGTATGGAAGCGGTTACTTGTGGGTAGATGTCTAGGGGGCGGAGGATGCGTGTATGGGTAGGAGAGCTTTGTTGGGTGGCAGGGGTTGGGCAGTCCATCCAGTGGCATGGGGGCTGGTGTTTCGGGGCTTGCTTGTCCCGGCCGCCCTGCTGTTGTGTTGGGGGGTGGGACACTTTGCTACATCGCCCCTAATGTCATTGGCAGCGGGTGTGCGTTGGTGCTTGGGGGTGGCTGGGGGGGGGGGTCATTGGTGCGGGTTGTTGGCTGTGTTTCCATTGGGTTGTTCCGGAGTGGCTGTGGTTGCAGGGCGGCCTGCAGCTGTCGGTGTGTGTCTGGGGTGGGTGGTCGTGGGCCTGCGTGGGCACTCCGGTGTGTCGCCTGGCGTGTTGGGCGCTGTGTGGGTCCGGCCCATTGTTCACTATTGTGACTGTTGTTGTCCATGTTTGTGTGTGTAAGATGAGTGGTAGTATGTTTGGCTGCCCCATCATGTTAGTGGTGCTGGAGTGCCGGGACGTGATTCTGGTGGGTCCTGGGTTGTTTCCACTGGCGGCCCTCGCCCTGGGTTGGGATTTGGGGGCAGTGGGTGGCCTCACAAGCCAGTCTGCAAGCTGGCTTCTGGGGGGGGGGGGGGTGGCCTTGTTTTTGGACCGCCTACCTCCGAGTCTTATTTCCCACCCTCCTCCTCCCCCTGATCTTTTTTGTTACATTTAGGGCTTTGGGGTGGGGGTGTGCCGCACTGTGTCGGTGAAGGGGATACCTTTGCCGCGTGGTGGGGCTGCACTCACCTCAATTTTAATTGCATTTTAGACACTGAGGGCTTGGGGGGATGGGGGCTTTGCTGCCCATCACAGTGGCTAACAATGCTTCAATTACTATCCCCCCAATTTTAATTGCACTTTAGTAGTCCACACATTTATACACAATTATATCATATAACCGACACACACCCACCATGTTCTGTGCGGGGGGAGGAGGTGGGGGTCTTCCCCCACCCCTGTTGCCCTGTCTTGCTGGGGGCGTGGGGGCCTGGTGGGGAGCCTGGGACCTATCATGTTGTAAAAATCCCTGGATGCTACTAATATATAGATGCAACCAAGGAAGTGACGGGGGGCTGAATATGAGTTTAAGTGTGAGTGAGAGGGTGATGAATGGAGGTGGTGATGGTGGGTCGGTTTTGTGCGGCGCTTTGCATGCCGGGTGGCATCTTGGGGCGCCTGCGGTAGTCTGCTGATTGTTCACTCAGATGGGCGCCGGGGGGGTGGGGGTCTGCTTCTGTGGCCTGCGCCGGTGGCCTCCCTGGTCACTGCCGGGCACTGGTGCATGTTCAGGCTCACTGCATCTGCTTCGCAGTCGGCTTTTGAAATAAAGGTGAATGAGGAGTGAATTTAAGTGGGTACTGGAGTGAGAGAGAATGGGTCTGTCTGGCTGAGTGAGAGGGGTGTGCATGGGAACATGTGGGTGTGAAGGTATGGGGAGGGGTGTGCCTGCGAGTCGGGAGGGGCTGGATTAGGGGGGTAGTGCCTCTCAGCAATGTGGGCTCACCTGGGCGAGGGGACTTCTTTGGACATGGGGGTCCCCGGGGTGTGTGGCCAAGGCGCTGGGGCAGGACCGCTGTGGGGGTACCTGGGGGGGGCTCGTGCCGGGGGGCGCTGGCTGGCCTCTGTCCTGGGGGGTGGGGTCACTGGCCTCCTGGTGCCTGGGGCCCGGGGGCGGATGTTGGCCCCGCTGGGGGGGTGGGGGTCGGGCGGGTCCAGGGGTGTGGGCTCACCATGCTGGCCGCCGGGCGGCCTGCCCTCCCTTGATCGTCTCTCCGGGGGTGGATGTTTGGCTTTCCTGGGGCTTGCTGACCTCGGGGCTGGGGGTTGGTGGCGCTGCCTTGCCTGCTCAGGGTCCTCGGGGGGAGGGCTGCTGCGACCGGCCCGCCGCTCGTATGTTTCCTGACAAACCACTCACATGCACACACTTATTTTGCGCGCGTTCTCATATATAGGCACACAGACATACATGTACAAGTGTCTCTCCTTTAACAGGTGCAGAAACCAGACTCGTGTTGAGACATCTCCGGTGGAAGAAGCAGTTTGTCTTTTGTTTGTTTTAGTTGTCTTTTTTTTTTTTTTGGTCTGTTCCCCTCCCTTTTCTTTCCCCCCTTCACACACTTCCTTTCCCTTTTCCCCATCCTGTTGGGTCTTCCATGGGTAAAACAATTAAAATAAAGTATTAAAAGTTATTACAGGAGGAGTTTACAATAATATACAGTGCAAAGTTAGGCACTGTATAGGCTCCTCTTGGCAAAGTAAATCTGTTTTGGCACAGTAGGGTGACAGATCCCTGTTCTGTTTGCCTAGCTGCCTGACAGGACAAAAAAGGAAAAAAAAAAGAATATAAAATATGAAACTTTACTTTTAGAATTAAACTGAAAAATAAATAAAATATGATTTTCTTTTCTTTTTTTTAGCTAGCTAGCTAGATAGATCATCATCATCATAGCAGTCTGTCGGGGGTGACAATGACTGCTTCATTTAGGTCTGATCACATTCCTCCATGCAGCTCTGTCCCTCACCTTCCGCTGCCAGAAACTCCTGTCTATATCCAACTTCTTTGGGTTTCTTTTTACAGTATCTTTAAATCTGAGCCTTGGTCTATCCTGATTGCATTTGCCCTCGCATAACTATGAGTAGAGTAACTGCCGAGGGAGTCGCTGGTGATCCATCCTCTCAACATGTCCGGGCCATGTCAGGTTCATCTGTACTAGCAGGTCCTCCACTGATGGTAGACCAGCTCGTTTCAGCACTTCTGTGTTGGCTATCTTGTCTTTCCATGAGATATTCATTATGGCTTGAAGGTGTCTCATCATGTACAGTTTCTTTACCTGCACCCTGTAGACAGTCCAAGTTTTAGCACCGTACAATAGAGTAGCCAGTACTGCCATGTGTCTGAGCTCCAATGTTATCTCGGTTTCACCATGACGCATCTGTATGAGGTGGATCAGTGGGCGGTGTGCCTCCTGGAGGACATTGTGGCGCTGGCACAGGCTTCCCAATCTCCAAAGGTGGTCTGGGAGGGTCTGGATGCCGCAGCATGGGTAATGGAAGCGTTTCGCAGTCTTTGGAGTCACTTGGAGGCTACAAACTTACTCCTCTCCTTGTAGTCCCTATTGTGCAACGTGCCGTCGGAAGAATCCTTGACCCCCGAGCCGTCTTCCATGAAGAAGAAGCGCTTGCGTTGCAAGAACCCTTGAGCCCCTCCCATGGCAGCTCTGCCTCCTCTTCCTCCTCCTGAGCCCCGGCCTGCTCCTTAGGCCGAGGAGCTGGAGTAGTGAAGACAGGTTTTGTTGGCTGAGACCGAGCTCCTCCTGGAGGTGAAGCCGTGGCTCCTTCCGGAATTGGCCTTGAAGTTGGAGGAGCTTTCTCCAAGGGAACCTGAGCTCCTGCCTAGAATCAAGCATGCTCTGACCTTGGAGTCTCCTCACCCCCACAACGAGCCCACGTCTCCTTCTACTACTTGTCGCCGCCGTTCCTGGAGGTCTCTCCAGAAGAATCCAACCATCTCTCAGCCAGCAACCCCTCTGTCACAGGAGGAGGAGAATTCTGCAGCAGAGCCACTTTTTCCTCCAGCTGCCTCGCCGGCAGCCACCTCCTCCTCCTCTGCACTTACATCTGCCAATGTGGGTAGGGCCGTCACTTCCCCGGCACCGCTCACCTCCATGCTTGCTGAGGTGGCTCCTCCGCTGCCTACTGAGGAGCCCAGGCCTGCTATGGACACGGAGAGGGATGATAGTACAACAGGCGCCGCTGGAAACATCATGTACCAGGAGAGCAGTCAAGCTCCATCTCTTTCCATTTTAATTATTGATGAGCAATCTTGCCTGACCCCTGGTCACAAGACTCAGGTTTTGCAGTCCCCTATGTTCTCTTCACCAGCTGCAAATGACAATCCCTCACCAGCCCTCTCCGTGTCCTCTCCTCTTGCCTTTGAGAGTCCGCTGGCCCCAGAACTGAGCCGCCAGACAGTGGAGGAGCCCATGGCCCTGGAGGGCCATACTCCAGTGCCAGCAGTGACTGGAACCCCAGCTGCCATGCCGAAAGAGTCACCGGTGTGGGTCACCTTGCCTGGGGATACGTGGACTGCATATACTATCAAGCCTGCTGCGGAGGCCGCCACAGCAGAGGTGGACCCTGAGCTGGACCTTCCTGAGGCTGAGCCCTTGACATCGTCTTCTGGATCGACGGAGTCCTGGACGGCGGTGGAGCTCGAGCTCAGGCAAGTGCTCTCATTTGTGTTTCTGTTCTGGTGCAATCTTGCCTTGGTCTTGGTGAGGAGAGCCAGCTGCACCTCAGCTCGCCTCGCTGGGCTCCGCTGCTGCCGGCAACCCTGACCTCTCCTTTCTTTGTGCCATGTCTGAGCTCTCTCCCAGGGTCGCCGGAAAGGATCCAACACCACCTGAGGCCTCCGAAGATCCAGGTTCACTGCCCGAGGTCGCTGAGGGCCCAGCTTCCTCCGCTGTGGAGGTCACCGTGGGTGCTACAATGTCCCAGAACGAGACCACCGCGGGTTCAGCCATGGCCCAGCTGGGGTCCACCATGGGTGCAGCCAAGCTCCAGCCCAGATCCACCGCAGGTGCAGCCAAGCTCCTGCCCAGAGCCACCATGGGTGCAGCCAAGCTCCAGCCCGGAGCTGCCGGGGGTGCAGCTGTATCCCAAGCCGGGACCACTGAGGGTGCAGCTGTGTCCCAAGCCAGGACCACCGAGGGTGCAGTTGTGTCCCAAGCCGGGACCTCCAAGGGTGCAACAATGTCCCAGATGGGACCCCCGCAGGTGCAACTTTGTCGCAGACCGGGATCCCCACAGGTGCAACCATTTTTCTGCCTGAGACCTTCATAGGCACCGCCTCTCCTCCTTCTCCGCCAGGCGTCCTCGGGGTCTGTCCTCATCCGTCACAGTCAGATGACATCAGGGCTCCCCCTCCTCGGCTCGCCTCTCCTGTTGTGGGTCTCCCAATGGGGGAGCCACCTCCTGGGCCACCTCTCTTGGGTTGGTGGCTGAAAGACTCAGGCCGGCCACCCTATAAACTATGCCTTTGGGGTGGGTGACTAATTTTCCCCGGCAGGCCACCAGACCGGGTGCACCACGCCATCCACTGGGCCTGGGACTCGGGGCGACCTCCTGAGCCTTCGAGCTTCTGGACTTGGGGGGGTCTAATAGTATGTTTTTTCTGGTGTGGGTTCTGAGCTGGGTTGGTTTTTGTTCCTCCGGACCTGTTTCCCCCCACCACCCGCCCTGGGTAGATTGTGTGGTTCTTGTGTGTGTGTGTGTGTGTGTGTGTGTGTGTGTGTGTGTGTGTGTGTGTGTGTGTGTGTGTGTGTGTGTGTGTGTGTGTGTGTGTCTTTTTCTCCTGATGTTATCAGGAGGAAAAAGAACGGGGTGGAAGAAAGGGGTGTCTGGACTCCACCCCTTGAAGTGGGGTTCTGTCATGCATCTGAGCTCCAATGTCATCTTGGAGCTCGGACACAGTTTATTGTTGTACTGTGTATTTCTGTTTATTGTCTGCTCATATGTTTGTATGGATCTTTGCTCCTGTTTTTGCCCCTCTCTCTTTCTCCAGACACTCCCACTCGCTGTTCAAAGCCTGCCGGCCTCAGCTGTGAGCAGCTTGTAATCAGTTCACCTGCAGCTCAGCTCCCACATCTGTCTCCACTTATGCTGTCTATTCACTCAGTATTTAAACTCAGTTGGTTATTTCTGTCTTCGTCGCTCCATTAGTCATTTTCCTGCTAAGACTATGTTTGTGCAGTTTTCCCCTCCGGAGCTCTACCCAGCTCTGAGGCACAAAATGTAAGTTTTTTTCCGATTCTCCAGTCTGTTCTCTGTAATGATGATTTCCCCTCCAGAAGCCCTTTCCGGCGCTGAGGCATTACATGTGATTTCTGCTCATCTGATCCACTGTATTTTATTGGAATAGTTTTCCCCTGTAGTGCTGTTTTTTTTTTTTCCAGAGCCGGGTTCCACTCTGAGGCACTGCCCGGTTGTTTATCGTTTGGCCTTTTGTATTTGACATTCTCTGAACTGTTTGCTTTTCATTCTTAAAGACACACAACTCCATCCAGCACGTGGGCTCATTTCCCTCATTCTGCACCTCAGAGAGGTGCATTCATGACAAGTACTGTCACTCTGTACACTTTGCATTTCACATGGATAGACACGTCAATTGTTCCACAGTCTCTCCCTCAAGTTTCCAAACACAGCACTCATTCTTCCCATTCTGAGAGATAGTTCATCTTCCAGCCTAACATTCTCTGAAAGAGTACTCCCGAGATACTTGAAAGTCTTGCACGTGACTAGTGGCTCTCTATCAATGCTGATCTCTTCTGGTAGTGATGTTGATAACTGGAACTTTGGCGGTTGATAGAGGCACTTTGTTTTCTTGATGTTGATTTTGAGGCTGAATTGGCTAGCTGCTCTTGCAAATTTCTCCATTAAAGATTACATATCTTCCGCACTGTATACAACTAGAGCACTGTCATCGGCAAAGAGCATTTCTCTTACTACCTTTATTGATGTCTTACTCTTGGCTCTAAACTGTGCCATACTGAACAAGTCTGCTTCGTTCCTTGTTTGAATGTATACTCCTTCTGAAGTGTCTTTGAAGGATACCTCAAGTAAGGCTGACAGATATAGCGAGAAGAGTGTAGGCGCCAGCACACACCCTTGTTTCACCCCGTAACTTACTGGAAAATTTTTAGACACTGAACCACTCATTGCCACATTTGCTTGCATACCTGTATGGAGTGTCTTGATCAGGTTGACAAACTTCTCTGTACAGGGTCCTTGTCGCGATACAGTATCGAAGGCTTTACTGAAGTCAATGAAGACTACATAAAGTGGCATTTTCTAGTCGATACACTTTTTTGAACCTGTTTCAAGCAGAAAATCATGTCCATTGTGCTTCTTCCACTTGTAAAGCCACACTGGGTTTCTGGTAGTACATTCTGCGAGATGTGTTCATTGAGTCTGTTCAGTAGTACACGTGAGAGAATCTTACCAACAGTGGCTAGCAGTGATATACCTCAGTAATTTCCACAATCTTTCCTGTCACCTTTCTTGAACAAAGGCACAATACTTGCATCCTTCCAGTCTTGAGGTACTTTCTGGGCATCCCATATCTCTTGGATGAGCTTGTGCAGGCAGTTGGTCAGCTGAACACCACCAAATTTCCACACTTCTGCTGGAATTCCATCCCTTCCTAGAGCTTTACCATCCTGTGTTGTCCTGATAGCTGCCATTAGTTCATCAAGATATGGTGGTTCATCCAGATTTGATACAACTGGTCACTGCACTAGACCTTCTTTAGCCTGTTCATTGAGATCTCCAGGGTTGTTTAGTAGTTGGTCAAAGTGGTCTGCAAATCTGTCCAGGATCCTGTCTTTCTCCTGCAAAACCATTTCACTATCCATAACCTTTAGATAGCTAGCTAGCTAGCTAGATATTTAGATAGATAGATAGACTTTATTGATCCCAAACTGGGATGCACTTGGACATTGTAAGGAATTTTAAAGGAATGCCCCTATTCAGGGTATGTTTAATGCACTCAGTGATTAACTTCTAATGTTATCATTTCTGGACATAAGAACATTAAGATTTTAGCTATGGTCACACTCTTGTTTAGTGTCTCATTGTCATTTGTTAATCAACGTTTCCCTCCTTTCTGTTGAAAAAGACCAACGTGTTGTGCCAAGATGTGGAAACACCACCTGTCCATCACCATCGACAGTTATGAGCTAGTTGTTGTCCACCAGTTCACATATCTCAGGTCTACCATCAGTGGCAACTTGGCCCTTGATGCAGAAAGCATCGGAAAGGCCGCAACGACTTACGACCCATGTGTGGGAGAATCCCAAATTGACAGTGTCAACCAAGAAGGAAGTGTACAATGCCTGCATCATCAGCACAGTGCTGTACAGCAGCGAGGTATGGACAACATATGCCAAGTAAGAGAAGAAGCTGAACAGCACCTGTGCTGCCTACATCACATCCTTGGCATCACATTAAGTGACAAAGTGCCAAATGCCCAGGTCCTCGCATGCGCTGGTCTTCCAACTATGTATACGCTGCTCAGGTAACGTAGGCTGTGCTGGCTCGGTCATGTGCGCCGAATGGAAGATGGACGCATATCTAAGGATGTTCTGTATGGCGAGCTTCTGGCAAGAGATCTGTTGGCCATCCCCAGCTGTGCTACAAGGATGTCTGTAAGCGCGACATGAAAGCCTTGGGCTATCAGCGCTGAGAGTTGAGAGGATATAGCAGGTGATCCCTGTAGATGGCGCAGCACTCTCCAGAAACAACTCAAGGCAGGAGAGGAAAAACTCCAGACTTTGGCCGAAGAAAAGAGAGCCAGACGGATGGCGCTTGGCTGCAAAGTAAATACTGTGACCACCCACATCTGCACCAGATGTGATCGAGACTGCCACTCCCGCATTGGACTGATCAGCCACAGCTGACACTGTACCAGCTGAGACAGCTCCACGACGCCAAACCAAGAGGGTGCATCATCTATGGTTGATATCAACCGACAGAGAAATTACAACTTTCTCAGTTTCATTCCATTTTTCTTTAGTTCTGTCAGCAAATGTGATTGATTGAGCCAACTCCTTTATGCTTCATATTTTGTTTTTTCTACTGGCTGTGCCCTTTCGGGGTTGCCACAGCATATCATCCCCTTATATCACGATGATTCGCATGTCAATTTGGCAAGGGTTTTTACACCAGATGCCCTTCCTGACACAACCCTGCCCATTTATGCGGGCTTGGGAGTGGCACAAGGAGTACACTGGCTTGTGCTCCCCCGTGGCTGGGTAACCAACTTTTCCTTCCCACATTCCATTATGCTGAGCATTAAGCTAGAAGGCAGGAAGTACTATTTTTATATGGCCTCTGGTATGACCTGGCCGGGGCTTGAACTCACAACTTCTCGGTTGTGGTGCGGATGCTCTACCTCTAGGCCACAATGCGTTTATGCTTCATATCATAATGCATATACAAAAAATGTAATACTTTGAAATGTTTAAAACGTACAGTATGTTTGCTGAGTTGCTATTTGTATGTCTTTCTTGTTTGTAAAACATTTATTAATGGTAGGAATGTGAATCATATACTAACTTTTATTGGAAAAGAGATCAATATTGTCCTCTGTATCTTTCTTTGATCTGGCATATGTTAGCATCTCTCACACACGAAAAACAGCTTTATTATTCTTAATTACTCACACACACACACACACACGCATGCCACCCCCCCCCCACACACACACTACATTAAAAGGGAGACACAACTGTTTTGTATTTGCTTTGTCAATAATGTGATAGGACTGCTGTCCCAATCCAATTATACATTAATGATTTCAAAGAGATAGGGTCAGCTGGATTAGAGTTGTCCAGGGAAAATGCCTACTTACTCTCGAGTCCACTCTCACTAGTTATTATGGTGGGGTATTTTTATGATCTACTGTGACTGATTACACAGACCATATTTGTGTGTAGGTGTAGTGTGTAATTATCTTTTCAATTTGCTAAATGTCAAGATTTGTTTTCTGTCAGTTATACTGCAGGTAGTGCAGAACTGTGGAGCACTCAGGCTGGTGATGGCTTCAGTTCCCCTTTCACTTTGCTTTGTTGTAGTAAACACTGACTAAGAAGTGTTTTCATTGCAGTTGTCGGTCATGCAGTACCTCTGTAGTGCCATTTCATAAAGTCTAGTGCTGTAGAATCAGATACTCTCAGATGAAAACAAAACAAAAAAAAGTGGTAGTGGCATCAAAACTGGTTAGGTTTGCTGAGAAATGGGTCAGCTTCAACATTTCTGCCCAATATTTCAGTAAATTGGAAACATAGTCTGTAGTCAAAAAATATGGATAATGTGCCATAATTTATGTTCATTCTTGACATATATGGTGGAATTAGGGGGCTGCACTCTTGCGCTTTTGGAGTAAGAGTCTGAATAGTTGCAACTTCGGAATGGAACTGCTGTGTCAAGTTCCCACCCATACATCACCAAATACGTTAATACAGCAGTCCACAGGTAGCCCCTTCAAACGCAAGCAATCTCAACCACACTCAATTTTTATTGCAGCAAATCACTAATTGAAATTAAACTGATCTGAAAAACACTTGAACATGCATCGGCATGATGAGAACTACCATCTTCAAGAAAAACATGTTCACTGACTGTTTTTAGTCTTGTTTAACAAATTGACAGTCATAATGATGGGGCGAGGTGAAGCTTATGTTTTTATTGATGCCAGCCACCAGATATGTATGATGTGTGAACATGAGGCCCAAACTGTGGATTCCCTTTGGATGTGTTCTTCATTTATATTCCTTTATAGTGACAAAAAACAGTAGATATACAAGAAAATAAATAAATAACTCTTCTGGTCTGTGATGTTCCTATACTAACTATTGAACACAGCAGCAAAAGGAGCAGAAAGCACATTACATTATACAGCATGTAATACAAACACAAAAAGCATACCTGCCAAAATCACATAGATGACAAAAATCCCATTTTCATAACTTTGCCTCTACATGAGTTAAGTAACAACAATTTGGGCCATATTATTACAAGGACGTCAATTGTCACTGATGCAGAATATCTTTATGGGCATTTCAAAGTTAATTTCCTTATCACAGCAGTGCAGAAATGAATTTTCTGCTGGGCGGTCTAATTATTCAGAGGTGTGTTTTGGATAATCCAATCCAAAGCACTCATGCCCATCCCTTTAATGCACAGAAGAGCATTATCTAAAGTGAACTCTGATCATGACGGTTTGTTTAAAATGGGTTTTGTGCTGACCAAAACCCATGCAAGTGAGCAAAAATGCACATGATAGTAATGCTATTGAGTAATAAGGAAGACATCAATCACAGTTGATGCCCAGTAAGATATTTTGGAGAGAACAAACGGGGAAGAATGCTGGGCTGAACAATTAGCTGAATGGTTTAATGTAGTGTGCACAAATGCAACACACAGACATGAATGGGTTTGAAACTTCAGGGAAAGCGATTGATGCCTGTGCAAATTTTCATAAACTTTCACAGTCGATGGCAGGGAAGATGCTCCCGGCCTGTAGGGAGATGGAGTGCTCCTTCTTTTGTTTCTTTCGCCAATTGAGGATCTCCCCCATCTTGTGCGGAAATCTTCTGAGGTTTGCAGCTATCTTTGCCAATCCCTCCAGGGCGGCAGAGAAGGAGGCGATCTGGCACAGCTTCCCGTCTGCAGCCAACCCCCGTAACAAAACGAGTCTGTTCTTGGCGGCCCCTCCTGGGGACTGACAGGTGGCAATCGGGGCACTTGATGGGAGAAAACCATGACCATAGGCACGGTGCAGGCAGCCTCGACCCGGCTGGAAACCCGGGGGTGCACAGCCGAGGCAGATGTGGATGCATCTCCTGTCTCTCAGGGAAGTTCCAGTGAAAAGTAAAATGCTGTACAATCCTTGTTCATTCATTTATTCCCCTAAAAATAAACACATTAATGTTAATCTGTAGACTCCAATGGTAAGTCTGCAATTAAAATGAGAGTGTGGATGGAATGAAAAAAAAATAGTATGTGATCATATTATGATTAAAATGACAGGCGATTATATTATGACTGTTACAACTCTGCATTAAAATAATAGAAGATCCCAGCGTGTGCTGTCTCCTCATGAGCTCTGGAGCTGTGTGATTTCAAAACACACCACTGAAATAGGATTAAACAATGCACTTCTGACAACAAACCTCTGTTTAACTGATCAAAAGCAGATTGTAATGAAATGCACCTTAATAATGATAAGATAAGATAAGATAAGATAAGCCTTTATTAGTCCCACAATGGGGAAATTCCAGGATTGCAACAGCACAGGGATAGCAACACTCAGAGCAACAATCAAGAAGACAAGAAAAAACAAGAGCAGCGAATATACATATGTACATATAAATATATAAATATATAAACACACAGTGCGGAGCATTGTAGCTAGATGGAATAAATATATAAATATATAAACACACACAGTGCGGAGCATTGTAGCTAGATGGAATGAACAGCATAACCATCTACTTAGTTATCCTACATGGTATGATTATGTACCCATACATATTGTCACCCTTCGTAGCGACCGGTATTGTCCTAGTTGTATACCGGAGGGGACCATTGTGTAAGTCTATTGCGTCTTTTGCATTCAATACTATTAGGTTGTCACGTTTTTTTTTTGCTATCTCTACGAGCAGCCCTGCTTAGGTTATACAGTCTGACAGCTGTAGGTAGTTAGGACCTGCAAAACCTCTTGGTTGCGCACCTAGGATGATGTAGTCTACTGCTAAATGAGCTCCTCAGTGCGTTCAGTACGTCCTGCATAGGGTGGGACTCGGACTCCAGCAGAGATGACAGTTTAGCCACCATCCTTCTCTCTCCCATCTCCTCCACTGGGTCAAGGCGTTGCCCCAGGACAGAGCTAGCTTTCTTGATCAGTTTGTTCAGTCTCTTCCTATCGGCTGCAGTAACTCCACTGCCCCAGCAGACCACTCCAAAAGTGATGGCTGATGCCACCACCGTGTAGAATGTCTTCAGTAGAATGTCTTCAGCAGTGTCCCTTGTACACCAAAAGACCTGAGTCTCCTTAGTAGGAACAGCCTGTGCTGTTCCTTCTTGTAGAGTACGTCAGTATTGTGTGACCAGGCTAGTTTATTGTTCAGATGAAAACCCAGGTACTTGTAGGATGTCACCATCTCGATGTCTGTTCCTTGTATGTTTACTGGTGCTGTGAGAGGTTGTCTTTGCCAGCTGCAGTCCACCACCAGCTCCTTAGTTTTCCTCGCGTTGATCTGGAGGCAGTTCCGATGGCACCAGTCCACAAAGTCATGGATAAGTCCTCTGTACTCAGCTTCATCTCCGTTGGAGATGAGGCCAACAATCGCAGAGTCGTCAGAGAACTTCTGTAGATGGCAGTGTGTTGTGTTGTGTGAGAAGTCCGAAGTATAAAGGGTGAACAGGAAGGGAGCCAAAACCGTTCCCTGGGGGGTCCCCGTGCTACCGATGATCGTGTCGGACACACAGTCCCGGGTTCTCACAAACTGTGGCCAGTTAGTGAGGTGGTCCAGGATCCATGATGACAGGTGCTGGTCCACCCCTGCGCACAGCAGCTTATCCTTCAGGATCATCGGTTGGATGGTGTTGAAAGCACTGGAGAAGTCAAAGAACATGATCCTCACCGCATTCCCGTGCTTCTCCAGGTGGGACAGAGAACGGTGAAGGAGGAAGATCACCGCATCCTCCACCCCAATGCCATGCTGGTAGGCAAACTGGAGTGGATCCATCGCAGGTCCCACCAGGGGGCGGAGGTGAGCAAGGAGTAGTCTCTCCAGGGTCTTCATCATGTGGGACGTCAGGGCCGCTGGTCTGTAGCTGTTCAGATCTTTGGGGTGGGAAGTCTTTGGTACAGGTACCACACAAGATGTTTTCCACAACTGTGGTACCCTCCCCAGCTTCAGGCTCAGGTTGAAGATGACCTCCACAATCTCACACAGCTGGTCTGCACAGGACTTGAGGAGCTTTGCACTGATGCCGTCTGGTCCCGACTTCTTCCTCGCCTTGATCTTCCTCAGCTCCGTCCTCACCTGGGTCTTAGTGAGGGTCATGTTGGGGGGCTGTGTGTTGGGAGTGGGGGGGTGTTGGTGGAGTGGGGTGTGGGCAGCAGGACTCGATGTCTTCAGAGGAAGCAGTGGTTGTTGTGCAGTCGGGGGAGAGGGCGGCTGGTCAAACCTATTAAAAAACAGGTTCAGATTGTTCACCCACTCCCTGCCCCCCGTGGCCTGGGGGGAGGTATTCTGATGCATATGAGATTATGCGCCGCCACACCTCTTTGAAATGAGCCTCCACCTCTCAGCACAAAGTGGGTGCACTGTCTACTGGTAATTAGATGGTGTGAGGCAAAGCGTAAAAACCAGACAATGCACTGACAAAAACTAACAAAAACACTAGCATACAGTGGGAAGTCTGGCGCAAAAGTCCACTGATGACCGTCAATATAGGGTCCTTTACCATATTACATGATAACTGTTTAGCTAGCTAGTAAGAAGATTGATTTTCTTGCTTTTTACTTTTTGTATAATGTCAGATGGAAAAAATTTGTTACGCTGGGGCTGTTAACTACAAAATTTGTACCACAGACTTCCATTATAACCACCGGAGTGGTGGCTCAGTTGGTAGAGCATCCACCCCACACCCGGGAGGCAGGGGTTCAAATCCCGGCCGGGTCATGCCGAAGACCATATAAAAGTGGAACTTCCTGCCGTCCAGCTTGGTGCTCAGCAATAATGGAATGGAGGAGGGAAATTTGTGGCGGCACCTTGCATGGCAGCGGCCCTCTGATTCTGCACTTGGGGTGTGTGTGATTAACACAGTAGAGAGATAAAACACAATCTCGTTCTACTGTACATGATTGGTTGTACAGTTGAATGACAATAAGGGTGATTGATTTAATTAATTAATTTTGAGCCCCCCCTTAAATGAAAGTGGAAAAAAAAGTGAAAAAAAAAGATTTTGCCTTTTATTTCCCAGTTTTCTGCAGCAATCCCCATGCTTCTTCTTCTTTCAGCTGCTCCCTTTAGGGGTTGCCACAGCGGATCATCTGCCTCCATCTCACCCTATCCTTGTGTCTTCCTCTGTAACACCAACACTCTCCATGTCTTCCTTCACTACATCCATGAATCTTCTCTGTGGTCTTCCTCTTTTCCTTCTGCCTGGCAGCTCCATCTTCAACATCCTTTGTCCAAAATATCCACTGTCCCTCCTCTGCACATGTCCAAACCATCTCAGCCTTGCCTTTCTTACTTTGTCTCCAAACCGCTCAACGTGAGCTGCCCCTCTGATATACTCATTTCTAATCCTGTCCCTCCTAGTCACTCCCAATGAGAATCTTAGCATCTTCAACTCTGCCCCCTCCAGCTCCATCTCCTGTCTTTTTGTCAGCTCCACCGTCTCCAAACTATACATTATAACAGGTCTCACTACTATCTTGTAAATCTTCCCTTTCACTCTAGCTGCTATCACAGCTCACAGATCACCTCTGACACTCGTTGCCACCAACTCCACCCTGCCTGCACTCTTCTTCACCTCTCTTGTGCATTTTCCATTGCTTTGGATGCTTGACCCCGGGTATTTAAACTCATCTACCTTCGCTACCTCTACTCCTTCCATCTTCATCGTTACACCTGCCTCCCTGTCATTCACACTCATGTATTCTGTCTTGCTTCTACTGTTCTCATTCCTCTTCTCTCTAGAGCATACCTCCACCTTTCCAGGTTCTCTTCCACCTGCTCCCTACTCTCACTACAGATCACAATGTCACCTGCAAACATCATGGTCATATTTTGTCATGAACATGTGGGCAACAGTCCTTACTAATCATATCAGAACAAATTTGCCATTTGATAAGAATTTTTTGCCTTGGTGAAACTGAGAGGCATACAGTAATCAGTTAGTCCATCTGTTTGTGGCTCTGTGTGTGTGTGTCTGTCTGTCTGTCTGTCTGCCTCTATTTCAGCTCGCCTGGTCAAAATTAAGTGGAACTAAAATCTTGTATCATTGTATCACCATATTTTTTGAAATAATGCTTTGTTTTTGAAATAAACACAAAAATAGCTCACCTTTACCATCAATGGAATGGTACTGCACATGTGCCCAAAAACTCCTGCCAGAGCAAAGTACTGAGCAATCCGTCAATACTGGGTGAACAAATGTCCGTCTTTTTGCCCGTCTGTTTTCTTCCTCTGCCACTAAACAGCAAAAGCTCCTGTTCAACTTGATTGTCATTGTATTCACGTACTTCCATTGGCTCTGCCATTTAAAATGTCTGCCACCATGCTCTTCTTTGTGTTTGGATTGCAGTTGTTCAAATCAGTTTGGTGGCTCTTGGCTGCTGCAGACAGTACGAGCATGTGAGCTGCAGATTATTTTCACTGTGTACTCCAAAACTACTGGATGGATTTGGATTATTTTTTTTTATTTATTTTTTTTTTTTTTTACTAGAGGTGGTCATTGGGCTAGAGAGGAACCCATAACATTTTGGTGACGATCCCAGTATGCATACCTCCACCAAGGCTCTCATCTTCTCACAGTGTTTTAGCAAGAATACTCCAAAACTAATAGATGGATTTGGATGAAATTTTTACCAGAGGTGGTCCTTGGGCTAGAGAGGAACCCAAAATATTTTAGTGATGATCTGAAAACATATACCTCTGCCAAGGCTCTGGCACCGAGGCATCAGCACCTTGGTGCTTTCATTGTCACAGTGGTAATCCTGAAATTTGACAGAAATTATGAAAATTGTTTTGTTTGTGTCATGAGGCATGTTTATTCCTCAGTGGGGAAACCATATAAAATGCAGAAATCAACTAGGTATGAGTGACAGGGTTTGCTGGCTTAGACCTAAAAACAACACAGATAGAGATGGTGAATAAAAGATTCAAAGATTTTTATTTGTCAATACTTCTATACGTACAGGACATACAGAAGAATTGAAATGCCGTTTCTCTCTCGCTTTTCCACTAGCCCCACTCAGCCCCGGTTTGAAAACCCGGCTCTACTCACTTCGGTTCGGTTCAGCCTCAGTTGCTTTTCAACTACTGCTGGCGCACCTGCTGGCACACCTGCTGTGGGTGGGATTTGTTGAACAGCAGGCGGCGCCACACCCTCGTGACGTGAAACACACGCGACTGAATCCTCCACAACAAACATGGCTGATGACGAGGAGAGAAGGAAGGAGGAATGACTGTGACATGAAACTGGTTAAATCTATGGTGCTGACTTGTTGTGCTCTGCACAATCTGTGTGAGAGTCATGGAGAGACGTTTGACACTACATTGGATGATGCAGTAGATGAACCAGTGGTGGCAGCGGCACAGAGAGCAGAGGAGCAGGGTGGTGATATTGTAGTGAACTCAATATAAGCACCCTACTTGGCTTGACAAGTGGGTTGACCCTATTGGCGACACAGGTAGAGTGCGGGACTCCGGAGCAGGAGGTGTGAGTTCAAACCTCCCGGTGGGACATCGCCATGTCAAGCTGCACATTACAATATAACATGTGATGCAATACTTGTCTATTTTGTCCACATTTATGTGCATACATATTTCAAAAATGTTTTTTGTAAATAAAATGTTGTGCATGGTCCATCTACCTGTCCTCTTGTTCATAACGCTTATCTGTTAAGAAGGTGCGAAGCCATCAGCCTAATGATGAGTCCACACTTCTGTTGTGATAATTGCTCACGCTGAGCGCTCTGACAGCCCTGCTGTGGGGGTCACACATGACGTGTTCCTCCCCACACTCTCAATTTTTTTTCCCCGTATATTTTTCTCTTTGGCGTACAGAAATGGCAATACGCCCGTATTTGCTAAAATTGCATTTTCCCCGTATTAAAATACGGCGAAACCATATCACTTGACAGGTATGTAATTACATGCAGAAACACCGCACAGGCCATCTTCACAAAAATCCAGCTCGACAAGCCACTTTTGCTTAGGTGGAAATGCAAATTGAACTATAAATCATGTGCTGATACATGTCATATTTTCCCATGTAAAGGTCTCCCACTTTTACTTACAAATTGATTTTTAATTTTTGGGAAAAGGGAATATAAATTTTGCACTTGTTGGTAACAACAGTCGTGTGCGACAAAAAGTTGTGTATCCTTGTCCGATTTGTCTACTGTTATTAGTGCCAAATTTTTGCTAGATTCCTTCTTAATTTATTAAATTTTGACTGGTGATGCAACATTCAACTTACACGTACTTACCTTTATCAGTGTCTACAAGTTCAAGCACACCTGTACAACTGCTTATAACCTAAAAAATGTACCCGTTCAAGAGAAATGGATTCAGCATTGCAAATTTGTTTAAAATAAAAAAAAAAACCTACCAAGACATTACGTTTCATTGTGTTGTTAAAAATTAAATTACCATTAGAAGGCTATACACCTGACCTGATGAACAGCAGCATGTGGAGTGAACAGAGAATGGAATGTGTATGTAATTATTGGCTTTTCTCATACGGTGTCATAACAGATAAACCAGACTTTTGATGCAAACAATACAATTTTATTCCAGAAGCAAAATTTACAAACAAAAAAACAGACTGGGCGATGACATCTCTGTGAGCTCTTCCCTTCGTAACGCAGCGTCCTGCTCCAGGGCTTCACGTGCATCTGCCCGCACATCTGCAGCCACCTGTCGCAAATGCTGCATGTACTCCTGATTCTTGCCACTGGTCATGTTGCTGTTCCAAGAGCCGCATCTCTTCGTCATGCATGTTGACCATCGCTAATGTAAGGTCAGCGATGGAGATGTCTGTTTTCGTCTTGCCTAGATGGAAAGACAGAAAGGCATGGTCGTTAAAGCTGGATCACTACATATATTATGGAATTACACAGGTGAAAGTCTGTGGTGGAATGTCACTATTATATTATGCTTCATTGCTGTATATAAGCTGAAGTGTCATGTTGCTGCCCCTCAGTAGAGCAGATTTTGCAACACGCAGGGTGCTGTCTTCGGCTGCAGCCCCCTGCAAAACTAAAAAGGATTAAGATTAAGAATATGGATGGATGGATGGGTAATGTTTAAAATAGTTGCTTGTAGTGTGGCCGCAGAAATCTGAATGGGTTAATACAGTCAGCTGACGCGAAGCATTTCAATGAAGCATGTTGATTTCAATGGCAGTTCATGAGCTTTATTTGTTTTTCTAAAACAGGAGTTACAACAGCACTTCAATCACCACACCTAAAAATGGTTGTGGAACACCGATAAGTGAAGACCAAAGAATAACCTTTTTGTACATTTAAAAAGACATTTTCAATCAATTAATATGCAGCTACAGGAAATTGCATTAATCAATTTGGTACATAACTTGTTAGGCTCCAGCCCCCCCACGACCTGTAAAGGATTAAGCGGTAGAAGATGGATGGATGGATGGATTTTCGACCCTGGTTTTCGCTGCTGGACCTGTTTCAACCAAAAAAAAAAATCGTGGTTATTGTGCCTTACCGCCACTTGAACGTGATCCAGATGGAGCTGGTGATGTGGAGCCGATCCAGCTGGCGCTCAGCCAGACGCACACGCAGACGCAGCGCCAGGAGAGTCCGCTGTGTCAGTCATCTCCACTGAGGTGGACCCCTGTGATATGAAATGCGATTCTAGAAAGAAAATGCACGCAATTTAAAACTTAACACCAAAGTGCAACATGTACACAACACTCTCAAGTTTTTAACTGTAATACAATAAGCGTAATTCAGCGTTTTGTTCGCGCTAATACTTAACACAAAGCAAGCGTGAATCTGCAGTTAAGATAAGATAAGATAAGATAAGCCTTTATTAGTCCCACAACGGGGAAATTCCAGGATTGCAACAGCACAGGGATAGCAACACTCAGAGCAACAATCAGAAGGCAAGGAAAAAAAACAAAAAAAAAACAAGCAAGCAAGAGCAGCTAATATACATATGTACATATTACTATAAAATATATATATACACACACACACACACAGACACACAGTGCAGAGCATTGTAGCTAGATGGAATAAATATGTAAATATATAAACACCCACAGTACGGAGCATTGTAGCTAGATGGAATAAATATATAGATATATAAATATAAACATAACAAAACATTGTTTTGCAAAACATTGTTTTGCAGTTAGCTGCAAAACAATAGGAAAGCCTCAGTAACAACCATTTCTCACAATCTAACAACCTTCCTATTTCTTAAAAACAGTGAGCTTGGCATAGAACGGATCAAGTGGCGAACAGATGCGCAATATCAAATAAACACTCACCATCCACGGTTTCCAGGGGCCGTGACCGTGACGGTGGCCGTGACAGTGACGTGTCGAGCCCAATGTCTCTCAGCGAACCACTTCCACTCCTTCCATCCGCTGAACTTGGAGCATTGTGGTCCTTCACTGCTCGGTCATCGCTTTTCAGCTTTTTCAGCTTCTCCCGACACTGTTTGGCAGTACGGATGTGCCCTTGGGAAGCCATCTGCTCGGACACCTGCATTTCAAGTAGATCCGTCCAACTTGCGCTGGATGCAATCGTTGCCTAATATAGAAAGAAAATTGCGCACCTCCTAATATATAATATTAGGAGTATATTATTATACAAGTATATTATACAGTATATTAATATAATATACCGTATTAAAGGGGCGCACTGTGTTCACTGCTGAACAATTACAAATGGCGGTCGTGGAGTAAATTCAGCAGAAAAAGTCGCTTTCATGACGTTACAACCTGACCAATCAGCGGCGACCAGTCTCTTAAAGTCATATCACAGCCATACTCAGCCCTACTCGGCCCGGTTAGACCCTGCCCTGGATCAGGTACGAAAAAAGTACCTGCTTAACCGGTGCTGGGGCTAGTAGAAAAGCGCCTAAAGCGGGCTGAGTGGTGCGGTGTAGGGCCAAGTGAGGCTAGTGGAAAAGGGCCTTTAGTGGTGTGCGCAATATATAAGAAAAGAAGGAATAAGTATGAAAAACAGCAACAGCAGTGTATTTACAATAATGCTAGCCATAGTGCAAATAAAGATAAAAGATAAAACCAAGCAATCCTATATACAGAAAAAGTGGAGGCGTAATATTCATAACTGCAAGTTCAATGAGGTAGTGTCGGTGCAGACAGTGACAGATTGGACTGCACATGATCAATATTTCAATAAAAGACAGACAGCAGCAGGTATGGCATTTGTGCAAGTGGTTTCAGTAAGGTGCAGAGACATACAGCAGCAGATGTATTACTGTTGGTGTGCCAAGTCTTTCTGTGCCAACAGCTGAGGTAGTTATTGTGTGGGTGAGTATGTTACGGTCCAGGAGTGTTGGGGGGGTGGGCAGAGTTCAGAGTCCTGGTGGCCTGTTGAGCAAAGCTGTTTAGCAGTCTTGTGGAGTGAGCCCGGAGGCTCCAGTACCTTTTCCCAGAGGGCAGGGGGCTAAAAAGGGAGTGTGAGGGGTGTGAAGTGTCGCCTGCAATGTTGATGGCTTGGCGGGTGAGGTAGATGTCCAAGAATGGGGGCAGAGGAACACCGATGATCTTGCTGGTTGCTTTCACTGTGCGTTGTAGTTTTCCAGCAGGAGGCGGTTCAGCTTCCATACCACACCGTGATGCAGCTGGTGAGGATGCTCTCAACAGTGCCCCGGTAAAATGAGCACATGATCAGGGTTGGGACCCGTGCTCTCCTCAGTTTGTGGAGGAAATGGAGGCAAGTTTGAGCCTTCTTGGCCAGTGATGTGGTGTTGTTGGACCAGGAGAGGTCCTCAGAGATGTGCACCCCAGGAACTTGGTGCTGCTTACCCTCTCCACAGCTGCTCCATTAATGATCAGAGGGGGATGCTGTGTGTGTCCCCTCCTGAAGTCGACCACAATCTCCTTATTTTTTTCCCACATTCAGGAAGAGGTTATTGTCTTTACACCACTGGACCAGTTGGCTCACCTCATTTCTGTAGTTGCCCTCCTCGTTGTTGGGGATGAGGCCCACCACCATTGTGTCACCTGCAAACTTGATGATGTGGTTGGTGTTGTAGGCTGGTACACAGTCAGGGGTCAGCAGGGTGAAGAGCAGCGGGGTGAGCACACACTCTTGTGGAGCTCCTGTGCTCAGTGTGATGGTCTGGGAGGTGTTTGTTGCCAACCTGCACATTCTGTAGCCTCCTTGTGAGAAAGTCCAGCATCCAGTTACAGAGAGAGGTTTTGAGTCCCAAGTGTCTGAGTTGTTGTATTAGGTGCAGGGGGATGATTGTGTTGAATGCTGAACTGAAGTCCAAGAACAGCATTCGCACGTAGAACTTCTTTGAGTGCAGGTGGGTGAATGGACAGCAGCAGCGAAGGCATCTTCTGTGGATCTGTTTGACCTGATGTTGAAGATGTCGGCCAGGACATTCTTGAGCTCTTGTGCACAATCCTTCAGAATGCGACCCAGTATGTTATCTGGACCAGCTGCCTTGCATGGGTTGATCCTGCAGAGGGTCCTCTTCACGCTAGCCGGATCCAGACTCATAGCCTGCTTGTCTGGAGGAGGAGTGGTCTGATGTGCTGATGTACTGTTTTGTGCTTCAAAGCGGCCGAAGAAATCATTTAGGTTGTTGAAAAGTATGGTGTCACTTGCTCAGGTCTGAGGTGGAGGTTTGTAGTTGGTGAGGGTCTGTATGCCAAGCCAGAGGGAACGTGCATCTCTGGTGTTACTGAAGTGTCCAGATATTTTCTTGCTGTACTGTCATTTTGCCTCCTTGATGCCACGGTACAGGTTGGCCCTAGCTGTTGTTAGTCCTGCAGTGTCGCCGGCCCTGAAGGCTGCATCCCGAGCCTTCAAGAGCCTGTGGACCTCTGCTGTTATCCATGGCTTTTTTGTTTGGCACGAACAGTGATGGTTTTGCAGTGAGTGACATCATCAATGCATTTAGCTAAATATGCTATAACTACCTCAGTGTACTCCTCTAGGTTTGTGTCCATTGTGAGTGGCTGCATGCTTGAAAGTGTCCCAGTCTGTAGTGCTGACGCAGTCTTTCAGAGCATCAGAGGCCCCCTCTGGCCACACATGTACCTGCTTTTTTGTCTTAAATAAGATGGAGATGTGATCACAGAAACCAAGGTGGTAAAGGGGGGAGGCTCTGTATGCTTTCTTGTGGGTTGTGTACACCAGATCCAGCAAATTGTCTCCTCTTGTTGGGAAGTCTACATGTTGGTGTTGATTTGGTAGGAGGGCCTTTAAATCTGCACGGTTGAAGTCCTTGTGTGATGAGAAATCCATCTGGATGCACCGTTTGTGTCTCACTGATGGCCTGATGAAGTTCTTTTAGTGCTTCACTTCTCTCGCTGATGCCAGTGGGTGGGGCATACATGGCGGCTAGTAGGACAGATGAAAATTCTCTTGGAATGTAAAAGGGTTGGCACTTGATGATCATAAACTCCACCAGTGGAGAACAGTGTTTGTATACAACAGTTGCACCATAACACCAGGCGTCACTGATGTAAACACACACCCCGCCGCCTCACATTTAACCTCCTTCCATGAACACTCTGTTGCTACAATAGTATTTTAGCCCTGCTAACTGAATGGCAGAGTCCAGTATATTGTCATTTTACCACGTTTCCGTAGAGATAAAAACACAGCAGTTCCGCGCATCACGTTGCATAGTTCTCAGGAGCTGTATGTGGTGTATTTTGTTGTCTAGTGAGAGGACCAGTGGCCCAGTGGAGTGAGGAGGAGGGTGCTGCATCAGCAATTTGAATGCAATGGTCACGATGCACTGTATTAAATTATTAACTATATTATATTACACTATGCTAAAACTTTCCATTTCACTGGCATTGGGTTCTAGAATGATTTTCTGGCACTGGGTTCTAACAACATCGTTCCCTGATGGCAGCAGCCTCCATTAGCTGGACAAATGTGCCCTGCCTTTTTGACACTTACAAAAATATCTTCAGTGGTAATCAAATGTAAATTTAATTTTAGAACCTTGTGTCCTCCACATTGAAAGGAGCCAGTTGAGGTGGTTTGGGCATCTGATCAGGATGCCTCCTGGGTGCCTCCCACTTGAGGTGTTTTGGGCACGTCCAACTGGGAGGAGACCCCTGGGCAGATCCAGGAAACGCTGGAGAAACTATGTCTCCTAGCTGGCCTGGGAAGGCCTTGGTATCCTTTCTGAAGAGCTGGAGCAGGTGGCCGGGGAGAAGTCTGGGCTTCTCTGCTTGAACTGCTGCCCCTGTGACCCGGACCGCTGAAAAAGCAGTAGAAGATGGATGGATGGAACTTTGTGTTAAGGATGTGGTCATCTGAGGAGGAGCAGTATCTGTTATGACTACATCATTTTTTAAAATCTTTAACAGGATGCCTGTGTAGCATCAATCCCTTTGGCTCCAATCTATAAAATCACTCTTCACTTTAAAGAAATTGTTTCACCCAAAAGTCTGGTCAAGAATTGTTTCCTTCACCTAAGAACCACAGTTTGAAAGCATTCTATGGTCATCATCATCATAGCAGTCTGTCGGGGGAGACAAAGACTGCTTCATTTAGGTCTGATCAGATTTCTCCACGCAGCTCTGTCCTTTGCCTTCCGCTGCCAGGAACTCCTGACCTTGTTCACCCAGACAGTGTCCAAGCCGGTATGAGTTGCTTTCTGACTGACCATTTCATGAAACTGCTTGCAAAGTATTTGAGTACCGCTAGCTTTTGCTGGACTAGCGGCACAATCTTGGCAGATAGAGGTATTATCGGTGACAAGGACAGGCCAAGACAAACTGACTCCAGTATCTGTTGCAGTGACTGACCAGATGATAGATTTGTTTATCTCTGCTCTTTGTGTAGTGCATGTCACAATGCACTGACTGGCAAAAGTCCACCACAGACCTTGCAACAGATGTGCTTATCTGCCAGGATGTCCAGTCTCACACCGTGAAACTGGGAGTGGTCCACGACAGACCTGTGACAGATATTGTTTTAGTTCTGCCAGGATGCCCATTTTCACCCTTCATGCCCTCGGAATGGCGGGGTTGCTGGTTGAGTCGCCGACAGCCCAAACCATATGATAGGTAGCACCGGTTTTCATGGTTATCCAGTAGCAAACAAACCAGTGCCTGACCTGACATGAAAATTCATGTCAGGTCATGCCATTCCATGGTAAACGGGACGATCAGGATCCCATTTCATGCCAGGAATGGATTTCGTCTGCAATCATAAATTCTGGAACTTCCTCCCCAACCAGGCAATTTTATACTGATACATACATTTTATACTGATACTATACTGATACATTGAACCGAATTCCACAAGTCTCTAGGAATTATCCACAGCTCAACATTACCCCCTTTTGGACAACTCCGGAATATGTTCGCTGCTGCCTCTGCAAGCTGAACTGGGGTTAATGAATGAAATGACTTCTTTTTCACAAAAACTCTCAATTTTGAGATTATATCCTTTTTCAGGACATTCTGGAAAATCAAGCGGGACTCCGACATACCATTTTGGTTTGGAATGTTTCATTAATCATTGATTTTAAATGTGTTGCATGTTTGAAAATGCTTTAATGAATCTTATTCTAATGCATGTTAATTATAGAAGGACAAGTTTATGAAAGTGCACGCTCACTGAAAGTTTTTGAAAGCCTCCAGGGTGAGTCACCCTAGACACCATTTTGAAGCTGAGACAGATAGACCACCTCCAGGCGATGTCACTATGTCTCCTCCTTCTAGAGTGCAGAAGGAACTGCCTCCATCTTATGGTCAACTATAAGAATTGCATTCCTTTCATGAATTTACACCCAGATTAAAATAAAGCGTGAATATAACCAAATCAAGCTTCCAAATTAATTACAAAGCAATCCATATTATTCAGAATAACCTAAATTTAAAACCAATTTAAAGTTTCTATGCCAAGAACAGAAGGAAAAGAGAAACTTGTTGGCTTTTGAGGTTGTTCTCATGGGTGGAATAGCTTCTACTGCATATGCACACAACAGAAGGGCATAAAAGCATACACTTTATATTTAATCACTTATGTTAACTACACATTTTAATCTTTAAAGTTAAGGCTTTGAGTGTGACTATGTGTGTGTGAGGCTTTGAGTGTGACCGAATTGCAACATGACCCCTAGTGGTCAAGGGTGGTAAATATTTTTTGTCAATTAAATAGTTCAGATTTCCAAGGCTATTACTTGAAAGTGGTAAGAGAAAATGGTTTACTGTCAATTAGAAAGATGTAAAATATAATCCAAGATTTCAGGTAGGAGTGATTTTATGCATCTAATTTGCATAATGCCACGTTAGCTATATTGAATTACATAACTCTGTCAAAAGTGGACTTTGGACATATTTGCACAAAGAATGGTTCAGTCTTTTGACACTGTTTTTTGTACAGGGGTACGTTATCATCTTATCTTCAAAGTATATGAACAAGAAATTAATACAATGTAAAAAAAAAACAAAGAAATTTGTCACTTACCGGCGGCTAAGGGACTCGCTTGCTGCCATGATCAGTGTGTTTTCGTCCATCATGGTCATTATTTTGTGTTCTGGCAATCATTTACACTCTCTACCACATCTACAAAGTCTTCTGATTATCCCACATAAATTTCGCTTGTATCCTGCGGCTATTTTCCGTGTAAGAAAGCCGTCTAAGTGATTGTGCATGACAATGGATGGCAGCCATATTAGCTTTCTGAGCTAAAAGAAGGGAATACAGGAAAAGGAAATAAGGAGTTCTTCTTTGGTGTATTACATGTCAGCCATGATTCCTCCAACGCGTGTCTGCCACCTTCTGAACTACCACAATCGGTACAAGTCATCAGTATAGCTGGGGAGTACAGGTATGTCAGAATTATCATCCGCCACCCCTCAGCTTAGCCCCTGTCTTCCCCATCAGAGAATCATTGTCTGCTCCCTCCAAAGTAAATAAAAATATAATATATAAGCATCCCAAAGTGATTAAGCAAAATATTGGTAAAACTCAAATTAAACATAAAGCCTCTAAATTGAATGATTTGGCCTCTGTTCCTCCTCATAATTTAAAAATTAAATGTGGTTTATTAAATATTAGGTCTCTAACTCCCAAGTCTCTGTTAGTCCATGATCTGTTAATTGATCATCAGATTGATTTAATATCCCTTACAGAGACTTGGTTAGGGCAAGAGGATTATGTTGGTTTAAATGAATCAACTCCCTCTGGTTATTTAAACTGTCAAAATCCCAGAAGTTCTGGTCGTGGAGGAGGAGTAGCAACAATTTACCATTCCAAATTACTAGTTAATGTAAAGCAAAAAACATGTTATAATTCCTTTGAGGGCCTGGTCCTCAGTATTGGGCACTTTAGCAATTTTAGGTTAAACCCAATTTTATTTGCCATAGTTTATCGTCCCCCATCAACCTACTCAGAATTTTTATCCGAATTTGCTGATTTCTTAGCTGATTTAGTGCTGAAATCTGATAGAATAATTATAGTAGGGGACTTTAATATACATGTGGATGTAGATAGTGACTGCCTTAATGTGGCATTTAATTCAATATTAGACTCGATTGGGTTTTCTCAGAAAGTAGGAAATTCTACTCATTACCTCCACCATACATTGGACCTTGTTCTGACATATGGGATAGAAATAGAAAATCTTGTAGTGTCTCCTCATAACCCTGTACTGTCAGACCATGGTCTGTTAACCTTTGATTTTACTATTTCTGACTATTTGGCTCCTAAAGAAAAATATTATTACAGTAGATGCCTCTCAGATGATGCTGTTACCAAATTTATGCAGATTGTTTCCTCTATGCCATGTGTCAACACAACGGAAATAAGCTATAGACAGCTTGCTCCTTCTGTAATTGATAACATGGTGGATAGTGTTACAGCTTCTCTGCATCAGGCTCTAGACTTGGTGGCCCCCTTAAAAAAGAAAAAGTCTAATCAGAGATTTCTAACTCCTTGGTTCAACACAGAAACTCGTAGCTTAAAACAGAAGACTCGTCAATTAGAAAGAAAATGGCACTCCACTAATTTAGATGAAATCTATTTAGCTTGGAGAAATCATCTTTTAATTTATAAAAAATCTCTTAGAAAAGCTAGAACGAGTTATTATTCTGCATTAATAGAAGAGAACAAGAATAATCCCAGGTTTCTTTTCAGCACTGTAGCCAGGTTGACAAAGAGTCAGGACTCTGTCAATCCTAGCATTCCCTTAGAGCTTACTAGTCAGGACTTTATGAACTTTTTCAATAATAAAATTTCATCCATCAGAGATAAAATCAATCAGATTCTTCCCACAGTTAACTTAAATACTGTAACTACTACAACTCCTTCAATTGATGTCTGTCTTGATGAGTTTACTCCAATCGACCTTTGTGAGTTAGACAAAATAGTTTCCTCATCCAAACCTTCAACTTGTCTTTTAGACCCTATTCCTACCAGGTTATTTAAAGAAGTCTTTCCACTTATTGGTAGCTTTATTCTTCATATAATCAATTCTTCATTAACTTTACGCCATGTACCGCAGGCTTTTAAAACGGCTGTAATTAAACCCTTACTCAAAAAGCCAACGCTAGATCCAGGAGCTTTAGCTAACTATAGACCAATCTCTAATCTCCCTTTCATTTCAAAAATCTTAGAAAGAGTTGTTGCTACGCAATTATTTGACCACCTGCAGGGAAATGGTTTACTTGAAGAGTTTCAATCTGGGTTTAGAATCCATCATAGTACTGAAACAGCCTTAGCGAAGGTCACTAACGACCTCCTCATCGCATCTGATAATGGACTGGTTTCTGTACTTGTCCTTTTAGACCTTAGTGCAGCTTTTGATACTATCGATCATAATATTCTACTTGATAGATTAGAACACTATGTTGGACTTAATGGAACTTTGTTGCAGTGGTTTAGATCTTATTTATCTGATAGGTTCCAGTTTGTTCATGTAAATAATGGGTTTTCTTTCAACTCAAAGCTTAGTCATGAAGTTCCACAGGGATCTGTGCTAGGCCCTACTCTTTTTAGTTTATATATGCTTCCGTTAGGCAACATTATTAGAAAGCACTGTATACATTTTCATTGTTATGCAGATGACACACAATTACACCTGTCAATGAAGCCAGATGATAGTAATCAATTAGCCAAGTTAGAAGCCTGTCTTAAGAAAATCAAAGCTTGGATGACTTGTAATTTCCTGCTATTAAATTCAGATAAGACTGAAGTCATTCTTGTTGGTCCAAAAAACCTTAGAAATACCTTTCCAAATCAAACTTTCAGTTTGGATGCAGTTACTCTTTCTCTTAACAGCTCTGTGAGGAACCTTGGAATTATTTTTGATCAAGATCTGTCCTTCAATTCACATATTAAATTTGTTTCTAAGACTGCCTTCTATCATTTGCATAATATTGCCAAGATTAGGAGCATCTTGTCTCAGAGTGATGCTGAGAAACTGATCCACGCTTTTGTTAGCTCAAGATTAGATTATTGTAATTCTTTATTATCAGGCTGTCCTAAAACATCTTTAAAAAGTCTTCAGCTGATCCAAAATGCTGCAGCAAGAGTTTTAACAGGTACTAGAAAGAGAGATCATATCTCTCTGGTTCTGGCCTCCCTTCATTGGTTTCCCATAGAGTTTAGAATTAAGTTTAAAATCCTTCTTTTTACTTACAAAGCTCTAAACAATCAGGCTCCTTTTTATTTAAAAGATCTGATACTACCGTATTATCCTAACAGAGCACTACGCTCCCAAAATGCAGGAGTACTTGTAATACCTAGAATCTCCAAAAGTACAATGGGAGGCAGAGCCTTCAGTTATCAAGCTCCTCTCCTGTGGAACCAGCTGCCAATCTGGATTTGGGAGTCAGACTCGATCTCTGTTTTTAAGAATAGGGCTAAAACCTACCTTTTTGATATAGCCTACAATTAGGGAGGGATCATGTGTTTCTGAACCCTCCCTTAGTTATGCTGCTAATAGGCTTAGTCAGCCGGGTGACCTCCAGTAATGCACTGGGCCTCACTCCTTTCTTCACTCTCAATGAAATATTTTTTTTTGCTGGTCATTAACATCTGTTTGTTCTCTCCCATAGACTGAGTCCCCATCGTGCTGTTTGCTCTCTACATGTCTGTTCTTTTCATCTTCTCTGTCCCCTCACCCCCCAGCCAGTCGCAGCAGATGACTGCCCCTCCCTGAGCCTGGTTCTGCTGGAGGTTTCTTCCTGTTAAAAGGGAGTTTTTCCTCTCCACCGTTGCCAAGGGCTTGCTCACAGGGGATCGCCTGATTGCTGGGGTCTTTCTGCAACTGTGGGGGTTCCCCCTACAGTTGATAGTGCTATAAGATGACTGTTGTTGTTAAATGGCGCTATATAAATAAAGTTGAATTGAAATTGAATTGAACTGAATTAGTTGACAGGTGCAGCGCCGCGCTCTGCCACTAGGGGCATGCAAACTGTCACACTCAAAGGGTTAAAAGCCATATATTTACACATTTTATGCAACAATTGTAAACTGTTGAAGCTATATACAGTATATGTGTGTGTGTTTTGCTTTTTTAAATGTCACATTGTGTGATTTCTCCCACAGGAAGCTCAATTCAACTTAAGGATTCTAATAAATGCCAATGTTTATTCAAAAGTGACCTTAAAGTAGTGTTAACCCTGTGCATGCTGGTAAAGGATTTAGTGATTCCCTGAATATTTACCAAAATTTTTCAAAATTAGGAAACTACATAAATCAATTAACACTTAAAAGTGCTAGGTGTTACTGAAAGTCGTGCTGCTCTTGGATTATGTTTTTCTCCACAGGAAAAGGAAAACATTAACCAACTCACTATTTCTCACCAGGATTTAAAATAGGAAAGTCAAAAGGTGAAAACATTGATTATTCTGTAAATAAAAAACTTTACAGATAACAATCAAACAAATCACCATTAGCTTTAATCCTAAGAAATCCATTCATTCATTCATTCATCTTCTTCTGCTTAATCCTTTTATGGACACGGGGGGGCTGGATCCTATCCCAGCATCTTTTGGAAGAGAGGCAGGGTACACCCTGGACAGATCGCCAGTCCACCGCAGGGCCAACACAGAGAGACAGACAACCATTCACTCTCACAGTCATACCTAAGGACAATTTAGAATCCCCAGTATTGATGCCAATTAACCAAACTTGCATGTTTTTGGCATGTGGGAGGAAATCAGAGAAATCCCGGAGTAAACCCATGCAGACACGGGGAGAACTTGCAAACTCCACACAGATCACAGTTGGTCGGGGGCTGGGATCGAACCCAGGATCCCCCGGCCAAGGGTGAGTTGCTGTGCTGCCGCAGCGCTAACCACTCCACCACCGCACCGCCCCTAAGAAATCCTTGGTGGCAAAATACACAAAAACATTTCACTTGTGTTTCCTAATCTGTAAATATTAAACATGTAAAGCTTCAAATGAAAATATGCTTTATCAAATAAAGACAAAGTCAACCTTAACTTGAAAAGGAAGTGAAAAATTATAACCTTAAATCTCTAAAGCATTTAACCTTTTCTATGTGTGTTGTTCCCTTTTGTAAAAAAAAAAATCATTACTTCAACAAAAATTCCAAAGCTAGCTATTGATGACAATTCCAATACTAGGCTTTGAAAATCTAAATAAAGTAGTCAACCCACACAAATTTTAAGCTGCAAACCAAGATACAGTTTCCACAAATAAATTAACATATCTCCCAATTTCTACAATAATTCCAAAATTCTACCCCCCTTCTTACAAGCCTGTAAGTTGGAACACGTTCTAAAAAAGAGCTTATAACCACCACTATTATAAAATAATACTCAAGGTTAACCCTTGACTAACAAATTTTGCTATAATCAACAAATTGATTTTTTAAGCTAACTAACCACAAATGGTAAACCATGGCAGGTCAACAGACAACCAACCAATTTACCAAACTGGATGACCTTCAAGCAACATTGGAAGGATAGACTTCTGATTTTATATCTAGCTTCAAAACACGGGTCAAGAAAGCAGCCCAAAGATCTGAAGCAACTCACTGAAGACCTTTTGGATGACTACACTGAAAAGCCGACCAGAAGGAAAGGCTCTCCCCAGCGTGTTAGGTATGTTCGTGCTAGCATTAGTCGCGAGATTAAAAGTAGCTGAGAACGAGCTAGAAAATCAGCAATCAACAATCCTCTCTCTCCAGGAAGAGAACAAATCACTAAAGGAAAAACTGGACCAATCTCAAGATAAAAATGATAATACTCAAGCTCAACTTGATGACGTGTTACAAGATTTGGACCAGGCAGAGTCAGGAAAGCAACGGTTGACGCACAACAACGACTTGCTTCACCAAGCGAACACTGAACTTGAAGATGCCCTTCAGGACACGAAGAAGGAACTCAGAAAAGTTGAAGGTCAACTTGAAAACGTGAAGTGGGACTACAAGGAATGTCAACTGCTCCTACAGGAAGCACATAAAGACCCGGACTTCTGCCACACTCTATCGCCTGATTCCCATTTCGAGTATGGACGATTGCACGGACAGCGTGTGTGTGCCCCTTCAGACGGTGACCTTGACAAGATTGCGTGAAATCTTATGAAATTTGATCCAGGCCCTACGGGTTCACCTGATACCAAAGCCTATTTACAAGATATTGACTACTACCTGCGCAAGTACCCTGATGCTACGGTTGACGATCGCATCTATGTGATTAAACTAACGTCTAACAGGTCAGTATCAAAATTTATAGACAGACAGCCAACAGATTTCAGGACGGACTACATGCTACTCTACGAAGCCATAAAAAAGGAATTCTCCGATGACTGCCTACAATCAGGGTGATCGGCAGCCCTGGCCGTGAAACAGGGTCGCTCAGAGCCTCCACAGGTCTACTCCTTCTTGCATATTTTGGATCTCAAAATACACCAGGGATGGAAGAAGACCCCAATTTCAAGACCCTCTTCATCCAGAACCTCCATCCCACTGTGAGTCACCACCTTGAAGTTACAGCTAACCCAAGGTCAAGCTCAATAACTCACCTGAGAGAGTTTGCACATTATGCATTCCAAAAACAGCAACAAAGTTTTTTTTGAGTCTTTGCATGAATATACAGTATATTTTAGACAATTTTACAATTTTATATTTGTCCATATTCAATTTTTTTTTTTGTAGATTTTTAGAAGTTTTGGCAAACCAAACCCAATGATCTATACTCAGGAATAGATACTGTTTACAATCTTAGGGCTTATGGACATCAAAACCATTAGCTCAGCAGTTGGGTCAAGATTCGCCAAGTGGAATCAGCTGCCAAGGATGCGCACCAAAGCTGACCGAAGTTCACCATTGATACAGAAGGGGGATTTGTAGCATCAATCCCTTTGGCTCCAATCTATAAAATCACTCTTCTGATGATGAGCAAGCAGGTTGACATACTACATCACTCCTGCTACAACAAGTTGAGTCCTCAGCTAGGAGCCTCCCAGTGGTTTTAGCCCATTATTCCTAGTACCACTATAAAAGGGGGGTGGGCCCACTCACTCACATCTGGGGACATGCTCAACTGGTTGGCTACACCCGCAAGCACTGCTTCTTACTTCTTCCACCAAATCCAGGTGGATCCTGCTTCAGCTGCTTCCTCCAGATTCTTACACACAGCTTTCTTCTTCTGGCCTTCTATCCCTAGGCATCGTAAAAATTAAAAAAAAACATGATAGAATGAGCCACAAACCCTCGACAACTAACCTCAAAGGGATAGTACTGTGGCTTCCACCCTCTTTCCGAGCACTGTAACACCAGCTCTTCATATTTCTCCTTCTTCCTTTCATAGGCCTCTTCAATATTATCTTCCCATGGAACTGTTAGCTCTCCAATAATCACTGTCCTTGTCATTCTAGATGTTATCACCACATCAGGCCTCAGCCTTGTGAGAACAATGTCTCCTGGGAACTGAAGTGCCTTGTCCAGATCTACTTGACACTGCCAATCATTTGCTCCTTGTAGGAAGCCCCTTGCCAGACCCTGACGAGGAGTCTGGCATCTTAGCCCAGCCCCAGCTGGAAGGAAGGGGATCTTTTGGATGACAGTGGTCCTCTTTTCCTTGTTTGCCTTTTCCACAGCAACTTCAATGGCCTCCTTGATTACTCTCAACACCTGGTCATGCCTCCACTTGTACATTGAGAGCTTGCTTGGGCATGCACTCAGTATGTGCTGGAGAGTCCCACACTGGGAGCATCCTGAACACATGTCAAACTCATCATCAAACAACTTCTCCCTAAAGAAATTGTTTCACCCAAAAGTCTGGTCAAGAATTGTTTCCTTCACCTAAAAACTACAGTTTGAAAACACATTCCATGGTAAAAGGGATGATAAGGATCCCATTTCGTGCCAGGAATGGATTTCATCTGCGTTCATAAATCCCGGAACTTCTTCTCCAACCAGGAAGTTTTATGCTTCAAGTACTGTTATAGACATTCCAGATACATTGAACTGAATTCCACAGGTCTCTAGGAATTATCCATAGCTCAACATTACACCCTTTTGGACAACTCTGGAATATGTTCGCTGTTGCCTCTACAAGCTGAACTAGGGTAAAGGACACCCTGGAAAATCAAGTGGGACTCCAACATATCATTCTGGTTTGGAATGTTTCATTACTCATTGATTTTAAATGTGTTGCATGTTTGAAATGCTAATTCTAATGCATGTTTATTATAGAAGGACAAGTTCATGAAAGTGCATGTTCACTGAAAGTTAGTCATGAATCACTGAAGTTAGCTTTGATTTTATATATATCATGTGAATTTCACAGTTACTATGTGCTTGCCTTCTAAAAACTTATGCCAGTCATCTGACTGGTACCAGCCAATCACCAGGCCGTCTCTGTTGGACAATGCTCCCTTTCATTCTATTGGTGGGTTACAGACAAAAGACTGTTTTCTTATTGAACCAGAGTTCATTCGATTCTCCCGTGATGGGAGACAATTGGTTACCTTTCATGTCACTCAAGTTTTTCCCCTGAAAAAACTACTCAGTAAACAGGGAGAAACACCCCAGTTCAGGAGTTGTTCTTTGTGAAAGTTTTGTCTAAGTTGTCTGTGTCCTGCCTTGAATTCTCTTTCCTTTAAACGTCTGGGGAAAATACTTTTTCTTCTGTTTTGAGCTCAGACTTTTCTTTTTTATGGAGTGAAACTCTGTGTTCAGAGATGTTTTCTTATTTTATTCTGTTAAAATTTTTCTATTGATTTTCCTTAACTCCCCGTGTTTTAAAGTGGACTGATCGTTTTTCTCACACTGGAAGCTGTTTTCGCCAGTCACCACGACATCTGAAGAACTCGGATTTCATGGCCTGAATTTTTTTTTATTAATCTTGTCTCTCCAATTCTGTGACTTTGATCAGACTTTGTACTATCTCCAATTTATTTGGACCCGAGAAAGCCGCTGAAAAATTCTTGTGTTGTCCACGTGGCATACTCAGCAGCCACCAGCAGCCTCTCACCATCGTCACCGGATCTCAGCTCCTGACGGTTGTCCCTGGGAAGAAATATCTGCTGGCAGATATTCCCCGGTATCATCTTCAAATAAAGCTTCAATGGAGGAACCAGCTAGAAGCCAAGCAAAGGTCACGTGAGCAAGATTCCTTTGTTTCATCTGCTGAGTAATGTAATGTCCATATGTCCATTGCCTTAAAGTATGTCATAATTTGTCGCAGGTTTAAAACTAGTTCATAACTCTGATCAGGGCTATAGAAGGAAAGAGAAATAGTATCCCTCTTTTCATTAAATTCCATTTTTACTTTTTAGAGTAACCCAGAATTTCTTTTCCATATAATCAGCTTTTATAATTTTCTTCATAAAATTTGCGTCCAATTTTCTTCATATTTTGGATACAGTTAATTCAGTCTCCATTTTCATCACAGTTACAAATTCACACTAAGCTTTCCTTGATTCCACAAATGTGATTACACTCTTTTACTCAATAATCAGTTACAAGTTGAATGTGATGCTTGATACTTGATAATTTCACTTTACCAACAAGTCCGTTGAATGTAATTTCATTTAATCTGAGTCTGATCATTAAAACTATAAATGGTATATAGAAGTTTCTGCTTGATTTCTTTTTCCTGGGTCTGTTTATGAAGTCACCCAGGAGAATTCCTGAATATTTGAGACTGATTGATTGAGGGCATAAAGGTTTTTAATAAATTGTCCAAGTTTTGGACTGGTGCCCCTAAAACGAGTTTTTTTCCCGGTGTGTGGACTCGAAGCAAACCTTCATTTATACACACACCTCTAGGTACAAATTAAATTATCTTTGTACCTTATAACCAATTTTCGCTACACCTGACACACCACATAGTCCAACCTTCAATCTGTAAATGTTTCCACAGCTTCTGCTGGTGAACTGCAGCCATATCTTAAGAGGCTGTTGCTTCACCTTGGTAAACTGTCCTACTCATTATAACAAATGCCTTTATAGTTGTTCTCTCCATGTTAAAGACAAATTCCCAGCCTGCCAGGTCAGTGTCACAAGCAAGCATATCACATTTGCACACATCTTTGCATCTCCGATTTCTGATGCAAATATGTCTGCATTGGTCTACCTGTGGTCCAAGAGCCAGAGATAAGTTGCCGTAAAGAAGATCCTGAAGAATTCAGCCATCACATCTGTCCAATATAGCTAAACAACTGACATAAGAGCAAATACTTTATGCTCGGGTTGCACAAAATCTGTTGTATGGTTTCTTTTGCATTGAATCTGCTCTGTAGCTGAAAGGGTTCCAATAAATAGGCTGTAGAAAAAAATGCTTTGATAGTATTAGCAATCCATCGCGGGTGCGGCACTGACCCAATCAGGGTCCGATGTGGGTGCAGACGAGACCCAGTCGGGGTCCATTGCGGGTACTGCTCTGACCCAATCAGGGTCCGACGTGGGTGCAGACGAGACCCAATCGGGGTCCATCGCGGTTGCTGCTCCGGCCCAATCGAGGTCCGTCGTGGGTGCCGCGCTGACCCAGTCGGGGTCCAACAGGGGTGCAGTGCCGGTTCGGTCCAAGGTCGGTGAGGGAGCTGCAGATCCTCTGCCGCCTGACGCTGGACTGGCTCATCATCTTGATCATTATAATCATCACCATACTGCTCCCCTGCGGTCCTAGGGGCTGGGTGATGCGGGTCGGCCGCCTGGAGGACTGTCCCGTCTGTTTGGCGTTCTGGGTCGGCCACCCGACAAACTCTTCTGTCTGTTCAGCGATCTGGCCCGGCCGCCAGAAGAATTGTGTTTCCTGGCATGGGACTGGGGTAGGCCGCCCAGTCTGTTCCTTTTCCCCCTGCCAGCGATTTGGACACTAGATGCAGGGCGGCCCCCCGAACTATTGGCTTTCATGCCGTGGTGTTTAGACTGCCTTCATCCCTGGGTTTGTATTCTGGTGCTCCTGTTACCATTTGGGATGTGCGGGGGTCGTATGTATGAAATTGTATATGTATGAAATTGTATATGTCACCGCTTCCAAGTGGGTGTTTTTGGTTTTTCCTCTGTTTAAATGTCCATTCGTTGCCTGTACAGTTTGTGTGTATGGATTTAAAACTGCAGGGTTTCAACGTTTGTAGTGTTTTTTTTCTCTCTCCCCCCTTTCCTTTGTTGGGGGATGATATGTGTTTTTTTTCCTTGGCGCTATGTGTCTTGGTCTTTAGACCCAGGTTTCTGTTTATGGCCGGTAGGCTTAGTGTTCCTTATTTGGGCATAGTATTCCGCCTGTTGGTGTCAGGTCTGGCCCTCACGAGCCAGCATAAGATGCCACAGTCCCGTGAAATTGCACACAGAAGTTTATTCACAGTTCAGGACAAGGGAAGGACAAGATAACTAGCTGCGTGGGCTGAGCAGCAAGATTATCTTTTAGCATACCAAACGATCATTGACTGCTGAGACGAGGAATGCTCGCTCACCGTCTGACAAAGGAAAAGGGCAAGGAACACAAACGATAACCTCAACAATAAGCACACTTACATGAGAGGAGGAATCGTGGATGAACATTAGGTGAATGTTTGACGAGACTGCTGCAAGATGCAGCCGCTGGCGGTGGCATTTAAAGCCGGCTGCTAACGACCGCAAATGCAGCACAGCTGCTCAGACTTGACAGCAGGAAACTCCCGAGCGTTTGTCCAATCAGAGCCCGGGGAGTCAGAATGACAACACTGCCGTCAAAGCCTGACAGGAATGGTGTGTGGCCCGATCGCGGACAAAATTAGCGCTCAGGTGTGATAGTTGGTACATTATGGAGTGTTTCTGTGTTTTTTTTACTCTGTAGTGTTTCCTGTTGGGTTTTTTTTTTTCTCTCTCGACGCTGGTCACCAGGATCTAGCCCTCCGCGGCCTTTTCTTCCCCCCTCCTCCCTCCCTGGGGTGGTTTTGTTGGCCTCCCAGTTGGGGGGGGGGGGAGCGGTGTTACACCGCGTCTAGAATCCGCGTCGGAAATGGGGGCAACTGTCACAGTTCGTGTGCTGACCCTGTCGGCACTCGGGCTGTGCGGTGGTCTCCGTTCTCTCCTCTGGCGCAGTTCTAGACATTTATTTTGACAGCGTTTCAGCAGGGCTTCCGGCTGTCAGTGGAGCCCCGCTGAACAACCTGTTTCTAATCAGCTGATGACCCTTCATCAGCTGATCAATCCATTCCTCCCTATTTAAGGGAGCAGCTCTGTTTGCTCAGGGCTGCGACCTGCACAGACGTTCCAACGTTTCCTTCCCAGTCTGGCTTCCCTAACCCTGAGGTCAGTTCTCACAGTGTTCAGGTTCCGTCCTCACTGTGCATATGTAAGTGTTTGTATTTATTTGTGTTGCCCCACGAGGCTGGTTATTTTGTCATTGTGTAGTAGTAGTAGATTAGTTTATTTGACAGGGACAGTGCAATAAACATAGACAGATAAAGTATCTTTATTTAATAAATGTACAAGCCGATGGCTGCCTATAGAGTCTCACTGATGGCTCGTGAGAGCCATCATGTCAGGACAGGCTGACAGATGAGGTCAGGCAGCAGTCTCTGTGAACCATGATGTTTGCAGATGATATTGTCATCTGTAGTGAGACTAGGGAGCAGGTGAAAGAGAACTTGGAGAGGTGGAGGCATGCTCTGGAGAGAAGAGGAATGAAAGTCAGTAGAAGCAAGACAGAATACATGAGTGTGAATGAGAGGGAGGCAGGTGCAACGGTGAAGATGGAAGGAGTAGAGGTAGTGAAAGTAGATGAGTTTAAATACCTGGGGTCAACCATCCAAAGCAATGGAAAATGCACAAGAGAGGTGAAGAAGAGAGTGCAGGCAGGGTGGAGAGGGTGGAGACGAGTATCGGGGGTGATTTGTGACAGAAGGGTAGCAACAAGAGTGAAAGGGAAGATTTACAAGAAGATAGTGAGATCTGCTATGATGTATTTTTTGGAGATGGTGGCACTGACAAAAAGACATGAGGTGGAGCTGGAAGTGGCAGAGATGAAGATGCTAAGATTTTCAATGGGAGTGACTAGGAGGGACAAGATTAGAAATGAGTGTATTAGAGAGACAGCTCAGGTTGAGCAGTTTGTAGACAAAGTAAGAGAGACGAGGCTGGGATGGTTTGGACATGTGCAGAGGAGGGATAGTGGATATATTGGACAAAGGATGTTGAAGATGGAGCTACCAGGCAGGAGGAAAAGAGGAAGACCACAGAGAGGATTCATGGATGTAGTGAAGGAGGACATGAAGTGGGTTGGCGTTACAGAGGAAGATGCAAGGGATAGGGTGAGATGGAGACAGATGTCTCCACTGTGGAGACCCCTAAAGGGAGCAGCTGAAAGAAGACGATTTGAAGCAACATTCTTGTACTCAAGATGATGAAAAACCCCATTCCATTAGGTCATTGTGTAGCCATTCCTGAAAGAAACAAACAATATACTGTATACAATTAATTCTGCTGCTGCCTCCAAGAAGTGAAATTGTGTGAAAGAAAGAAAGAAAGAAAGAAAGAAAGAAAGAAAGAAAGAAAGAAAGAAAGAAAGAAAGAAAGAAAGAAGCAGCTTTCTTTTAAACAACCCCAACTCTTACCCACAACAGCTATTGTTAGGTGACTGAAAGCCAGCCTGCACCTATTCAGTGGGCCGCAGTTTTTTTTTTTTAATCTGATTGTCCTGCAGCTGAATGAATATGAAGCAGAATGCTTTGTCAACACTTTTTTTATGAGAAAGGAAATAGAAAACAGAAATGCCATTAAAATCCTGCCCCCATGAAATGTTCCATGGGACATGGACATGACTGTAAATGGTTGTGTTTTGAAGTTAAGGGTGTGAGTTATCAGTGAGTGGATGGATCAGCAGTCAGAGGGAAAGGCTGTGGATTGGACCGAGGAGCTCAAGGAGGCAGAAACAGCTTTAGGCTGCACAGCCCACACAAGGCTGGCACACAACGGCTTCTAAAAAGTGTGAGTGGGTGGGTTGGTGTGCGTATTTCTTCAGCATGGATGTGTGTTTACATGCGTGCGTGCTGCCCATTTGTTTATTTATTTTGCCAATAACCACGTCAAGACTTTGTGTTACGTGATGTGTGACACGAGGTTAGTGTATGTGTGTGTGTGTGTGTGTGTGTGTGTGTGTGCGGGCAGCATCCTTTATCTTGTGTGCTGACTTTCTTGTGAAGCATGAAAAGAGCAGATAAGGGGTGCACCATCTCTTTACGAGTTAGTGGACGCTGGCATGCTGTTGTGGGGTGTGTGTGGGTGTGCGTGTGTGTGTACACGTGGGTAAGCTTTAGTTTGTGTTTTACACTTGACCATGCTCCTCAAATGTCAAGTGAAGCATGAAAGATAATACCACAAATCAATAAAGCTTGGCTTGGACGGTGACAGACAGCCTCAAGGAGATGTGAAGTTTTTTTGTTTGGTTTTTTTTTTGGACAGATCTCAACTTCTGAACCTTTTCAGGCCTGGCTGATCAGAGCCAATTTTCTATGTGGCTACACCAGAGCAACTGTGAACATAGCACATTGGATGTGTGAACGTGTTTAGCCAGTGGATCAGAAAGCAGCAGCACTTGCCAGACAACAGGCTGTCACAGATCTTAGGGGACCAAGGACTGGAGGAAAACCTATTCAGAGTCATCACACACACACCTACACACACACACACACACACACACACACACACACACACACACACACACACACACACACACACACAAAGAAACACTTGGGACAAATACATTTCTCCTTCTTCCTATCCTTGTTGGTGGACCATTTTCTTTGAAATGGACTTCATCAACCATGGCCACGGCAAATCTTCCATTCCATGTGTTCTTGTTTCCTGTTGTCCTTAACATGGCATGAACATGCTGTCCTATTTTTCCCACATCTGTTCAGTGAATTGATTTAGATGACATGCCCAAACCAGCTGAATGGAGACTCAATTTATTTTGTAGTGCAGTAGATTATGATTGCATTGATCATTTACTTGTTTTATCCATCCATTCATCCATCCACCCCTCCACCCATCCATCCATCTTCTACCACTTATCCAGGGGTCTGGGTCACAGGAGCATCAGTCCAAGCAAAGAATCCCAGACTGCCACCTACTGTAGTTCACATAACACAATGATCCCCGTGATCGCTCCTGCAGGTGATGAGCTCACTGGAGGGTGGACCCATGTGGCTTATTTGAGCTCAGCCATGCCAGGTCCTATGGGTAGAACTCTGGTCACTGTGCTAGCCGTCAAGCATCTCATCGTGGCCAGGCTCCAGGGCAGGACCCCAGTAACCTCATAGTGGACATACAGGATCCTTGTAACTTTTTCACTGGGATCTGCTGTCTACACTATATTTTTTATAACTCTGCATGTTAATATAGTGAATCCCATCACATGGTGATGGTGTGCAAGTGCTCATCAGAAGTGCTGCTGTTTGTTTTGATTCTGTTTAGATTTATTGGATTGATATCATTATTATTTTCAACTTTGCTGACTTTATGTTTGTGTTTGGAATTATAATAAAAGTCTAGATCCTTACAGTTATTCTACCTGTAAATGATGCAGTCCAGAGGCATGGTGCCGAAAGACAGCAACCGGCGTCGGGTGGTTGCGCTGTTGAGACTATAATTCTTTTTCATGAGGGTAATTTCATTTGTTTACATGTACACTAAATCAATTTGTATTCACAAAATAATGTTTGTGGAGTAGCACTTCCCACCTGAAGTGGACATGGCCACTTCAGGTAGCCTACTAACAGATGTGTCAGCAGACAGTGAGCTTTTTTCCCAGGAGGTTTTACAAACTTGGAGTCTGTTCAGAGTTTTTTCTCTGTCCATATTTGTTTGTTGCTATCTGGTGAATAAAATGGTGATTCCTGTCCCTCTTCTCTCTCGTTTTCTCTCTCAGATCAGGATATATAATGTAATATTAGGAGGAAGACAACAACAAAAATACAAAAAGCACAGACTGCAAAAAACATCCCTGGAAACTGAAACACTCAAAGATTCAATGATTTTATTTGTCAATACTACTATACGTACAGGACATACAGGAGAACTGAAATGCCGTTTCTCTCTCTTCAGTAGTGTGCACAATATAAAAAAAAGAATAAGGCTGGAAGAACAACAGCAGCAATTGTTATATGGATCTAATACCTTATATGGTCACAGCAGTGATCAGCTGAGATCTAAATGACAGTGGCTGCCAGTTCAAGGAATAAATGCTCTAAAATCGTATGTGTTTTATTTCAATATGTTTCAGACATCAGAAACATAAAACACACATACAGTATTTAGGAAAAGTCATGGACTGGGAGGTACGTATGGAGATTTTATTCAGACAATGTTATTCACATAATAAAACCCCAAGCTATCAGTCAGACCATCTAGTGATTAGTGTTCACTACCTGTGAGCCAAAAACAACTGTAGTGACATATGTTACAACCATTTGCAAATGCTTACAAGTTTTACAGCTGTTTGTGGAAAATTACATTAGTCAAAAAAATTGAACATGTTCAAATATTTTTGGCAACAACAACAACAACAACAACAACAACAACAACAACAGCAACGACAACAACTGTTTGGGACCTTAAAAACTCTTTGCAACTTGTTTGGCAACCTTTTACAAACCTTGATGAAACCCCAAAATCAATACATTCACCAGCATTTGCAGCTCCGTGAGATACACTGGAGAAAATGAGTATTGAACACGTCAACATTTTTCTCAAACATATTTCCAATGGACCCATTGACCTGAGATTTTCACCAGATATCAGTAACAACCCAAATAATCCATCCATACAAAGAAATCAAGGCAACTGAGTTACTGTATATTTAATAAAGTGGAATGACACCGGGAATAAATATTAAACACATGAAGAAAAAGAGGTGCAAAAAGGCATAGAAAGCCAAGAAACCAGTTGAAATGCATCAGAATTTAGGAAGCCATCGCATCCCCCATCAGTGTAAATTAATTTCAGCTGGTTAAGTCCTGACTGATAGTCCTTAAAAAGGTCTGTGAATATCAGATTGTCACACCACAAAGAACTCATGATGGATAAAAGCAAAGAGCTCTCTCTAGACCTTTGCTACCTTATTGTTGCAAAACATAATGTGGGCATTGGTTACAGGCACATAAACTGCTGAATGTTCCAGTGGGCACTGTTGGAGCCATCATTTGGAAGTGGAAAGAACATCATTTTACCATAAACTGGCCATGATCAGGAGCTCCTCGCAAGATTTCTGACAAAGGAGTCAAAAGAATTACCAGAAGAGTTATCCAAAAGCCAAAGACTACTCATGGAGAGGTCAGGAAAGACCTGGAGTTAGCAGGTACTGCTGTTTCAAAGAAAACAATAAGTAATGCACTCAAATGACATGGGCTCTATGCCCACTCACCTCACAAGACTAAATTGCTGAAGAACAAGCATGTTGAAGCTCATTTAAAGTTTGCCAGTAAAATACTTGGAGAATATAGTCTGGTCAGATGAGACCAAAATTGAAATTTTGGATGCCACAACACCAGTGTTGGGCATCATCATCATCATCATCATAGCAGTCTGTCGTGGGCGACAATGACTGTTCCATTTAGGTCTGATCAGATTCCTCCACACAGCTCTGTCCTTAGCCTTCCACTGCCAGGAACTCCCGTCTATATCCAACTTCTTCAAGTTTCTTTTCACAGTGTCTTTAAATTTGAGCCTTGGTCTACCCTGATTGCGTTTGCCCTTGCATAACTGTGAGTAGAGTAACTGCCGAGGGGACACTGGTGGTCCATCCTCTCAACATGTCCGAGCCTTTTCAGGTTCATCTGTATTAGCATGTCCTCCATTGATGGTAGACCAGCTTGTTTCAACACTTCTATGTTGGTTATCTTGTCTTTCCATGAGATGTTCATTATGGCTCGAAGGTGTCTCATCATGTACGTGTGGAGTTTCTTTACCTGCACTCTGTAGACTAGTACTGTCGCTCTGTACACTTTGCATTTCACACGGATAGACACATGTCGATTGTTCCACAGTCTCTCCCTCAAGTTTCCAAACACAGCGCTCACTCTTCCCATTCTGAGAGATAGTTCATCCTCCAGCCTAGCATTCTCTGAAACAGTACTCCCTAGATACTTGAAAGTCTTGCACTTGACTAGTGGCTCTGTAGCAATGCTGATCTCTTCTGGTAGTGATGTTGATAATTGGAACTTTGGTGGTTGATAAAGGTACTCTGTCTTCTTGATGTTGATTTTGAGGCTGAATTGGCTAGCTGCTCTTGCAAATTTCTCCACTAAAGATTGCATATCTTCCACACTGTGTGCAACTAGAGCACTGTCGTCGGCAAACAGCATTTCTCTTACTACCTTTATCGATGTCTTACTCTTGGCTTTAAACTGTGCTGCATTGAACAAGTCTGCTTCTTTCCTTGTTTGAATGTATGCTCCTTCTGAAGTGTCTTTGAAGGCCACCTCAAGCAAGGCTGCCAGATATAGCGAGAACAGTGTAGGTGCCAGCACACAACCTTGTTTCACCCCGTTGCTTACTGAAAAGTCTTTAGATACTGAACCACTCATTGCCACGTTTGCTTGCATACCTGTATGTTGTGCCTCGATCAAGTTGACAAACTTCTCTGTACAGCCATATTTCTTGAGTACCTGCCAAAGTCCTTGTCGCAAAACAGTATTGAAGGCTTTACTGAAGTCTATGAAGACTACATAAAGTGACATGTTCTGTTCAATATACTTTTCTTGAACCTGTTTCAAGCAGAAAATCATGTCCATTGTGCTTCTTCCACTTCTAAAGCCGCACTGGGTTTCCGGTAGTACATTCTACAAGATGCGTTCATTGAGTCTGTTCAGTAGTACACGTGAGAGAATCTTACCAACAGTGGCTAGCAGTGATACACCTCGGTAATTTCCACAATCTTTCCTGTCACTTTTCTTGAACAAAGGCACAATACTTGCATCCTTCCAGTCTTGAGGTACTTTCTGGGCATCCCATATCTCTTGGATGAGCTTGTGCAGGCAGTTGATCAGCTGAACACCACCAAATTTCCACACTCTGCTGGAATTCCATCCCTTCCTGGAGCTTTACCATTCTGTGTTGTCCTGATAGTTGCCATTAGTTCATCAAAATTTGGTGGTTATTCCAGACTTGATTCAGCTGGTCGCTGCACTAGAGCTTCTTTAGCCTCTTCAGTGAGATCTCCAGGGTTGTTTAGTAGTTGGTCAAAGTGGTCTGCAAATCTGTCCAGGATCTTGTCTTTCTCCTGAAAAACCATTTCACCATCCATAGCCTTTAGTTGGATCAATCCTCATGGTGTAGGGCCATAGATTTCTCTCAAACCTGTGAAGAATGTTTCATGTCCTTCCTGTCTGCTGCAGTTTGAAGTTCTTCCACTTTTTCATCCCACCAGTTGGACTTCATCTCTCTGGTGTACTTCTGTAGCTCACTCTGAGCCTTTGAGTATTTCTTCTTCTTCGACCTTGTGTTATACTGTAGGCTTTCCTGCCTAGCTGTATTCCTCACTTCTAGTAGTTTCGTCAGGTGTTCATCATGCTCATCAAACCAATCTTGATGTTTCCTCTCAGGGTGGCCTAATACATCACTCACAGTCTGATACACCATATCCTTCAGTGTTGCCCATTTCTCTTCTGTGTTATTCTCTGAGTTGTTGCTGTCCCAGTCTTTCACGTTTTCATCCGTTTCCTGTGTAAGTTCTTTCTGCTTCTTTTGGCCTTTCAGTGCACTAGTGTTTAGCTTCCGTCATGGCTTTGCACACGTCCTGCAGTACTGTTTTCATCTCTAAATCCTTAATCTAGATCTCAGCATAACATGATCAGTACCACAGTCCGCACCTCTCATTGCTCTGGTGTCCAATATATCCCTTATGTCTCTCTGCTTGACTATGATGTTGTCTAACAAGTGCCAGTGCTTGGATCTTGGGTGCATCCATGTCTTCTTGTGTGTGTCCTTGTGCTTAAATGGAGTGTTGGTTATCACAAGGTTGTACTCTGAACATAGTGCAAGTAGAAGTTCTCCATTAGCATTGCACTTGCCTACTCCATGACTGCCTAGCACTCCTTTCCATTTCTCAGTGTCTGAACCAACTCTGGCATTAAAATTGCCAGCTAGTATCAATTCAATTCAATTCAACTTTATTTATATAGCGCCATTTCACAACAACAGTCATCTCATAGCACTATCAACTGTAGGGAGGACCCCCACAGTTGCAGAAAGACCCCAGCAATCAGGCGATCCCCTGTGAGCAAGCACTTGGCGACGGTGGAGAGGAAAAACTCCCTTTTAACAGGAAGAAACCTCCAGCAGAACCAGGCTCAGGGAGGGGCAGTCATCTGCTGCGACTGGCTGGGGGGTCAGCCTGTCATCAGTCGGTACATGTCTGATAGTCTCACGTAAATCACTGTAGAACTCTTCTTTCACCTTCTCTGTGTTGGTCATTGTTGGGACATATACACTGATGAGTGTGGCATACATCTTCTGCTGTAGTGGGAGTCTCATAGTCATTATCCTGTCATTGATTGGCACCGGTTCCTCATCAAGCATTGCTGCTATCTCCTTTCTAACTGCAAAGCCCACTCCTGCTTCTCTCCTTTCTTGAGTTGATCTCCCACTCCAAAAGAAGATGTACCCATGGTGTTTCAAGCTTTCATATCCAGGCAATCTTGTTTCACTAAGTGCAGCTATATCTACATTGTACCTGTTCCCTTCCAGGGCCACAAGCGTAGTCTGTCTTTTCTGGGCACTGTGATGTTGTTCTGTCCAACAGAGTGCGTACATTCCATTCTGCTACACACAAGGCTGCTGTTTTCTTGTTCTTTTGTCTTCCTGCTCCTAGCTTACTTTTCGCTGCCTGTCGGAGTGTGAACAGATCAGTGCGGACCTTTTAAGCCCGGGCGATGTCCGAGCCGGTATGAGTTGCTTTCTGATTGACCATTTCATGAAACTGCTTGCACAGTATTTGAGTACGGCTAGCTTTTGCTGGACTAGTGGCACATTCTTGGCAGATAAAGATATTATCAGTGGCAAGGACAAACCAAGACAAACTGACTTCAGCATCTGTTGCAGTGACTGACCAGATGATAGGTTTGTTTATCTGTGCTCTTTGTGTAGTGCATGTCACAATGCACTGACTGGCACAGTCCACCATAGACCTTGCGACAGATACGTTTATCTGCCAGGATGTCCAGTCTCACCCCGTGTAACTGGGAGTGGTCCATCACAGACCTGTGGCAGATATTGTTTTTAGTTCTGCCAGGATGCCCTGTTTCACCCTCCACGCCCTCGGAAGGGCGGGGATGCCGGTTGAGTCACCGACAGCCCCACCCATGAGACAGTAGTACCGGTTTTCATGGTTATCCGGTAGCAAGCAAGCCAATGCCTGACCTGACCAAAGAGAGGTCCAAATGGATAAATGTGAATGTGGTACAAATTTGCAAGAACAAAAGGTGAAAAAGTATGATAAAATGCCAATTTATAAATTCAAAAAGTTACACATTACAATGGAATTACATAGAATAAAAATTTAACTTGCATCCAGATGGGCGTTGCAAATTTATGAGAAAAAAGATGGAAATTTACGAGAAAAAAGCGGAAAATTTACAAGAGAAAAATCAGAAATTTAGGATAGAAAATAGTTGCAAATTTCTTAGAAAAATTTGGGAAAGTTATGAGAAAAAAGTTGAAAATTTTTGAGAAAAAAGCTGAAAATTTACAAGAAAAAAGTGGAAAATTTACAAAAGAAAAGTCACAAATTTATGATAAACTTGCAGCTTTATGAGAAAAAAGCTGAAAGTTTACAAGAAAAAAGTGGCAAATTCTTCTTCTACCAGTGTTGGGCAAGTTACTAAAAAAATAGTAACTAGTTACAGTTACTAGTTACTTCCTTTCAAAAGTAACTGAGTTACTTTTGAGTTACTGCATGATTAAAGTAACTAGTTACTTGGAAAAGTAACTTTCACATTACTTTTAAATGCATACTTAAATCATCTTCCACACACAGCAAGATCAAGGGCCCTTTGTTCTCATCAGAAAAAAGAAGAAAAAGAAAACTGATGAGAAAAAAAGTCTCATCTTACAGAGAAAAATGTGTCATATTTACATAAACTATTGTAATCAATAGAAAGTCAGAAATTTACTAGAAATAAAGCTTTAAATTCACAGAGAAAATTTTGGACCCCCTGGTAGGCCGCTTCTGGCCCACAAGCCATATGTTTGACACCCCTGGACCAGCCCATTAAAAATGCATATTTAGAGGATTTACTTCCATGAAATAGTTGCATATCACAGCAGCATGTAAAGGAATAAGATAAAATAAAACAGAAAGCACTGCAACAAATCACAGTCACTTTTTCTCTGTGTGTACAAAAACTTTAAATGCATTTAATGCGGCCATTAAATGCAAGCTTCTTGCTCAAAAAATACTCATGTTTAACCACAGAGGTAGGGACTGTTGGGGGCTACTCACCACTGGGACAACAGGCGATCAGGGCTCGATTTGAGAAGTTGCCACCGCCATGGCATTTCTTCCTATCGGGCTGCAGCGTGAACTGAGGCAGGACAGGAAATTGACCTTTGGAAGAGACTGATGGTTGTGCTTACTATGATAGGGTCAGTTTATTTGTGCTAAAATATCTATCCATATTAATAAAACAAGTAACACGAGTAACGCATCTGATCAAATTTCACTAACTGTAACGCATTACTGACTTGTTAAACAGTAATTTCGTTATACAGCACATTACTGCAAAAGTAGTGGCGTTACAGTAACGCATTACCTTGTAATGCGTTACTCTCAACACTGCACAACACAGTGTGTTTGGAGGAGAAATGGCACTCCACATCAGCCCAAAAACACCACACCAACAGTGAAGTTTGGAGGTGGGAGCATCATGGTGTGGGGGTGTTTTTCAGCATATGGTACATTCAGACTTCATATAATTGAAGGAAAGATGAATGGGCAAATGTAAAGAGACATCCTTGATAAAAACCTGTTGCCATCTGCCAAGATGCTGAAGATAAAACGAGGGTGGACATATTTAGCAAGACAATGATCCCAAACCCACAGCCAAGGAAACTCTCAGCTGGCTCCAGAGAAGGAAAATAAAGCTTCAAGGATGGCCCAGTCAGTCACCTGACCTGAATCCAATTGAAAATCTATGGAATGAACTGAAGATCAGAGTTCACTGAAGACACCCACAGAACCTTCAAGATTTGACAGTTTGTGTGGAAGAATGGGCTAAAATCACTCCTGAGCAATGCCTGCACCTAGTTTCTCCATACAGGAGGCGTCTGGAAGCTGTTATTACCAACAAAGGCTTTTCTCCTAAGTATTAAATGAATTTCACCAAACATGTTCAATACTTATTCCTCGTGTCAGTCCACTTTATTAAATCTAACTTTTGTGGACACAGTTGCTTTGATTTCTTTGTATGTATGGATTACTTAGGTTGTTACTGATATCTGGTGAAAATCTCCATCAGGAATATGTTTAATGAGAAAAATGTTAACATGTTCAATACTTATTTTCCCCACTGTACATGGGTAATGAGAGACGGACATAGCTGTGAAAAGAGAGACGGGAGAGACAGCAGAAGGAAGAGCGGGAGGTGTGGAGGTGTGAAATTGCGCCTGAGAAGACATCAGTTTGGTAACATTCCTCTTCCTTCGATGATTTTTGGGAACATACAGTCTCTGAGAAACAAGGTGGATGAAATTCAAGGGAATGTACGCTACCAGAAAGACTTTAAGAACTGCTGTGTCATGGCTTATACCGAGACTTGGCTTAATGCGCATGACCGAGACGCAGACCTGTGGATTGACGGCTTTGGAGCCCCACTGTGCTCGGATCGGCAGGAAGAGGTAACGGGGAAGCGTCAGGGGGGCGGCGTATGTTTATATATTAATAAGCAGTACTGCACATCTGTCACGGTCAGAGAGCGCATCTGTACACCCGATGTGGAGCTGCTGTCTGGGTCACTACGCCCCTTTTATTTGCCTCGCAAGTTCCCCCAACTTTTCATCACAACTGTGTACATTCACCCGAGGGCAGACGCTGACTCCGCCTGCAGCACTATCTTTGATGTGATCCAGCAGCTGCAATCAACTTCTCCAGAGGCGCCAATCTTCATTCTTGGGGATTTTAACCATGTTTCTTTAAAGAAGACACTTAAAAACTTTTATCAGTATGTTTCCTGCCCAACCAGGCGAAAAAAGACATTGGACCTGTGCTATGGATCCATAGAGAGGGCCTATAAATCGCTCCCCCTTCCTCCTTTAAGATCCTCAGATCACAACTGTGTACATTTGCTGCCCACATATAAAACTGCTCTCAGAAGAGGCCAGGTGGAGACGAGAGACATTGAGGTGTGGACAGAGGATTCAGTGCACAGCCTCCAGGAATGCTTTGACTGTACAGACTGGGAGATGTTCACACTGGCCTGCGGGGATGATTTGGACTCTTTGGTGGACGTCACATGCTCATACATGGCTTTCTGTAAAAATAAGATTGTTCCACGTAAACGTGTCAAAATATATCCCAACAACAAACCATGGGTTACAAAATCAGTTAAATCCTGCTTACAGAGGAAAGCACTTGCCTTTAAACAGAGGTCTGTTTCTGAGCTACAGGTTGCCACAAAAGAGCTGAAGGCTGAAATTTTAAGAGCAAAACAGAATTATAAATCAGAGTTGGAAAGCAAGATGGCAACAAAGAAACTTGGTTCAGCCTGGGCCAGTATGAAAACTATTGCAGGCCTTCAGAGCACAGAGCGCAGTAATCGTATGTTTTTAGATGATTTTAATTCAGACACAGAGCTGGCTAATGCTCTTAATTGTTTTTATGGTCGTTTTGACTCCTTTGATTTTAGCACAGAAACCCAAGATTTGAAACAGAAACTCAAAGACAATCAGCACTTTAATATTGAGGTGCAGGATGTTAAAAGGGAGTTCTGCGCTGTAAAAGTGAACAAAAGTCAGGGCCCTGATAATATATGTGGGCGCTTGGTAAAGTCCTGTGCACATGAACTGAGTCCTATATTTCACCTAGTCCTACCTGTTGCTGTACTCATGACTTTTCATCCATTATTACATTGCACATAACTCTCACACTGCTTTTTACTTCATTCACATTATATCACTGAATCTGAGTTCACATTGATATACTGTGTGACTGTATATTTTTTCATATATTTCTGCAAAGTGTGGTTAGTCTGAGTAAATAACTGCATATATTCCTGTATATATCTGCATCCTTTTATAGAAACGTGGACAGACTGTAATTTACTGTACATACTCTGTTGTCATTGAATCCTTATTTAAATCCTCCACCTGAACAATGAGAGCAAGTTTTTAGCCAAAGTCAAATTCCTTGTATGTGTTGTGCATACTTGGCCAATAAAGCTGATTCTGATTCTGATTACATTTTCAATAAGTCCTTACAGACACAACATGTGCCTAAGATCTGGAAAGAAGCCGTGGTTGTTCCCGTTCCAAAATCCAGCTGTCCTAAAACGGTAAACAACTTTAGACCAGTTGCTTTGACTTCAATTTTAATGAAAATTTTTGAAAAACTGGTCAGATGTGAGGTCCTAAAGCAGACTGAGCATGCATTGGATCCTCTGCAGTTTGCCTATAGGCCTCACAGAGGAGTGGAGGATGCCACTGTCACTCTGTTTAATATGCTTTTTAAACATCTGGATTTTAATGGGACACACGCGAGACTTTCATTTGTGGACTTTTCCTCCGCCTTTAATACAATCCAACCTCATATCTTAGTTGAAAGGCTCCTGCAGCAATTTGATTTGAGCAATAATCTGGTGGATTGGATTCTGGATTTCTTAACCAACAGGATGCAGAGAGTAAGGGTCAATGGTACATTGTCTGACCTAAAGTGCTCTTCTACTGGCTCTCCTCAGGGGTGTGTGTTGTCACCACTACTCTTCATCCTGTACACAAACATGTGTCAGAGCAGACATGACAACAGACACATTATAAAGTATGCTGATGACTCAGTTATTGTCAGTCTCCTCCAGGATGGTGAGAGTGGCCATGGCCCAGTAGTTGATGATTTTGTTCACTGGTGTGAGGATTCCTACCTGCAGCTGAATACGACAAAAACTAAAGACATGATTATTGACTTTAGGAGGAAAAATCCCAGGCACAAAGTCACCGTACTAAAAGGCCAGACCACCGAATGTGTACAATCCTACAAATATCTTGGGACGATTATTGATAGTAATTTAAACTTTGAAAAGAACTGTGAAAGGGTGTGCAAAAAGGGTCAGCAACATTTGCATTGCTTGAGAAAACTTGCACGCTTCCAAGTTGACCGAACCATAATGACAATGTTTTATCGGGCTTTTATTGAATCTGTTTTATCCTTTTCTTTAGTGTCATGGTTTGGTCAGATAAAACTGAAACAGAGGAAATCCTTGGATCAGGTAGTTAGATGGTCCAGTCGTTTGCTTGGTGAGTCACAGCTGAGCCTGACATCCCTGTACACCAGACAAGTACAGAGGATGGCTACCTCCATTTTAAATGATGACTCCCACCCTTTGCACTGCCACTTTCAGCTTCTTCCCTCAAGACGGAGATTTGCTGTCCCAAAAAGTAGAACCCAGCGCTACAAAAACAGCTTTGTTCCTGCTGCTGTCAAAGAGTTGAACAAGCTGTAAAAATATATTGCACATAATTTAGGTACCTATTTATTAACTCCATTTTATATTTACTTATTTTTGTAGGATGTCACTTGGGTTCTAAATATTTTATTGGGTTTTAGACCTTTGAGTTTTTAACCTCTTTGACTAGTTTTTAACTTTTAATATGACCCTTCTCTCTTACCTCTGGTTTTTCTCCCATCTCTTTGTCTTTTTATACCCTGATTGATGGAGCCTTGAGTATTCTTATCATGTTTATAGTCAGCTTCATATGTGCCTGTGTTTGTGTCTATGTTGAATGTAATTTGTGGCTTGTAAATATGGATGTCACCAGACTGCAAAACAAATCTATTTACGTGTAACCGGGTCATATTTAGAATCAGAATCAGAATCAGAATCAGAATCAGAATCAGGTTTATTGCCATTGTTCATGTAGTACACAAACTAGGAATTTGTCTCGGTACAATGCTGCAACATTAAACATGATAAGATAAGAGAAATAAACTATACATGTAATAAAGTGTAGGATAAGATTAAGTGATACTGGTCAACAGTTAAAATATATATTAGCCAGCAGCAGATACTGTGGAGAACTATATAGTGCAGTCGGTAATGCAGGAAGAAAACAGTGATGATTGACATGAGTCTGGTTGAGCTGCTGTACATGGTGCACGAGAGTCACTTAGTGTTCAGCAGTCTAATGGCAGAGGGGAAGAAGCTGTTCATGTGACGGGAGGTTTTAGTCTGGATGGACCGAAGTCTTCTACCAGAGGGGAGGGGGGCAAACAGTACGTGACCAGGGTGTGAGGGATCGGCTATGATCCGGCCAGCACGCCTCCGGGTCCTGGAGATGTACAGATCCTGGAGAGATGGGAGCTTGCAGCCGATCACCTTCTCAGCAGTGCGCACGACGCGCTGCAGCCTTAGTCTGTCCCTGGCAGTGGCTCCTGCGTACCACACGGTTATGGAGGTGGTGAGGATGGACTCGATGATGGCTGTGTAGAACTGCACTAACATCTTGGTGGGTAGCTTGAGCTTCCTCAGCTGCCGCAGGAAGAACATCCTCTGCTGGGCTTTTTTGATGAGTGAGCTGATGGTCAGCTCCCATTTGAGGTCCCTGGTGATGGTAGTGCCTAGGAAGCGGAAGGAATCAGCAGTGGTGATGGGAGAGCCTGAGAGGGTGAGGGGGGGCAGAGGAGTAGTGACTTTCCTGAAGTCTACAATCATCTCCACTGTCTTCAGAGCGTTCAGCTGCAGGTTGTTATTGCTGCACCAGGACGCCAGCTGGGCCACCTCTCTCCTGTAGGCGGACTCGTCGCCGTTGGAGATGAGCCCGATGAGGGTGGTGTCGTCCGCAAACTTGATCAACTTGACAGACTGGTGGCTGAAGGTGCAGGAGTTGGTGTAAAGGGAGAAGAGTAGGGGGGAAAGTACACAGCCCTGGGGTGATCCGGTGCTGATGCTAGTATAGTCTGAGACAGTCTTTCCCAGCCGCACATGCTGCCTCCGGTCCGTCAGGAAGTCGATGATCCACCTGCAGAGGGAGTCAGGCACGTTGAGCAGGGACAGCTTGTCCCGGAGCAGAGCGGGGCGGATGGTGTTGAATGCGGAGCTGAAGTCCACAAACAGGATCCTGGCGTAGGTTCCCGGGGAGTCCAGGTGCTGCAGGATGGAGTGGAGGGCCAGGTTGACTGCATCGTCTACAGACCTGTTGGCTCGGTAGGCAAACTGCAGCGGGTCCAGGAGAGGGGTGGTGATGGACTTGAGGTGGGACAGGACCAGGCGCTCAAAGGACTTCATGACTACAGAGGTGAGCGCTACAGGTCTGTAGTCATTAAGTCCAGTGATCCGTGGCTTCTTGGGGACAGGGATGATGGTGGAGGATTTGAGGCAGGATGGCACGTGGCATAACTTAAGGGAGGTGTTAAAAATGTCTGTGAATACAGGAGCCAGCTGTTTCGCACAGAGTCTCAGGGTGGAGGGAGACACGCCGTCTGGGCCGGGGGCCTTGCGCGGGTTCAGTCTGGAGAACTGTTTGAGCACATCCTGCTCACTGATGATAAGGGGAGGGGGGGAGGAGGGGGGGGGTGCCTTAAATGAAGTAGGGAATGTGGAGGCTGTGGAGCTGGAGGGAGGGGGGGAGTTGGACACAGATGACGAGGTGTCAAAACGGGCATAGTGTTGGGACAGTCTCTGACAAAGGGCTTTGTCATCCTGACCTTTAGGAGCCTGAGGCCGATAGTTGGTGATCTGCCTCAGTCCTCTCCACACGGAAGCCGAATCATTAGCAGTGAACTGCTGCTGGAGTCTCTCTGAGTACACAGATTTAGCCCTCTTCAGCTCTCTGTTAAACCGGTATTTAACCTCCCTGTAGCAGTCCCTGTCTCCACTTTTCAGCGCTGCTTCCTTCTCCTTCCTGATCTGTCTGAGCTTAGCTGTGAACCAGGGTTTGTCATTAGAGTACCTCACCCTGGTGCGTGATGGAAGAATGTTCTCTTCACAAAAGTGGATATATGAGTTCACAGTGTCCGTGTACTCATCCAGATCATGCGTGGCTCCTTTAAGCATGCCCCAGTCAGATATTTCCATGCACGTTTCCAGCTTCTCCTCAGCATCACTGGTCCGTATCTTCGTAGTGCTCACAACAGGTTTAGTGAGCTTCAATCTCTGTCTGTATGTGGGAATGAGGTGAACCATCACGTGATCAGATAATCCCAGCGCAGCTCGAGGGACAGCGCGATATGCGTCTTTCACTGTGGTGTAACAGTGATCCAGTGTGTTTAATCCTCTGGTGGGGCATTTAATAAACTGTTTGTAGTGGGGGAGATCGTGGCTCAGATTGCACTGATTAAAGTCGCCAGCCACAATAATCAGTGAGTCTGGAAAACTCCGCTCTGTGTGTTGAATGTGATCCGCGAGCACGCGCTGAGCTTCGCGCGTGTCCGCGTCGGGAGGGGCGTACACAGCGATCATTATAAAAGAAGCAAACTCCCGCGGGGAATAGAAGGGCTTGCAATTGATAACAAGAAATTCCAAGGCAGGAGAACAGTGTTTGGAAATTACCGTTACATCAGAGCACCAGATGCAGTTGATGTAGAAGCAGACTCCGCCTCCTGTGGTCTTGCCGGAAAGCTCTGTGTCACGATCAGCACGGAAGAGCTGGAAGCCGTCGAGGCGCAGCGCGCTGTCCGGTATATTTTCCCGGAGCCAGGTCTCAGTAAAGCAGAGGACAGCTGAGGAGGCGAGGTCCTTAAAACGCATCAGCAGTCTCAGTTCATCCACCTTGTTAGAGAGAGAGTTGGTATTGGACAGAAATATGCCAGGCAGCGCCGTTCGCGAGCCTCTCCTGCGAAGTCGCACGAGAGCGCCCGCTCGTCTTCCTCTCTTCCGCCGTCTCACTTTCCGAGCCAAACAATAAACCAGATCGGCGGCAGGGGCTAGAAAAACTGGGAGGAGGTCCGTGGGGGTGAAAGTCCTGATATTTAAAAGTTCTTCACGGGTATAAGTGCAAGCAGACACACAATTGACAAACAAAAACAAACAAAGAGCGCAGCGAAGCACCATGTCGACCGCTGTGGGCGCCATCTTGGATCGCTTAACCGTCATATTTGTGGATCTTTGTTGATTTGATTTGCGTTTAAATATTTTGATTTGAACTTGACTCAACAGGAAGTGACTTCAGGGTGTGGGCGGGATATGCCAGGTAGAGGATTTTGAATATCTGGGTTTTTTTCGGTTGGGAAAACGGTTCAGGAGACCGGATTTGAAAAGCAAGCAAGACGAGGAATAATCTTCATAAAGAAACGTTGTAAGTTCACCAATGCAGTTAAAATATATTGTTACTCTTAACGAGCACGGTGAATTATGCCGAGGAGGATGTAATAAAGTCGGCCTAGTAACAGATAAGACGTAGATTGACCTACAGATTTGCTGCCTGACTAGCATGGTATACCGTGGCTGAACATAGTGCCTATCCAAGAGGATATAGTTAAAATATCAGGCTATGTACGATGTAAGCATGAGTGTAAATGTAAAAGTGTGTTGTTTGCTACTCTGGTCACAATGTTATGATGTGTTTTTTTGTTTTACACGGTGACGAGTACTGAAACATTTTATACTGTCAATCAAACCAGGGAGACTCAGGTGTCCTGTGAAGATCAGTCAGTGATCACGCGCTGGTGTGGCGTCGTGTGTATGTTGTAAGTGAAAAGCTTTTCTTGTTAAGTTTTGAGCATATTTGGAGTGTGCACTTAAGGTTTGTGGTGTACTAAAACTATTATGTGCCTTTCTCATTTCCAGTATCACCACTACCGTTTGTACGGACTTATTTGGGGTCATTAGTTTACTGAGCGTTTTATCAGATTGTATTTTTTTTTGTTAGTAATCCACCATTTTGTTTAAGATCCGCCTCCTGTGTGTTTGAGGCAGTACAGACTGTAACACAAACGTGAGAGTTATATACAAAGAGACATTTTGTACATTTCATTTTATTTTATTTACCTTTAAAAATTTTTGTAAATCTTTTCATTCTGAAGCGTGCTGCTCTTTATTTTCTATATACAGTGGTACCTCTACTTACGAATTTAATTCGTTCCGGAAGAATTCTCGTAACGTGAAAAATTCGTAAGTAGAGGCGCGTTTTACATGTAAATGCCGTAATCCGTTCCAAGCCCCCAAAATTCGGGCATAAATTTTTTATAAATCGTAAAAACGCATCAAAACATGTAACAAATACATGTTACAATTAGATTACTGCACAATAAACATAAAATGAGAGTTTAAAATGAGAGAAAGAATAATAAAAGAGAATAATAAAAATTATGTTCATTTACCTTTTAACTGCGATCGTCGGCGTCACCTTTTGCCTTCTTTGGTTCATGTTCTGTCTCATCAGTGGTTTTTGCCTGACGTTTTGTGATGAAACGATCCAAGGACGTTTGCTTTTATCGGCTTGTAAGGGCTTCCTTTTGTTTTAATACCGTGCTGATCGTTGATGTTGTTTTTTTTTTTTTCCAAAACTTTATTAAGAACAAGGTGAAAGTACAGAGTTATAACGTAGATGGTGATAACCATGGCAGTTAACAATTTTTTTTTCTCTAAATTGTGTAGTTCAGTCAACAGTCTTACAAGAGGTAAGAAGGATAAAATAAAGTAGTAAGAATAGTAAATAATAATAAGATAAAGCGAGATCAACCAAACGCATCCATTCGTGGCCAATGGGATACCAGGAAGATGCTAGGCGATAGCCAATGGCAGAGCAGCTACAGGTATGTTTACATTCGGTAAAATACGGGAGCTGCGAGGAGCGCGTACTTTTTTTTGCCTTTCGTATCCTGAAATTTTGTTCGTAACTAGAGGCAATATTTTCCCGTTGAGGCGTCTCGTAACCTGAAAATTTCGTATGTAGAGACGTCCGTAAGTAGAGGTACCACTGTATCAGATAAAACCCATAAAATACATTTGTTGTTCAGTGTGTATTATTTCCCGGCAACAAATTTTGGTACCAGGAGTGGGGTCAATTTAGAGTGGGTTGGTGTACTGTAAACGGTAGTGGTGATACGAAGCAGACAAGAGCGGCTGGACGGTTGGAGCCTGACGGGGTGCAGACGGAGAGACCGGCCGGAGTGATCGTGGACCTTGGATCAGCGGAGAGGACTCGGGGCCAAGAGACTGCAATTCCCGGGGTTCCATCAGACTGGACAGTTCAACACAATATCCTCGACTACTTGTAAGAGAGACTTTTGAACATGGAAGAGGGCGCAGTGGGGGGCGTTGAAAACAGAGGCGTTGAGGACTCCTCTGCGAGCAGAAATGCTGAGGTATCACCTGAAAACAGAGACCTTTTAGAACAGGTTTCTGAACTGAAACGTAAACAAACTGAAGCCTTGACAGCCATCGCGGCTTTGAGTGAGGAACCACAGAGATCCTATGTTTATGTACCTAGAGAACGGCAAATCACCCCTTTCAGTGGTGATTATGATAAGGATGGTCGTTCTGTTGAGGATTTTATTGAGGAGGTTGAGCGTGTAGTGCATTCTAGATACCAATCAAACAGTGACCGGTATGACTTCATAATGTCACTTCTAAAGGGTGCAGCTCTAGAGGAGATGCGATTTCGTAGTGGGGGGAAATCACTACCCGTTGCTGACCTGTTCAAGTACCTCAGAGAAGCCTTTAGAGATAAAAGATGCACCGCTCAGCTCTTACATGACCTATACAGTCGAAAACAAAAAGATGGTGAGGATATCCTTGGCTACTCACATGCCTTGTGTCAGATTTTGAGAACGATCTCAAAGCACGACGCAAATGCCTTAGCTAATGAGCAGAAAGTTCTTAGGGATCAGTTCATTGAAGGCCTTAGTGATCCACTCCTTAAACGAGAACTGAGGAAGTTTGCTAGACAGAAACCAGACTCCACTATGATACAGGTACGAGAAGAAGCCTATTTGTGGTCAGTGGAGGATACTAGCCATTCCAGATCTTCTAAAAGCCGAAGTAAAGGAGACAGTGGAGATAGAGAGACCCAGTGCAGTGCCATAACGGCTCAGGAACAGCAAGTGGGAACTGTGGGTGATCTTTTCAAAGTAGTAGCAGAGCAAGGGAAGCAGATCAGTGAGCTGGCTGCTGCGGTTAAGACCCTAACTATGCAGAGAACAAATTCAAGTGAATAGACCAATACCCGCCGTCGAGCTCAGTTGAAATTTACAGATGATGGAAAACCCATCTGTCTTAAATGTCAAGGGGAGGGGCATATAGCCAAGAATTGCACCCAGAAGCAAAAGGCACAGCAAAGCGGTCAGAATCAGGGAAACTAGAGGCCCCGGTCGCCGTGAGTCAAGCGATTAGGGGGAACACTTCAGACTCAGTTAAAGCACAGATTACTCAGGATCAGTTACTGGCCCGTGCAGTAGGAACATGTCCCACGGTAGAGATTAACATACGTGGTGTGGTAACCCGTTGCTTACTAGATACGGGCAGCCAGGTCAGCACCATAACTGAACAGTTTTTCCGTCAGCATTTGTGTGGGGAGGATGATGACATGGTGGCTACAGCGGGGTGGTTAAGGTTGACTGCTGCTAATGGATTAGAAATCCCATATTTAGGATATCTTGAGTTAGAGATTGAGACCATGGGACTGAAAATACCTGATTGCGGTTTCCTCGTTGTGAAAGACCCACCGAATTCAGAAACTGCAGGGATTGTCGGCATGAATATCATTAGCCGCTGCCGTCAACTGGTGCATGCTGAGTTTGATACTGTCCTTGGGGGGAAACTTGATTCAGACTGGAGAAGCGCCTTTCAGCAGGTTCAGAAATGTACAGTCACTAGGCGGAGTGTGGCTAGGCTGGTAGGTAGGGATGGAGCCCACATCCCCTCAGCATCAGTAGTTACAGTCATGGCAAAAGGGTTTCCCAAGGTACAAGAGGGTAACGGCTTGAGATTACTAGAGCTGGGGAACATGACTTTGCCAAGTGGTCTGGTTGTCCTACCCACATTGGTTGAAGCTAGCAGTAATACTGTCCCAGTGCAAGTAGTGAATCTTTCATCGGAGGATGTGTGGCTAAACGCGAGGACCCGGCTTGGGGTATTTTCCCCTGTGGAGTGCTTAAGTGACGAACCCCCAGTTAAAGTAAAGTTTAACCGTATTTCAGCAAGTCTCGAACATGTCTCAGTTGAACAGCCTAGTGCCCTTGATGCCAGCACCTCGTCTGTCTTGGACAAATTAGACATTGGAGGGAGTAAAGAGCAACAGGATCAATTGAAAACTGTGCTGGCCAAGTATGTTAATGTTTTTGCTGTCGATGATGATGACTTGGGGTACACAGACAGAGTCAAACATGACATAAACCTAGTGGATGATGTACCTGTGAGCCTACCCTATCGGCGAATTCCACCCAACCAATACACAGAGGTTAAAGAGCACATATCCAAGCTGTTGAAAAAGGGGATAATCAAGGAGAGTTGTAGCTCTTACGCATCTCCTGTGGTGGTAGTGAGAAAAACTGATGGTAGTATACGGCTATGTGTGGATTTCCGTAAGCTTAACCAGAAGACACGAAAAGATGCTTTTCCACTGCCGCGAATTGATGAGAGTTTCGATGCTTTGCAGGGAGCAAAGTTTTTCTCAACAATTAACTTAGCAAGTGGGTACCACCAGGTGGCAGTAAAAGAGCATGACCAACATAAAACAGCCTTCACAACCGCTTTTGGTCTCTTTGAGTACTTGCGCATGCCCATGGGTGTCTGTGATGGTCCAGCAACGTTTCAAAGATTGATGCAAACTGCGATGAATGATTTGATTTTCCAAATAATGCTGGTGTTTTTGGATGACATTTTGCTGTTTTCCAAGACATTCACGGAGCACCTAGAAAGAGTTGACATAGTCTTGAAACGACTACAAGATACCGGTCTTAAAGTCAAACTAGAGAAATGTCACTTTCTGCAGCAGAAGGTTAAGTTTTTAGGTCACCAGGTTTCAGCAGATGGAATTGAAACAGACCCAGGTAAAATAGAGGCAGTGAAGCAATGGCCAGTGCCTACCACACTGAAAGAGTTGCGCTCGTTCCTAGGCTTTTGCGGTTATTATAGGCGATTTGTTGAGCACTTTTCCCAGATAGCTAGCCCGCTTCACGACCTGGTGAATCTCTGTTTGAATTCAGGGCCTCCCTCCAAGGTGAATCAATGGATGTGCAGTCTATGGACGCCGCAATGCCAAAGCTCGTTTGATTTTCTGAAACAGAAACTCACTAGCGCCCCAGTACTAGGGTATGCGGATTTTACTCGTCCCTTTATTGTTGAGACAGATGCCAGTAATCAAGGGTTGGGAGCAATATTGTATCAAGAACAAGGGGGAAAGAAAAGAGTAATTTCATATGCAAGCTGTAGGCTCAGAAATGCAGAGAGGAATGACAGAAATTATAGCAGTATGAAATTAGAACTTCTAGCTCTGAAATGGGCAATATCAGAAAAATTCAGAGGCTACCTATTAGGTTCTAAATTCACGGTCCTTACTGATAACAATCCGTTGTGTCATCTCAACACTGCTAGATTAGGAGCACTAGAACAGCGATGGGTGGCTCAGTTAGCAGTGTTTGATTTTGATGTTCAGTATCGGCCTGGCCGGTCTAACCGGGCTGCTGATGCATTATCTAGGCACCCGTTTGCAGGGGAGCAGGAACCAATGTCGGACGACATGGATTATGATGGGTGTGTGGCTATCTGCAATGTGATACAGAAAGGGACAACACTTGGCACTGAGCTAACAAGTGCTGGTCTTGAGAGTTGCAAGATTAGGCAAATGCGGGCGAACGAAAAGGGAGATGGTTCCGGTTCTGGAGCCCAGGGTAATACTCCTACCTTACCTGGCTACTCAAAAGAGGAATTAAGGGAATTTCAGGGGCAGGATCCAGTACTGGGAGTTTTTAGAAGGTTTTGGGACGGCAAAAGTAAACCTAACTTTCAGGAGAGGAAAGACCTTGAAAAACCAGTGCTCTCTTTATTGAAACATTGGCCATATATTCGGGAGAAGGAGGGACTGCTTTATCGGGTGATTGAGGATGTGAGGTATGGGGAACGTTTTCAACTACTAGTGCCAGGCTGTTTAAAGTCTCAGGTGTTAGAGAGTGTGCATGACTCGATGGGGCACCAAGGCATTGAGCGTACTCTGGAATTGCTACGACAAAGATGTTTTTGGGTAGGGATTCATGAGGATGTCAAACAGTGGATAAAGAAATGTGAACGCTGTGTGTTAACAAAAATGCCAAATCCCAAGATTCACCCCCCCATGAAATCATTTCTAGCTAGTAGGCCCTTAGAGGTAGTCGCAGTTGATTTTACTCTTCTAGAACCCTCTAGCGATGGTAGAGAAAATGTTCTAGTGATCACCGATGTGTTTACAAAGTTTACGCAGGCTTTCCCAACACGTGATCAAAAAGCTGACACAACAGCCAAGGTTCTGCTGCGAGAGTGGTTTCTCAAGTATGGTGTCCCTGAGCGTTTGCATTCGGACCAGGGCCGGAATTTTGAAAGCAAGGTGATCTCAGAACTCTGCAAGTTGTATGGTGTAAAAAAAAGTCGTACAACCCCCCCATCATCCTACTGGGAATGCCCAATGTGAACGTTTTAATAGGACGTTGCATGAACTCTTGCGCACCCTCCCGCCTGAGAAAAAACGCAGATGGCCAGAGTATGTGCCAGAGTTAGTCTATGCGTACAATGTTACCCCGCATTCAACAACAGGCTACTCCCCTTACTACCTTCTGTTTGGTGTGGACCCACACCTTCCTGTTGATGCCCTTTTAGGACAGGAGTCCACTGTAGAGCCCAGTCACGACTGGCTGGCGATCCACCAAAGGCGTTTGAATGATGCTCATGCCAGGGCCAAAGAGTACTGTGAACAGAAAGCTGCTGAACGCATTTCAATGCATAACGAGAAGGTGTACTGTCCCCCTATTGAGCTAGGTCAGATTGTGTATGTCAGAAACCGGCCCCCAGGCAGAAACAAAATTCAAGATGCTTGGAAACCCATTCCCCACCGTGTGGTGCAGATTCAAGGAACTACATACACGGTAGAACCTGTAGAAGGAGGACCGACAAAAAGAGTTAAGAGTTGACATCAGACCATGTGTGTCCCCACCCGTCTTCAGGTCACGACCGAGTAGCCAGTGTCTTAGAAAGTCCCCGGAGTCCCCGCCGGAGGACAGTTTAAATTCAGAGGACCCTACCGATGGTTTAGTTTTGGAAGAAGTGAGGGCTCTTAGTCCCATCCGTAACCCAGCTCACACTGATGGTCAGGTCAGGATCCCTAGCAGTGAGAATAGTGCAGAAGGTAGCATCAATGGTGAGTCAGAGCAGGATGATGAATTTCCTGAACCAGAATCTGAGGTAGACTCACAAGAAACACGGTCTGATACAGAAGATGAAGCCATGCCTGAACCTGTTCCCTTTCCCCGCAGGAGTCAAAGGTCAACAGCAGGCCAGCACTCAAACCCGTACCATGAGCCAAAGTCAGTTTTGGATCCCAGTTCTTCAGCTATAATCGCTTAGATTTTTGCAAACTTAGGCACGGTCTTGTTTAGAGAAGCTGTGAGGGAAATCAAAAACTCATTTGTAGTCACCGAGGCCGTTGACTTGTAAGCAGGGGAGAATGTAACCGGGTCATATTTATGGATCTTTGTTGATTTGATTTGCGTTTAAATATTTTGATTTGAACTTGACTCAACAGGAAGTGACTTCAGGGTGTGGGCGGGATATGCCAGGTAGAGGATTTTGAATATCTGGGTTTTTTTCGGTTGGGAAAACAGTTCAGGAGACCGGATTTGAAAAGCAAGCAAGACGAAGAATAATCTTCATAAAGAAACGTTGTAAGTTCACCAATGCAGTTAAAATATATTGTTACTCTTAACGAACACGGTGAATTATGCCAAGGAGGATGTAATAAAGTCGGCCTAGTAACAGATAAGACGTAGATTGACCTACAGATTTGCTGCCTGACTAGCATGGTATACCGTGGCTGAACATAGTGCCTATCCAAGAGGATATAGTTAAAATATCAGGCTATGTACGATGTAAGCATGAGTGTAAATGTAAAAGTGTGTTGTTTGCTACTCTGGTCACAATGTTATGATGTGTTTTTTTGTTTTACACGGTGACGAGTACTGAAACATTTTATACTGTCAATCAAACCAGGGAGACTCAGGTGTCCTGTGAAGATCAGTCAGTGATCACGCGCTGGTGTGGCGTCGTGTGTATGTTGTAAGTGAAAAGCTTTTCTTGTTAAGTTTTGAGCATATTTGGAGTGTGCACTTAAGGTTTGTGGTGTACTAAAGCTATTATGTACCTTTCTCATTTCCAGTATCACCACTACCGTTTGTACAGACTTATTTGGGGTCATTAGTTGTACTGAGCGTTTTATCAGATTGTATTTTTTTTTGTTAGTAATCCACCATTTTGTTTAAGATCCGCCTCCTGTGTGTTTGAGGCAGTACAGACTGTAACACAAACGTGAGAGTTATATACAAAGAGACATTTTGTACATTTCATTTTATTTTATTTACCTTTAAAAAATTTTGTAAATCTTTTCATTCTGAAGCGTGCTGCTCTTTATTTTCTATATATCAGATAAAACCCATAAAATACATTTGTTGTTCAGTGTGTATTATTTCCCGGCAACATATGGGTACAAATAAAGTAACCTGAACCTTTGTAGGTGTAATTCTTTCACATTCTTGTATTATGTACAACTTCAGTTGCTGAACAGTTCACGGTCTCTATTGTCATATTTCGCCAGCTTTTTGTGGAATGTGCTGCAGGCATCAAATTCAAAGTGAGTGAATATTTGCAAAAAACAATGAAGTTTATCATATACAGTAGAACATTAAATAACTTGTCTTTGTAGTGCATTCAGTTGAATATTGGTTGAAAAGGATTTTTAAATCATTGTATTTTGTTTTTATTTACATTTTACACAATGTCCCAACTTAATTGGGTTGGACATTATATCTCCTCACACATTAACACAAACACATATGAAGGATGGAAAGAGTATCTTTATTCAGGGATTTATGTCTAAGCCAATAGCAAAACTGGTATAACAGTAACAACAAAAACATTCCCTCTTTGTACAGTTTCAATCAAAATTATTCAACCCCATTGCATTTTAGGTTTCTTGGCAAAATTAAAAATATTTTAGGTGTTTGCAATAAAGAAATTACACAAGAACAGTTAAAGTAGTTAAATAAAACAAATATTACAAGGATTTTTATCCAAATTAATCACTAAATCCTACTTTCAATGACTACGGCAGTCTCAAAATTATTCAACCCTCTCGAATTTTCATAAGAGCACACAATTGCAAATCAAGTGTGGTCTCAAGCACACCTGATACAACCAATCAAGGGCTTCATTAGTTGCATCAGGTGTGCATGTCATGGCATTTTGTGTAAAAGTTGGAGAAACCACTTGTAGTAGTTATTAGTTGTGTTGAGCTATTTAAATTGTTTTTGTTTGATTTGTTTATTGTAAACAGCTGCTAGTTTGTACATTTTGCAAATAAACCTAATTTGCAGAGGGGATTGAATGATTTTGATTTCAGCATTTAGTGCAGTACATTTTACTTTGGGTAACCTGTTTAAATAGGCTCGGCTGTTTTAGTGGCAACACATCATGAAATCAGACATGAATTCAAGCTTGAAAGAGCATGAATTGCACCACACAATACCTCATGACCTATCAGGGATTTACAGTACAACACTTCCTAGTATCTTATGCATTCATTAATGTAATACTGTAGCAATACATTGTGTTGCAACTAAGGTATGCAGTTTATCATTAAATGAGTTATTAATCATGATTTCTTCATTGTCATGTCTGCACCTCTTGCAGGGTAAAAAGGAGCCCAGTTCCTTTGCAGTTTTGAAGAAAAAAATGAGAACATTACTTGATATTTACAGGATCATAAAGTACTATCAAAAGATTGTTAAAAAGGCCACTAAGAAGAAATAACTAAAGGAGGTAAGCCAAGCTAGGGAAACATTAGGTAGGAATTTGCAATAAGCCAGTGAAACAGGCAGAATTGTGCGATATACCAATTCTAGACAATGGGTCTGAGGCGTGGGATATGAGGACATTTCTTTCACTAAAGTGTGGTTGACCTTAGCATTTGTGATTTCATGTCAGTGGTTGGGCATTAAAGGTGTGTCATTACTGAGCCTTGGGAAGAAGAGCAAACCAGAATCCCTGGCAAACAGTTAAGAAATTACAACTTTTGGAAGGTGCTGGGGGTTTTTTGTTTTGTTTTTTTTGTGGGGAAAAATATATGCCACAAAACTATTTTTATTTAACAACTGAACATTCCAGCTTGAAAAAAAATACCTTAAAATGGGATTTAAAATGAAATCTTAGCTTTTCAGTACTTTCTGCAATATTTTGGGTATTTGGAGTGGCAAAAAAACCCCAAACAAACAACAACAACAAAAAAACCCAACCATGTCATTTGGTTGGGGTCTCCCTTGGTTTCAGTAGCTCTAGTTCACTGAGCTGTTTAAAGTTGTTGCTGGTTGAGACATGAGAACCAAAGCTCACTGGAACAATACCACCCTAATAGTGTCTGTGCCATTCCAATGAAACAAGATGACAGCCTAAAAAACATGTATTTCCACCATAATTGATGAAACTGGGTTACATGTCTGGTAAAGGACCAGAAGAAGATTGCAATTTTTGACACTTTTCTCAGTCGGAAGTAGGTTTAGTGACAATGAAGTCATTTTTTTAAGGTTTATAATGCTTTTTACCACAGAGCAAAGGCAATCGGAACCTTTCTTCGGGACAGGCTGACTCAATGACCAGCAAATAGTTCAGATCTTAATCAGACTGAAAATTTGAAGAAAACATTCCACGAAACAACTGCTCAGACTCTCAACTGCTGTGTAAGAAAGTTGGAGCATGATTGATGAAGAATATTGTTTTTCATAAGTTAAATCCATGCCTCAAAGATTTCAAACTGTCATAAAAGCCAGAGGATGTGCAAAGTACTAATTATACTGATTTTGTTTGTCAATATATTTTTCTCCCAAAACTGAATGACTGCATAATGCTTTCTTCTACTTGACATGAAAAATGCCATTAACTATAGCAATATGATTTGTTTAAAACAAAGCCAGAACATTGAGCTGTTGCAACACTTCTGTGTCATATTGTTTTTCTTCAAAGCAAAACATCCAAATGAACATCCTCCAAGTGTGGTGATTCTATAATTTTCACCAGGGGTTGTGTTGTGGTCAGCTGTCTTTGTATTTCTTTGTGTGTTTTTGTTTCTGCACACTGAAAACAGAACGGTCCAGCGCACAGTGGGGTTGACATCTGCTTGCTGTGGAGCAAGGAGCACAAGACCTGCTTAGATAAACTAAAATCTTCTGACACTTCTTTAAAGTAGAACTGAACCCACCTTTTGGCGCAAAAAGTAGAATAGCAGATTAATTCCTTATTACCTATTGTATTTTTCAACACATAAAAGAAATTTTTAGGCCGTGCGATGGCCAAGCTATAAGCCGATAAACTTTTGCCTCTGGCTGGCAGTGCCAAACAAACCGGAAGTAGTGCAGACGACGCTGCGTGACGTCACGAGTGTGATCCCTAAACAAAACAACAATGGCAGATGATAGCAGTTCCAGCAGTTCCAGCAGTCAAGAAAACCAGAGTTTTCAGAGTGAAGAGGCATTCAGGATCGGTGACGAGACAGAGGAGGATGCAGGAGTGTGGCAGGTGGCAGGCGTGCACAAGGGCGAGCCCGGGAGACAGAGACCTGATGCACCTGTGACAGCGGCTGGCAGACGGCGATGCAGAGGCGAGGTCCGCCGCCGGGGAATACACCTGTGCACAGGGGAGAGACTGGAAAGGCAAAGGTAGGTATGCTTACGCTGTAGATCTTGCTGGGAGATGAGGGGGTTCCTCTGCAGCAAGAGGGCTGAAGGAATCAGACGGCTTCATGCCGAAGCCCAGGGCAGAGTGGCTTATATCCCACGCTGCTGACGAGGCGCAAGTGTGCGCGCAGCTGGCGCCGCTAATGAGCGGCGAGTTGTAACATATCCAGCCTGTGTTGTGTTGTAGCTTAGTTTTCTTTTTTCTCTGTCACATTTTGTCTTAGTTTTGTTTTGAATTGTAATCGCTCTTGCCTGTTTTCTCTTTTGAATTCTTGGATGGAATATGGGTGGGCAATATAAGCTGCGGCTTCAGCCATCACCCATTTCGGATAACTTACGTTGAACTGTATAATCAGATGAGTCATTGTTCAATTTGACCTTGTTGTTATATCATTCAGTTTCTTTCAACCTGTACTGTACTATCCGAAATAAATAAATTCATTCATTCATTCAAAAAATTGGGCTATGTATTACAATACTTCTACAGACTATAGTGGCAATACACATGAACAGAACTGGCCTCTGCATTTGACTGTGCTATTTATAAATACGTGATCCCTCACTTATCGCGTTTAATGGGGACCAGAACCGACCGCGAAAAGTGAAAAACCGCGAAGTAGCGTCACCCCCCCCCCCCCCAAGGGCGTCGCACAAAAAGGCACAAGAGAACAGCGAAAAGTGCCACTAAGCAACATGAGCGATAAAGAACAATGAATGCGGTCTTCCTTCGCTGGATATGGGCGCTCTGCAGGGAGAGAAGCTGGGTAAAACGTCTCGGCCAATCAGCTTGCAAGGTAAAACGTCTCAGCCAATCAGCTCGCGAGATTCCCGAGTGGTGAAGAGGTGGGCGGAGAGGAGTGGAGCCGTGGTCAGAGAGGTGGATTTTGAGTTGTGCGGGCTCTCCGTGTTGATACCTGATGTTCTAATGTAGTCTCCCTGCCTTCTGCTAGCGCCCGGGCAACTTTCGTGCCATTTTTTCTCAATTTTGAATTTTTGATGAATATTTTTGAAAAATCCGCACTGAGGGCGCGAAAGGTGAAACGCGAAGTAGCGAGGGATCACTGTAATATCTATATCTAGAAACGCATCGCTTCCCGGTCGCCTTTCCTCCCCCTTTCTTTTCTTTCGTCACCATGACAGCTTTCCTTGGCCACTGAACAGATCTTCCCAGGTGTTGGAAGTGTTTTGTAGTCGACTATCATGACAAAATGCACCAAAAACAACCAGTGTCGACGTGCTCGCAATGGTAAACATGGAGGACTGTGTCACACTCGTGACGTCACGCGGAACTCCGGCTGCACTTCCGGTTAATCGGCGGATTTGTCTGATTTTTCAGGGCGAGAAATTCAAAATCGCGATTTTCTCCAAGATTCCGGGATTTGTGGAGGGGGTGCCAATGATAAATTATCTTTATAATTGTATGTACTATCACCCAGTGCTGTTCAATGCCGTTCAGTTCAGTTCTACTTTAAATGAGCTTGACAGCATTTTACAAAGGAAATGTATCCCATTTTGGGTCCAACAGTTCAGCTTTTAAAGGGGCCACTGACTGCACTTTTTCCATGATTTAACAGCTCTCATGGGTCTTAATGACACTTTTGTGACATATTTTGGTCAGATTTTCTTTATTTATGTAGTAGTGTCAATAAAAGCATTGCTACTTGGCTTGTCAAGTGGGTCAACCCTCTTGGTGACACAGGTAGCGTGCTGCACTTTGAAACTGGAGGTTGTGAGTTCAAACCCCCTTGCTGGACATTGTTAATTGGTGCTTGACTGTCCACTTGATTACATTTAGTAGTAGTAGTAGATTAGTTTATTTGACAGTTAGTTATTGCAGCTTGTGAATCATTTTTGCAGACTTTCTGAGAATGCCTGATTTCAGTGCATGTATTCTTCTTTAAATCTTTAAGGCTGCATTTAATTCCACCCTCCCTCTTACCTTAAGCTGGATTCATGCTGCACCTCTGCTGTCCGTGTGTGATGAAAATTACGTCATCATCGCCAGTCCACTAGTCTCTGCAGAGCCCTTCAGCGGATGTCCGCGTGCAGCCCAAATTTTGTGACCGTGTTGCCTGGGTGCGTTGACTGCGCATGCGCAAGATTGAACCTCCCATTCACGAGGTGGCGTTATCAACACAGCATGCAAAGTCAAAGTAGACGAAGAAGAGGAAGACGAGAATCAACATACGTAAATGAATCATTTTGCAGCAGCAGCTTGAGTGGAGAAGAGCATTAAAAAACGGTAATTCCTCCTTTTCCTTGAAACGATGCCATCGTTGTCATGTTCTGGCGAGCGCTCACCCCCTCTTTCCCATTTCACCTGTCTCCTCATCAGACGCACCAGCTGTTTCCTGCTGAGCCAGCGTTTATAAGGAAGTGCTTTTCGGTGATTCAACGCTGGCTTGTTTGGGTATACTGCATCAAGCAGACTAGCTCATCAAGTAAGCGGTTGTGTTGTGTGTGACCTTACCTTACACATGTTTCCCTTTCCTTCTCTTCCAGGTTGCTGCCAATGTCACGGTGCGTCTTCAGGGATTTGGTGCGCTCGCCAGCCTGTTGCTCTTCCACGACGCAACTCATCTATTCCACCCGGTCAGACTCCACGCCTCATTCTCCTACCAGCAGTTCCGACCTGCTGGTTCCTCTCCTTCGCAGGGTTCTGGGCCGGTCACTCCTCTCCTTCCATGTAAGTGGTGTAAATTAGATTTCCATTATTCTCCTCCATTCCTCATTAATCAGCTTCGTCTCACCCTCTGCAGGTTTGCTGCTCCTCTGGCGAGTGACTGATTTTTCTCCCAAGTTTGTGGTTTTGAAAATTCAATAAAGGGTCAAACGTTCTTTGTGTGTGTTCTTTTGGTGATTGTGCTTTGCACTCAGGCTGATTGTCCGGCCAGTATGAGAGGACGAGCCAGCCTGGGTCACAGCCTGGCAGGTGCCTCATCAACAGAGCACACTGCGCTCCACCGCCTTGACGTTACAGAGAGGCAGGTGGCTGAACACACTCAGTTGCTGCAGACTATTACACAGCAGCTGAGTGTCATTTCTGATCATTTGGGCCGCACGTCTGCTCCGGCTGCTCCGCCTTCACCTGCTCTTCCACCTTCTACAATTATCCACTGAATGCTTTCCATTTCCACTCCTGCCCCGTATGCGGGGGTGGTGGGGAAATGTAAGGATTTTTTGTGTCATATTCGGCTTTACTTTGAGCAGGTGAAAGGGAAGTTCCCGGATGACATCTCCAAAATTCATCAATTCACTCTTCTGCTTCGGGACTGTGCTCTTAGTTGGGCACGGGCTGTTATCGATAGCTGAAGGGACGCGCCACCAACGTTTGATCAATTTGTGACTGAGATTTTCCACACTTTTGACCGTTCTGAGAGTGAAGAGAATATCACGACTCGCCTATTGTCATTCCGCCAGGGCAGCCGATCAATGGCCGACTTCTCGATGGAGTTCCGAGTTGAGGCTGTTGATTCGGGGTGGAACGAGATTGCACTGCGCAGCGCGTTCCTCCACGGATTAAATCCTCGGCTTCGCAACGACCTGGTGGTTCATACCGTTCCTGCTACCTTAGACGGCCTTCTAGATCAGGCAGTCAGGTTGGATAACCAGTACCGCGAGTGCGCCAGGGAGCGCGGCACCTCCTCTCACCCGTTCACCACACATGCGCTCCCGGCACATACTGACGTAGGTGAATCCAAATCCTCCGCCGAAGCTATGGAACTCAACTCTGCTCGCCTACCGCCAGCAGAGGCTGAGCGATGGCAGCAGGTCGGGGCGTGTGCCTACTGTGGTTCTTTGAAGCCCAAATGGAACACATGCCACCTACAGCCCAAAGGACACGGCCCGTCAGTAGCCACGGGTGGTCTGGCGGGTGGGACTCAATCTGATCCCCCCCTTAATTTTTCTATTTCAGCCCTGGTTCAGTTGCCGGGGTTCGAGAGGAGGGTCTCCGCCCTCATTGATTCCGGGGCAGAGGGTAATTTCATCTCCTCCGTGCTGGTTCACAAGATGGGGATTCCAATGGTTAAACTGCTGGTTCCTCGTCCCGTTCGTACCCTTTCTGGCCAGACGGTGGCGTCCGTGACTCATTGCATGGCGCAGCTATCCATCCTTCTCTCCGGTAACCACCAGGAGAGGCTTAGTTTTTAAGTGTTTCCACTTGCCTCTCATGTGGTGGTGCTAGGGTATCCTTGGCTCCGGAGACATAATCCACTTCTTAATTGGGCACAAAATTCCATCACCATCCATGCTGCCATCAGTGTGTGAATGTGTGTATGAATGGGTTGATAGCAGGATCTGTAAAGCGCTTTGGTCATCTAGAGATGAGAATAAAAGTGCTATGTAAGTGAATGCGATTTACCATTTACCTCTTGGAGCCCTAACTGTTTGGCAACATGTCTAAATTTCAGGTTCAGGATCAGGTTACTTTATTTGTACCCGTAGGTAGATTTGTTTTGCAGTCTGGTGACATCCATATTTACAAGCCACAAATTACATTCAACATAGACACAAACACAGGCACATATGAAGCTGACTATAAACATGATAAGAATACTCAAGGCTCCATCAATCAGGGTATAAAAAGACAAAGAGATGGGAGAAAAACCAGAGATAAGAGAGAAGGGTCATATTAAAAGTTAAAAACTAGTCAAAGAGGTTAAAAACTCAAAGGTCTAAAACCCAATAAAATATTTAGAACCCAAGTGACATCCTACAAAAATAAGTAAATATAAAATGGAGTTAATAAATAGGTACCTAAATTATGTGCAATATATTTTTACAGCTTGTTCAACTCTTTGACAGCAGCAGGGACAAAGCTGTTTTTGTAGCGCTGGGTTCTACTTTTTGGGACAGCAAATCTCCGTCTTGAGGGAAGAAGCTGAAAGTGGAAGTGCAAAGGGTGGGAGTCATCATTTAAAATGGAGGTAGCCATCCTCTGTACTTGTCTGGTGTACAGGGATGTCAGGCTCAGCTGTGGCTCACCAAGCAAACGACTGGACCATCTAACTACCTGATCCAAGGATTTCCTCTGTTTCAGTTTTATCTGACCAAACCATGACACTAAAGAAAAGGATAAAACAGACTCAATAAAAGCCCGATAAAACATTGTCATTATGGTTCGGTCAACTTGGAAGCGTGCAAGTTTTCTCAAGCAATGCAAATGTTGCTGACCCTTTTTGCACACCCTTTCACAGTTCTCTTCAAAGTTTAAATTACTATCAATAATCGTCCCAAGATATTTGTAGGATTGTACACATTCGGTGGTCTGGCCTTTTAGTACGGTGACTTTGTGCCTGAGCTTTTTCCTCCTAAAGTCAATAATCATGTCTTTAGCTTTTGTCGTATTCAGCTGCAGGTAGGAATCCTCACACCAGTGAACAAAATCATCAACTACTGGGCCGTGGCCACTCTCACCATCCTGGAGGAGACTGACAATAACTGAGTCATCAGCATACTTTATAATGTGTCTGTTGTCATGTCTGCTCCAACACATGTTTGTGTACAGGATGAAGAGTAGTGGTGACAACACACACCCCTGATGAGAGCCAGTAGAAGAGCACTTTAGGTCAGACAATGTACCATTGACCCTTACTCTCTGCGTCCTGTTGGTTAAGAAATCCAGAATCCAACCCATCAGATTATTGCTCAAATCAAATTGCTGCAGGAACCTTTCAACTAAGATATGAGGTTGGATTGTATTAAAGGCGGAGGAAAAGTCCACAAATAAAAGTCTGGCGTGTGTCCCATTAAAATCCAGATGTTTAAAAAGCATGTTAAACAGAGTGACAGTGGCATCCTCTACTCCTCTGTGAGGCCTATAGGCAAACTGCAGAGGATCCAATGCATGCTCAGTCTGCTTTAGGAACCTCACATCTGACCAGTTTTTCAAAAATTTTCATTAAAATTGAAGTCAAAGCAACTGGTCTAAAGTCGTTTACCGTTTTAGGACAGCTGGATTTTGGAACGGGAACAACCACGGCTTCTTTCCAGATCTTAGGCACATGTTGTGTCTGTAAGGACTTATTGAAAATGTAATGAAATATAGGACTCAGTTCATGTGCACAGGACATTACCAAGCGCCCACATATATTATCAGGGCCCTGACTTTTGTTCACTTTTACAGCGCAGAACTCCCTTTTAACATCCTGCACCTCAATATTAAAGTGCTGATTGTCTTTGAGTTTCTGTTTCAAATCTTGGGTTTCTGTGCTAAAGTCAAAGGAGTCAAAATGACCATAAAACAATTAAGAGCATTAGCCAGCTCTGTGTCTGAATTAAAACCATCTAAAAACACACGATTACTGCACTCTGTGCTCTGAAGGCCTGCAATAGTTTTCATACTGGCCCAGGCTGAACCAAGTTTCTTTGTTGCCATCTTGCTTTCCAACTCTGATTTATAATTCTGTTTTGCTCTTAAAATTTCGGACTTCAGCTCTTTTGTGGCAACCTGTAGCTCAGAAACAGCCCCCTGTTTAAAGGCAAGTGCTTTCCTCTGTAAGCAGGATTTAACTGATTTTGTAACCCATGGTTTGTTGTTGGGATATATTTTGACACTTTTACGTGGAACAATCTTATTTTTACAGAAAGCCATGTATGAGCATGTGACGTCTTCCAAAGAGTCCAAATCATCCCCGCAGGCCAGTGTGAACATCTCCCAGTCTGTACAGTCAAAGCATTCCTGGAGGCTGTGCACTGAATCCTCTATCCACACATCAATGTCTCTCGTCTCCACCTTGCCTCTTCTGAGAGCAGTTTTATATGTGGGCAGCAAATGTACACAGTTGTGATCTGAGGATCCTACAGGAGGAAGGGGGAGTGATTTATAGGCCCTCTCTATGGATCCATAGCATAGGTCCAATGTCTTTTTTTGCCTGTTTGAGCAGGAGACATACTGATAAAAGTTTTTAAGTGTCTTCTTTAAAGAAACATAGTTAAAATCCCCAAGAATGAAGTTTGGCGCCTCTGGAGAAATTGATTGCAGCTGCTGGATCACATCAAAGATAGTGCTGCAGGCGGAGTCAGCGTCTGCCCTCGGGTGAATATACACAGTTGTGATGAAAAGCTGGGGGAACTCGCGAGGCAAATAAAAGGGGCGTAGTGACCCAGACAGCAGCTCCACATCAGGTGTACAGATGCGCTCTCTGACCGTGACAGATGTGCAATACTGCTTATTAATGTATAAACATACGCCACCCCCCTGACGTTTCCCCATTACCTCTTCCTGTCGATCTGAGCGCAGCGGGGCTCCAAAGCCGTCAATCCACAGGTCTGCGTCTCGGTCATGCGCAGTAAGCCAAGATTCGGTGAAAGCCATGACACAGCAGTTCTTAAAGTCCTTCTGGTAGCGTACATTCCCTTGAATTTCATCCATCTTATTTCTCAGCGACTGTACGTTCCCAAAAATCATCGAAGGAAGAGGAATGTTACCAAACTGACGTCTTCTCAGGTGCAATTTCACACCTCCATGCCTTCCGCGCTTCCTTCTGCCATCTCTCCCGTCTCTCCCATCTCTCTTTTCACCGCTATGTCTGTCTCTCAAAATAAAGTCCAGCAGTTGTGGCTTAGGCTCAATCACAGCCGCTGCATCAACCGTATTTGGCCCAGTGTTCACCGTCCCTCCCCCTCTTCTCTCCTCAGGTCGAGCCGCCGGACCTTAGCCTTGTACTTGAGGTTTATCACGATCTTGGGAAGGTCGTTAGCAAGTCATGAGCGTTAGCGCTTCCTCTGCATCGCTCGTATGACTGTGCCATCGACCTCCTTCCGGGTGCGAGGCTGCAGTCCAGCAAACTATTTCTGGTCCTGAGAGGGAGGCCATAAGATAAGATAAGATAAGCCTTTATTAGTCCCACAATGGGGAAATTCCAGGATTGCAACAGCATAGGGATAGCAACACTCAGAGCAACAATCAGAAGGCAAGAAAAAACAACATCTAGTAAACATATGTCCATATTACTATAAATGTATATATATAGACACACAGTGCAGAGCATTATGGCTGGTGAATGTGCAGCAGAAAGTCTAAGCTCTCTCTCCGCGGATGCAGCGGGCCAGCTGGAAGTCTTTGGGCATGATGGTGACCCCCTTAGCGAAGAAGAGACCACCAGGTGGGTCTCGCTGGTCTCCTGCAGAGCCATGACGGCGAAACTCAGGAAACGCAGGACGGTCTTGAAGTCCTGAGCGATCTCCCTCACCAGGCGCTGGACGGACATAGAGAGGTACATTAAAGATTCTCTGAACGCCGGCCTCATTCGGCCAGCCTCGGCTTTGTAGGCAAGAAGGACAGGTCTCTACATCCGTGCATTGACTACCGTGAGCTTAATGCCATAACAGTTAAAGATAAATACCCTCTGCCCCTGATGAACTCCGCCTTCGAGCTCCTGCAGCGCTCATGCGTATTCTCCAAACTCGACTTATGCAATGTTTACCACCTAGTCAGAATACACGAAGGGGACGAGTGGAAAACAGCGTTTAAGACACACTTGGGGCAATTTGAGTACTTAGTCATGCCTTTTGGGTTAACCAACGCCCCCGCTGTTTTCCAACGTCTGATTAATGATGTCCTCCGCGACATGTTAAATCAGTTTGTTTTTGTCTTGATGACATCCTGATTTTTTCTCGCACGCCTGAGTAGCACCAAACCCATGTTAGAGCCATGTTACAGCAGCTCTTAGAAAACCAACTTTATGTCAAGGCTGAGAAGTGTGAGTTTTCCACCAATTACACTTCTTTCCTTGGCTTTATTGTAGCGGAGGTGTAGCTGAGAGTCGACCTGGCCAAGGTGAAGGCTGTCTAAGATTGGCCAACGCCCCACTCCCGCAAGGAGCTGCAATGCTTCTTGGGGTTTGTGAATTTCTATCGCGGGTATATTCGTAACTACAGTGAGGTAGCACAGCCTTTAACGCAGCTGACCTCTGTTAAGGTACCATTTTTATGGACCGAGGCAGCTGAACAGGCCTTTGTCAAATTAAAGGGCCTGTTCGCAGATAAATCCATCTTGGCTCAGGTTGACCTCAAGCTCCAATTTACCCTGGAAGTGGACACTTCAGAAACGGGGGTGGGCGCGATTTTGTCCGAGCGCTCCACCCCGGACTTGAAGCTCCGCCTATGTGCGTATTTTTCTCAGTGGCTCACCCCAGCCAAGAGGAATTACGACGTCAGGGATCGTGAGCTGTTGGCCATTAAATTGGCTTTTGAGGAATGGAGACATTGGCTGGAGGGAGCTGTTCACCCTGTAGTCGTGTTGACCGACCACAAGAACCTTGAGTATCTGCGGTCGGCCCTCCGGCTGAATCCTAGGCAGGCTCGCTGGGCCCTATTTTTTCAGCACTTTAATTTCACTGTCACCTATAGGCCCGGCTCCTGTAACGGGAAGCCTGACACTCTCTCCAGGCAGTCCAGTCAGGACCTGGCTGACCCCCCTTCTCACTCCCAGCCCATTCTTCCACCTTTGTGTATCCTGGGAACCCTTACCTGGGAGATTGAGAGGAGAGTCCACCAGGCCCAGTCCCCTGAGCCTGAACCAATGGGTTGTCCCCCTAATCGCCTTTACGTCCCTGCCGCCCTCCGCAGCGAAGTTATCCAGTGGGGACACACAAGACGTCTCGCCTGCCACCCTGGGGTGGTGCGTACTGTGGACATTATAAGGCGAGCGTTTTGGTGGCCCACGCTGCAGTGGGACATGCAGAAGTACGTGAAGGCTTGCCAAACATGTGCCCATAATAAACCCCCCCTCCCCCCGCTGGTCTTCTTCACTCCCTCCCCGTCCCCAGCCGGCCCTGGTCCCACATCGCCACGGACTTTGTCACTGGTCTTCCCCCATCCCACGGTAACGCCGTCATATTGACCATTGTGGACAGATTTTCCAAGACCGTGCATCTGGTTCCTCTTCCCAAGCTGCCATCCACCTCCAAGACTGCTGAATTACTGTCCTTCCACATTATCAGACTGCACGGTATTCCCATGGACAATGTGTCTGACCAGGGTCCTCAGTTCATCTCACAGGTATGGAAGTCATTCTGTCACTGCCTTGGCACCACTGTCAGCCTCACCGCGGGTTATCACCCGCAGAGCAATGGGCAGGCTGAGCATGCCAACCAGTCCCTGGAGGCTGCCCTTTGTTGCGTGGCAGCCGATGACCCTTCCTCATGGAGCTCCCATCTGACCTGGGTGGAGTATTCGTTGAATTCCACGGTCTCTTCAGCTACAGGGCGATCACCATTTGAAGCTTCTGTGGGTTACAGACCCCCTCTGCTATCTATGACAGAGAGAGAAGTAGCGGTGCCGTCCATGGGGGCCCACTTTTGTTGCTGCCGCCGGGCCTGAAGGTCTACCAGAGCGGCCCTCCTTCGCTCCAGTGAGCACAATCGGCACTATGCTGACTGCAAGAAGGTCCTGGTGCCAGAATACAAGACTGGACAGCAGGTCTGGGTGGCCACGGGTCAGGTCCTGCTCAAAGCTGAGTCTCGGAACTCACTCCCCAGTTTGTGGGCCCCTTCCCTGTCACCAACAACGTAGGTGACTCTGCTGTCTGGCTCCAGCTCCCATGGGCGCTCCATGCGCACCCAACTTTCCATGCCTCCAAGGTCAAGCCTCTCTCCTTCAGCCCCCTCTGTCCCATCCCGAAGATGCCTCCTCCTCCTCGGAACCTTGACGGGCACATTACCCACACCCTCAAAGAGATCCTGGATGTTCACCGTCGGGGCCGGGGATTCCAGTACCTGGTTGACTGGGAGGGCTACGGTCCGGCACATCGGTCGTGGGTCCCTTGGTCTGGATTCCATGATAAAGGTATGGTCCGGGCCTACCACTGAGCCCATCCGGAGAAGCCTGGGGGACTGTCAGGAAGCATTCCTTGAGGGGGGGGGGGGCACTGTCATGTTCTGGCGAGTGCTCGCCCCCTCCTTCCCGTTTCACCTGTCTTCTCATCAGACGCACCTGCTGTTTCCTGCTGAGCCAGCGTTTATAAGGAAGTGCTCTTTGGTGATTCATCGCTGGCTTGTTTGGGTATACTGCATCAATCAGACTAGCTCATCAAGTAAGCAGTTGTGTTGTGTGTGACCTTACCTTACACCCATTTCCCTTTCCTTCTCTTCCAGGTTGCTGCCAATGTCGCGGTGCGTCTTCAGGGATTTGGCGCTCTCGCCAGCCTGTTGCTCTTCCACGATGCAGCTCATCTACTCCACCCGGTCAGACTCCATGCCTCACTTCCCTACCAGCAGTTCCGACCTGCTGGTTCCTCAACTTCGCTGGGTTCTGTGCCGGTCGCTCCTTTCCTTCCACATAAGTGGTGTAAATTAGATTTTCATTATTCTCCTCCATTCCTCATTAATCAGCCTCATCTCACCCTCTGCAGGTTTGCTGCTCCTCTGGCGAGTGACTGATTTTTCTCCCAAGTTTGCGGTTTTGAAAATTCAATAAAGGGTCAAACGTTCTTTGTGTGTGTTCTTTTGGTGATTGCATCTTGCACTCAGGCTGATTGTCCGGTCAATATGACAATTGTTGCTACAAAAAATGTACGTCAATCTCATGTTTCTTCACTTTTATATAGCTGGTGAACAAACTGCCATGTTAGCACATTTGTACTACCCATAGGACTAGGGTGAAACTACAAAAGACAGTTGTGTGCATGCGTCATTGGCTTGGCCTAGTCGATGACAAAACTGAAATATATACGTGCACGCCAGCATCGTCCAAAGCTGGCACACATCTCAATGAACCAGAGCAGAAATGAATCATGAATCCAGTTTTACTATCTTAGCTATCTAGATCCTAACTCCTAGCTTGGATCTCGAGAGAGCCAACTACTCAAATTTGTCTTAAAGAATGAATGAAATAATGAATCACTGGTGGACAGGGCTGTGCAGCTTCTGTGGTTGATGTGAGTACAATAAGCACAGAAATATTTGTGAGTGGCTAGACTGTTACTGTAACTTCTGCTAGCTGCCTTTGGTCCCTGTTAGAGATTATACTACAAGAATTTAAGCTAAAATAACATCTAAGTATATGGTCAAGTGTTGAAGATGAAACAAGGATTCCAGCAGGGGTGAATTTATAGAAAGTAATAATAATATTAATAATAATAATAATAATAATAATAATAATGGATTACATTTATATGGCACTTTACATGTCAAGTGACATCTCAAAGCGCTTATAGTGAGTCCATTATTCCACTGTTGCCAACTTCTCAGTAAGGAAAGTAGCTATTGGCTGCTCTTAAAGTCGCTAGAAGTCACTAAATGATGTCAATTCAATCCAATTCAATTCATTTCAATTCTACTTTATTTATATAGTGCCATTTCACAACAACAGTCATCTCATAGCACTTTCAACTGTAAGAGGGACCCCCACAGCTACAGAAAGACCCCAGCAATCAGGCGATCCCCTGTGAGCAAGCACTTGGCGACGGTGGAGAGGAAAAACTCCCTTTTAACAGGAAGAAACCTCCAGCAGAACCAGGCTCAGGGAGGGGCAGTCATCTGCTGCGACTGGCTGGGGGGTGAGGGGATAGAGAAGATGAAAAGAACAGACATGTAGAGAGCAAACAGCACGATGGGGACTCAATCTATGGGAGAGAACAAACAGATGTTAATGACCAGCAAAAAAAAATATTTCATTGAGAGTGAAGAAAGGAGTGAGGCCCAGTGCATTATTGGAGGTCCCCCAGCTGACTAAACCTATTAGCAGCATAACTAAGGGAGGGTTCAGAAACACATGATCCCTCCCTAATTGTAGGCTATATCAAAAAGGTAGGTTTTAGCCCTATTCTTAAAAACAGAGATCGAGTCTGACTCCCGAATCCAGATTGGCAGCTGGTTCCACAGGAGAGGAGCTTGATAACTGAAGGCTCTGCCTCCCATGTACCTTTGGAGATTCTAGGTATTACAAGTAATCCTGGATTTTGGGAGCGTAGTGATCTGTTAGGATAATAGGGTAGTGTTGTAAGATGTGCCTAATGCAGGTGTTTAGAAAGGACAGCTCAGTGTGTGAACGTGAGTGAGTGCGTGCGCGCAGCCGAGGCGCGCCCCGGCGGGGTGTGTGGAATGGCCCCGACGAGTGAACGGTGTGTGTGATTTTGGGGCGGATGAGAGACAGAGAGCGAGGCGACCGGAGCAGGTAGAAATGGTTGCTAACAATATTGCAGTCTGTAAATAAAGCCCCAACGCTTCAGCAATACGGCCTGTGCCTCTGTGTACCACCATATCTCCTGTTTAACAAGAGTGAAGTTTTACTCGGGAGTTCACCCCGGAGGAGGAAAAGCGCCTCCGGCCCTGGAGAAGACAGATCTCCCCTGCGTCCCCCAACCACGGTTAGGAGACGAGAGGCAGGAACGGTTAACAGTAGTATCAGATCTTTTAAATAAAAAGGAACGTGATTGTTTAGAGATTTGTAAGTAAGAAGAAGGATTTTAAACTTAATTCTAAACTCTATGGGAAGCCAATGAAGGGAGGCCAGAACCGGAGAGATATGATCTCTCTTTCTAGTACCTGTTAAAACTCTTGCTGCAGCATTTTGGATCAGCTGAAGACTTTTTAAAGATGTTTTAGGACAACCTGATAATAAAGAATTACAATAATCTAATCTCGAGCTAACAAAAGCGTGGATCAGTTTCTCAGCATCACTCTGAGACAAGATGCTCCTAATCTTGGCAATATTATGCAAATGGTAGAAGGCAGTCTTAGAAACAAATTTAATATGTGAATTGAAGGACAGCTCTTGATCAAAAATAATTCCAAGGTTCCTCACAGAGCTATTAAGAGAAAGAGTAACTGCATCCAAACTGAAAGTTTGATTTGGAAGGGTATTTCTAAGGTTTTTTGGACCAACAAGAATGACTTCAGTCTTATCTGAATTTAATAGCAGGAAATTACAAGTCATCCAAGCTTTGATTTCCTTAAGACAGGCTTCCAACTTGGCTAATTGTTTACTATCATCTGGCTTCATTGACAGGTATAATTGTGTATCATCTGCATAACAATGAAAATGTATAAAGTGCTTTCTAATAATGTTGCCTAAGCAACATTATTAGAAGCATATATAAACTAAAAAGAGTAGGGCCTAGCACAGATCCCTGTGTAACTCCATGACTAAGCTTTGAGTTGAAAGAAAACTCATTATTGACATGAACAAACTGGAACCTATCAGATAAATAAGATCTAAACCACTGCAACGAAGTTCCATTAAGTCCAACATAGTGTTCTAATCTATCAAGTAGAATATTATGATCGATAGTATCAAAAGCTGCACTAAGGTCTAAAAGGACAAGTACAGAAACCAGTCCATTATCAGATGCGATGAGGAGGTTGTTAGTGACCTTCGCTAAGGCTGTTTCAGTACTATGATGGATTCTAAACCCAGATTGAAACTCTTCAAGTAAACCATTTCCCTGCAGGTGGTCAAATAATTGCGTAGCAACAACTCTTTCTAAGATTTTTGAAATGAAAGGGAGATTAGAGATTGGTCTATAGTTAGCTAAAGCTCCTGGATTTAGCGTTGGCTTTTTGAGTAAGGGTTTAATTACAGCCGTTTTAAAAGCCTGCGGTACATGGCGTAAAGTTAATGAAGAATTGATTATATAAAGAATAAAGCTACCAATAAGTGGGAAGACTTCTTTAAATAACCTGGTAGGAATAGGGTCTAAAAGACAAGTTGAAGGTTTGGATGTCATGTTTGGATGTCATCACCTAATTTGCATAATTGGTCATTTGCATGTAATTGTAATGGGGGATGTAGGACAGAAGAATAATGTCGTGGGAGAGACAAAAAGTGAGTTAAAAAAAACACCCTAAATATCTTTAGAACTACAAATTGGCTTTCTTCTATTGATACTTGGTTTGTTTCAATTTGGTATTTAAATATGCCATCACATCTGTATCATCTCCAATATAAACGGCTTCAACCAGCCTTTGAATTCAGGGTTTGATTCCCACTCCTTTCTGTATTTTTGAAGGTACAGTTTAGACTGTGACACGATGTGCTAGCTGCTAGATATTTAGCTTATGTCACAGAGACACACTCAGACACACACAGTGGATGAAGGGAGTACGTGACTAAAGCTGTTAGTCAAATGCAGTGATTTATTAAGCTGGATTCATGCTGCACCTCTGTTGTCCACGTACGTGCAACCGGAAAACTTGTGTGATGAAATTTATGTCATCGTCTCCACTCCGCTAGTGTACGCAGGGTTCTACTGCAGATGACTGCGTGCAGCCCAAATTTTATGACCACGCGGCCTGCCCACATTCTGAACACGTTGACAGAGCATGCACAAGACTGAATGTCCCATTCATGAGCTGGTGTTACCAACACAGCATACAAAGACAAAGTAGATGAGGAAGACAACGAGGACTCGGAAGACGAGAGTAAACATACATGATTCCTTTTGCAGCAGCAGCAGCTTGAACGGAGGAGGGTGTTGGAGAATGGTAATTCCTCCTTTTCCTTAAAATAACACCATTGTGGTTGCTATAAAAAAAAATGTGCGTCACTCTCGTGTTTATAGTTGGTGAACAAATTGGCATGCTAGTACATTTGTGCTCCCCATAGGACTGGGGTGAAACTACAAATACCGTATTTTTTGGACTATAAGGCGCACTTAAAATCCTTTAATTTTCTCAAAAATCGACAGTGCGCTTTATAATCCGGTGCACCTTATGTATTAATTCTGGTTGTGCTTACTGACCTCGAACCAATTTTATGTGGTACACAGCACTCAAAAATCTGTCAAAAATGTTTTAGTACGACTTTGGTAAGCTACGAAGTCGAACCGCTTGATGGATTGTCGGAGCATTACGGTAGTCAGGAGCCTCGCGGAGTAATATGTGCTTCAACATAATGGCCGGATAGCTTTTTCCACAAATCTCCATCCCTATTGATCTGCCACTCCGTGTGCGCCCATCTCACCGATACTGTCAAAACCCAAGTGAAGCAAACTAATTCGGAGCTTGCCATCATTCCGGGTGGATTAACCAAAGAACTCCAATCGCTATATTGGTGTCAACAGGTCATTCAAAGTTAAATTGCTAGCGAGTTACGCCACTATCTGCCAATGGATCGTGGATCGAAACCGCTCCTGTTTAGCTGTAATTAATATTCAAAAATGATATTTTCGGGACGAAAGAATTCAAGCGTCCTGGCATTTGTTTGCATTGTTTACTTCTCGGGGCTGCCGCCGGAGAGCGAGCCGTATCGAGTACCGAGCGAGTATCCTGGCCAATATGGCGATGTAAACAGCCACGGACCAAAAACGTACATTTGCTATTGGAACAGGTCATTCACACTCGCAGACAATCGTGCTATATGTGTCTATAATGACTATAGATAGAATTTTCTTTCCATGCATGCAAAAAAAAAAAAATAATTCCCGGATCCGACTACCTCGCAAGGTAGTCGATACCCAAAAGCCGATGGTGTATAGAACACGTATATTAGGATTTGTATGTGAAATTTCGGCATTGAAACTGCTCCCATTTAGCTGTAATTAAATATTCAAAAATAATATTTTTAGGACGAAAGAATTCAAGCGTCCGGGCATATGTTTAGTTATCGGGGCCGCCGCCGGAGAGCAAGCCGTATCGAGTACCGAGCGAGTACCGAGCGAGTATCCTGGCCAATATGGTGATGTAAACAGCCACAGACTAAAAACGTTCCGCCTGCTCGTGGAACAGGTCATTCACACTCGCAGACAATCGCGCTATATGTGTCTATAATGACTATAGATAGGATTTTCTTTCCATGCACGCAAAAAAAATTTTTTCCCGGCTCCGACTACCTCGCTTTGATGCGCCTTATAATCCGGTGCGCCTTATGTATGAAAATAGACCATCAAATAGACCATTCATTGATATTGCGCCTTATAATCCGATGCGCCTTATAGTCCCAAAAATACGGTAACAGCTGTGCACATGTGTCAACTGCTTGACCTGGTAGACAAAAAAAGGGAGCATGTACAATGCTGCATACACGCTGGGCTCGTCCAAAGCGCACGTGGACCAAAGCAGACCAGAAGGGAAATGCAGCATCAATAAGGGTTTAGTGTAACACTGAAGTGAAGAAACATTTGCATCGATTGGCAGGGAGTTGTGCATGCGTAATTCATTTGCAGTTGGGACGTGAGTGGCATGGGCATAGGTCTCCTCTCTGACTGCAACTAACTGCTGCACGAGGCTACTGTGAGACTGACCACTTGTGAGTGCTTTGGGATGGGGAGAAGCTCACAGCAGCACCGGCTGCTTGCTAAGGATGATAACTGCAGAGCAATAGTGCTTTCACGTTAGCAGGGCTTGTCATTAACTCATTTGCTCAGTGGCCACTATGACTAGTGATTTTCCAAAGTTACTAGCCACTCAGCCTTTTCACTATCCAAAATTTTGTAGTTGGAAAATTATGTTTATGAGCCTGAAACTGGGGAGGGTACCACAGCTGTGGAAAACATCTTGTGTGGTACCTGTACCAAAAACTTCCCACCCCAAAGACCTGAACAGCTACAGACCGGTGGCCTTGACGTCCCACTTGATGAAGACCCTGGAGAGACTGCTCCTTGCTCACCTCCGCCCCCTGGTGGAACCAGCGATGGATCCACTCCAGTTCGCCTACCAGCATGGCATTGGGGTGGAGGATGCGGTGATCTTCCTCCTTCACCGTTCTCTGTCCCACCTGGAGAAGCCCGGGAATATGGTGAGGATCATGTTCTTTGACTTCTCCAGTGCTTTCAACACCATCCAACCGATGATCCTGAAGGACAAGCTGCTGCGCGCAGGGGTGGACCAGCACCTGTCATCATGGATCCTGGACTACCTCACGAACCGGCCTCAGTTTGTGAGAACCCGGGACTGTGTGTCCGACACGATCATCAGTAGCACGGGGGCCCCCCAGGGAACGGTGCTGGCTCCCTTCCTGTTCACTCTTTATACTGCGGACTTCTCACACAACACAACACACTACCATCTACAGAAGTTCTCTGATGACTCTGCGATCGTTGGCCTCATCTCCAATGGAGATGAAGCTGAGTACAGAGGGCTTATCCAGGACTTCGTGGACTGGTGCCATCGGAACTGCCTCCAGATCAACGCGAGGAAAACTAAGGAGCTGGTGGTGGACTGCCGCAGGCATGGGCAGCCCCTCACAGTACCAGTAAATATACAGGGAACAGACATCGAGATGGTGACATCCTATAAGTACCTGGGTATTCATCTGAACAATAAACTAGACTGGTCACACAATACTGATGCACTCTACAAGAAGGGACAGCGCAGGCTGTTCCTGCTGAGGAGACTCAGGTCTTTTGGTGTACAAGGGGCGCTGCTGAAGTCATTCTATGACACGGTGGTGGCATCAGCCATCACTTTTGGAGTGGTCTGCTGGGGCAGTGGCATTACTGCAGCCGATAGGAAGAGACTGAACAAACTGATTAAGAAAGCTAGCTCTGTCCTGGGGCAGCGTCTTGATCCGATGGAGGAGATAGGAGAGAGAAGGACGGTGGCTAAACTGTCATCTCTGCTGGAGTCCGAGTTCCACCCTATGCAGGACATACTGAATGCACTGAGGAGCTCATTTAGCAGCAGACTACATCATCCCAGGTGCACAACCGAGAGGTTTCGTAGGTCCTTCCTACCAACGGCTGTCAGACTGTACAACCTAAGCAGGGCTGCTCGCAGAGATAGCAAAAAGACGTAACAAACTAATAGTTTTTTGAATGCAAAAGATGCAATAGACTTACACAATGGTCCCCTCCGGCATACAACTAGGAACTTACCGGTCGCTATGGAGGGTGAGAATATGTATGGGCACATAATCATACCATGTAGGATAACTAAGTAGACGGTTATGCTGTTTCATTCCATCTAGCAACAATGCTCTGCACTGTGTGTGTTTATATATTTACATATTTATTCCATCTAGCTACAATGCTCAGCACTGGGTGTGTTTATATATTTATATATCTACATATTATTCCATCTAGCTACATTGCTCCGCACTGTGTGTGTTTATATACTTGCATATTTATTCCACCTAGCTGCAATGCTCCGTACTGTGGGTGTTTATATATTTACATATTTATTCCATCTAGCTACAATGCTCTGCACTGTGTGTTCATATATTCATATATTTATTCCATCCAGCTACAATGCTCTGCACTGTGTGTCTGTGTGTGTGTGTATATATATATATATTTTATAGTAATACGTACATATGTATATTAGCTGCTCTTGCTTGCTTGTTTTTGTTTTTTTTTTTTTTCTTTTTTTTCTTGCCTTCTGATTGTTGCTCTGAGTGTTGCTATCCCTGTGCTGTTGCAATCCTGGAATTTCCCCGTTGTGGGACTAATAAAGGCTTATCTTATCTTATCTTATGTTTAATATGATCAAATTTGATTATCGCATGCTAAAATGTAGTTGAATTAAATGTACAACCTTTTTAAATGCAATGACCCTTATACTTACATAAAAAATAGCAAGAGAAACACTGTTTAAGTAGTGATTAACAGCAATAAATACTGTAAAACAATCAAGAAAAATATTTGCAATATGAGAGTGAAGTACTGGTAGATTTGGGGTCCGTCCCAATTCTAATTTCTGCCATTTCCCCCTTGCCTACCCCTTGGTCCTTGAAATCAAGGGCCCTTGTTCTCATCAGAAAAAAAGAAGAAAAAGAAAACTGATGAGAAAAAGTCTCATCTTACAGAGAAAAATGTGTCAAATTTACACAAACTATTCTAATCAATAGAAAGTCAGAAATTTACTAGAAATAAAGCTGTAAATTCACAGAGAAAATTTTGGACCCCCGGTGGGCCGTGTTTTGGCCCATGGCCCATATGTTTGACACCCCAGGACCAGCCAATTAAAAATACATATTTAGAGGATTTACTTCCATGAAATAGCTGCATATCACAACAGCATATAAATGAATAAGATATAATAAAAGAGAAAGCACAGATAAATGAAAGTTCACCTTAGAAGAAGATTCATTTGGTCTTGACAGGAACAAATCACAGTCACTTTTTCTCTGTGTGGTAAGAAAACTTACATTTGCACAACTGCGGACATTAAATATGAGCTTCTTGCTCTAAAAATACTCATGTTTAACCACAGAGGTAGGAGCTGATGTTGGAGGCTACTCACTTCTCGGACACAGCATTTCTTCCCACCGGGTTGCGGTATGAACTAGGGCAGGACAGGAGACCCGCAAACAGGGGTCCAGGTGACAGTGGCCCAATGAACACACACTGTGTGCAGATAGTGCTTCTGGGAGTTGTAGTTTCGTAGTCTCACATTACAGATAGGTTTTATTTTAGATGTCGTCTAAGGAAACTACAACCCATCATGTCAGGTTCAGGTTACTTTATTTGTACCCGTAGGTAGATTTGTTGCGTCAGAATCAGAATCAGAATCAGAATGAGATTTATTGCCATTGTTCATGTAGTACACAAACTAGGAATTTGTCTCGGTGCAATGCTGCAACATTAAACATGGAGTAGCACTAAAGATAAAAATAAAAAACTATTCATGCAATAAAATGTAGAATATGAATGAGTAATACTAATCTATGCAATTTTTAAATATATTAACAAGCAGCAGATATTGTGGAGTTCCACATAGTGCAGTCGGTAGTGCAAAAGAAAACAGTGATAATTATCATGAGTCCGGTTGAGCTGCTGTACGTAGTGCACGAGAGTCTAATAAGTCACTTAGTGTTCAGCAGTCTGATGGCAGAGGGGAAGAAGCTGTTCATGTAGCGGGAGGTTTTAGTCTAAATGGACCGAAGTCTTCTGCCTGAGGGGAGGGGGGCAAACAGTGCGTGTCCAGGGTGTGAAGGGTCGGCTATAATCCGACCTGCACGCCTCCGGGTCCTGGAGATGTACAGGTCCTGGAGGGATGGGAGCTTGCAGCCGATCACCTTCTCAGCAGCGCGCACAACGCGCTGCAGTCGTAGTCTGTCCCTTGCATGTTGCATGTCCTGCATGTTAGTCTACAAAATACCAGAAAAGTCTCTGATAAACACCAGAAAAAGTCACTAGATTTGTCGCTAGTCGCTTTTGCCCCCAAAAAAACTCACCAAGAGGGTTTGAAAAGTCACCAGATTTAGCGAGAAAGTCACCAAGTTGGCAACACTGCATTGTTCATCCACTTCAGACAGACATTGACAGTGATAAGCTACTACTGTAGCCACAGCTGCCCTGGGGCAGACTGACAGAAATGTGGCTGCCAATCCATGCCAACGGCCTCTATGACCACTAAAGTAGTTATTAAAATTAGCTGGATCAACAGTTAAGCTAATGCCAGGTGGCCTGTCTGTCACCTCCTCACTCCTGAGGCAAGCTCTTAATGCAGGTACTGACTAATGACGCTAACCGCCATGTCAAGCAAATAAGCCAGAATGATGGAAGATATATTATCAACTGTGTATTAGTGAATCAGGTGGATGCAGGGATGTCTATCAGGGTGACTGAAATCTAAAAAAAAAAAAATAATAACATAACAGCACCAAGGTGCTGATGCCTCGGTGCCAGAGCCTTGGCGGAGGTATGCAATCTCAGATCATCACCAAAATGTTATGGGTTCCTCTCTAGCCCAAGGACCACCTCTGGTAAAAAATTCATCCAACTCCATCTAGTAGTTTTGGAGTACACGCATGTGCAGTGAAAATAATCTGCAGTTCACATGCCTGTACTGTTGGCGCCAGCAAAGAACCACCAACCTGATTTGAACAGCTGCAATCCAAACACAAAAGAAGAGCATGGAGGCAGACGTTTTAAATGGCAGAGGTGGTGAAGGTACATGAATACAATGACAATCAAGACAAACAGTAGCTTTTGCTCTTTAGTGGCTGAGGAAGAAAACAGATAGACATTTGTTCACCCAGTATTGGCGGATTGCTGAGTACTTCCCTGTGGCGGGAGTTTCTGGGTACATGCACAGTTCACTGCAACCATTTGCGGGTGAGGAATGTTAGAAGTTGGAGTTTTTAGCGAGTTTTTAATGAGTTTTACCTCATCCTTCCTCTGCAAAACTAAACCACAAAACCAGTGTAAAAGCAATCAATGTGATGAATAAATGATGTAGTTTCTGAATATGTTTTTTTTTCAGTAATTTTATAACAGTTATATAACAGATATAATTTTATAACAGTTCATCTCCACATACTGTAAAAAACATGCTGTGTTGTGCTGTGAAAAAAGTCACACTGCCGCCTCTAGTGGCCTGGCATAGTTATTACAGCACCTTTTTTTTCCTGGCTCCTTTGACGGTGAAGGCAAGTTAAATTTATGTTTATTTCAAAAACAAAGCCTTATCTCGGAATTCTGGCAAATTAAAGATCAAGAAAATATGGCGATACAATGATACAAGCCTTTAGTTACACTTAATTTTAACTGGGCAAGCTGAAACAGAAAGACGGACAGACAGACAAATAGACAAACAGATACAACCACAGACGCACTGAGTGATTACCGTATGCCTCCATTTTCACCGAGGCATAATAAACCACACTTGGTAAGCAAGATTCCTAGCTCCATAGTTAGCTCTTAAGCTAACACCTTTGGCTCCCCGCACATCTGCATGACAGACAGCTAGGCTGGCCAATAATAGAACAGCGGGCAGGAATCAAGGCTAGTGATGTTTACCTTTTACTGACATTTCTTGACGTACAGGAAAATACCTGGAAGAGTGAAAATGGCTTCTTGAAGAGAAAAAAAAAGACATAAAGGCTTCGTGTTTTTTTTTTTTTTAAGAGAAGTGAGTGCTTTGATATTTTTTTGATAATCGCATGACCAATGGATGCATTTCAGAAAGTTGAAACCTACAAAAACACAATTTTTCAACCAATGACTCCTTTAAAAAAGCTGAGTTCAGTAAGAATGCCTGTAAAAAGTACAAAGTCCCTTGGATGTTATCCAGTTTTATAATTGGAATCATGGTCAATTTAATAGTTTTTAACAAGATTTTTTAAAAATGAAAACTTTAGTTAAAATAAAAATTGAATTTGACAAAGTAGAAGAAAATAAAAATATATAATGTAAAATAACTGATTGCATAAATCAGAGAAATTTATACATGTAAAAAGTATAATAGTATAAAAAGGTATAAAATTCTCAAATTTCCAACCCAGCTTTTGCTTTTAACATTAGTGACTACAATCAAAGTGTGATGGCCTGAGTGCTGATCCCATCCACGCTCGGGTTGTTCAGTATTTTCCCTGTTCTCCCATTTTATTTTGGGACTGGCAATGTGGCCTCCTCCAGGGCTTTTATTGTGACAGCGTTACGGCGGGACTTCCGGCTGTCAAAACCGAGTCGGCGCTGTGACAGCTGTATGTCATTTCATTAATTTCATTCCCCTTCTGTGATTGGTGTGTGGTCTACACTTAAGGGAGCAGCTGAGGCTCACTCCTCGCAGTGACCTACAACAATTCCGTGCACCACCGTGTACACGACTGGAGTTCCTATCCCCGACTCCAGTCTCCTTTGTGATTCATCGTTACTCTATTCCTCGTAAGTGTTTTTTGTACAGCGCTGGCTTCGTCCTCGCTGCTTCTCCTCTTAGCCCTCAGTGTTTACTATTTTGGTGTTTAGTGTATGTTCGTGTTTTGCCCCACATGGCTGTTTATTTTGTTGTCCTTGTCTTTTGTTAAATAAATCAGCAAACTTACTGTTTGGTCTCTGGCGTCTCATGAATGCCCTGCAAGGGGCGTTCCATAACAGAAAGGCATTTAATGACGTGCCCTTCTCCCAGGCCTGCCCAGGGTCTATGTTCATCCTTATAAACTGCAAATCAATAGACATTTTTATCATGTACTCTCATTCAAATATTTTTTTTTCTACTAAAAACAAGGACAAAGCAATGTTTTTGCTGAATCTTGTCTGTACCACTGTACATCGCTGACTGAAGGTTTCCAAGAATGAGTCTCAGGAGGGAAAATGAGGTCAGATAAAAAGCAGAGTTAGTAGTTAATCAAAAGAGGAAAAGACTGAGGGAATAAAAAACATTAGATGGAGATTAAATTCATTTGTTGCAGATGCAATAACCTGTCAGACACCACATCCATTCTTGGTGTTGAATGAAATAATCGATTACTTTAATGGAGAAGTCAAATGGAATGCATTGCAGTTAATGGCTTTGTTTTATGGTACCTTTCAGAATCTTTTATTTTCCTCTGTGTTGTGATGAAATATGTGGATTTCAAGGTCACAATTTCCTCTTGTAAGGCATGAAAACAACATCTACCATATGTACATTTCTTTTTTCTTCTCCCAGAGCTCAGCAAATTCTCTCTACAGCAAACAGCAGCAGTACTGCTGTTATAAGTACAGGATGAAATGTGGACTTATCAGTAACATTATTAAAAAAAGATAATTCTATAATAAAGTTAGTTCAGTGTTCAGTGGGATGCAGCTCCAGTCTCACGTTATTCCCACATAACATTTTGGCGACGAGAATAAACCATGGGAGCATACATTAGACCGCCACCTCCATTTTTGCAGTCTCCAGGCATGCCAGCCATACCGTGGGGCTACTGGTGGGAGACATTCGAGGTGTATGTGGCTGCAGCCGGCCTGAGCGGCGACAATGAAGAGAGACAGAGTAGCCTACTCGTTCACTGCCTCGGTGAGGATGGCCAACGGATATTTTTTGGGCTGGGTGGCAATGGCTCGCTGAAGGAAGGTTTGGACTTAATGGACTATTTCTTCAGGGACCATTCCAACAGCACGGCATGAAGATATAAATTTTTTGACCTCCGACAGTGAGCTGGTGAGTCCACTCAAGCCTTCATTATGGAACTCCGTAGCTTAGCAAGGCAGTGTGCCTTCAGGCCTATCGAGGAGGAGCTAGTCCGGGACAAGCTAGCCCACGATACAAACAACGAGTGACTGAAAGAAAAGCTGACGCTGACTACCGATGTCCTCACGCTAGGGAAGGTAGTTGAACTGGCTAGGCAGGTTAAGTCCACCGCCCAGCTGGGCCTGCCAGTGCTAGCTAAAGAGAACATAGCTACTTAAGTTTCCCCTCCAAGTCTAGCCGTTAGCAACGTAGCTAACTCTTCAGGGCGGACCCCCAAAAGGCGGCGGACGGTGGCACGGGACAGGGCCTGTACCATCACTACTAAACCATCGGTGGTGGAGCCTGAGAGTATGACGCAGGTGTGTATAGCAGGCGCAAAGAAGGGACCGTTAAAGTGGTATGTCCTGCAGCTGGACGGAGTTGATGTGCTGCTTATGGTAGACTCAGGAGCCGGTAAGTCCATATTAAGTATGGCTACATTGAAAAGACTTTTCCCGGGCAAAATCATCAATGCAGGGGTGGTGAAAATGTTTGAGTATGGTCATACTGAAATTGAAATGGCGGGCACAGTTAGCTTCTCGGTGAAATGTGTGTTAAAGGTCATTCCTGCGTTCACCTTCTAGGATTCGTGCCAGAGGCCGACTTGCTGGGAATCGACCTGCTGGGGGAACTGGGATTCTCCATCACAGACCCAGAGGGCTCAACGGTGCTGACGGTGTTCCCCGAATGGCATGTCCGCTGGCCGGCGTTGTCTGTGGGCCTTGGAGGCATCAAGGCGTTCTACCACCGCCTGCTCATCGACCCAAGCGTGACGCCGAAAATCCAACCATTACGGCAGCTTCCCCTCACTCTGCGGGATGATGTTATGGCGGAATTGAATAGACTGCTCAAAGCTGGCGTCATCGACAGGGTGGACGCTTCACCCTGGATATCAAACATCGTGGTGGCCAGGAAGAAGACAGGCGGCATCCAGCCGTGTATTGACCTTAGGATAGTGAATAAGGCAATTGTGCCTGACAAATACCCACTCCCTACGATGGAAGAACTCACCGCAACATTCAGCGGCTCAAGGGTATTGACAAAACTGGCTCTTCACCAGGGTTACCTGCAAGTGCCTCTTCACCCAGCCAGAAGGAACCTGACAGCGTTCGTGACTCACATGGGCATTTCAGGTACACCCGCATGCCTTTTGGGCTGAGCTCAGCGCCTAGCTGCTTTCAGAAGGTCATGTCCACGATTCTGGCCGGCCTCAAGGGTGTGGTGGCGTACCTGGACAACATCGTGGTCCACGGTGCATCACGGGAGGAGCACAAAGGTCGTTTGGGATGAGTGATGGAGGTGCTACGGGAGCACAAAGTCACATTGAACAGGGAAAAGTGAATTTTCGCAGCCGACTAAATCGAGTTTGTGGGATTCCGGCTGGTGGCCGAGGGTCTAAGGCCCCTGCACTCGAACGTGGAGGCAGTCTTGTGTCTCCCGGATCCCACAACACCCACACAAATTTCCTCATTTTTGGGCATGGCGAACTTTTACAGACGTTTTATTCCCCATTATTCAGAGACAATCAAACTGCTCTGGGCTCTTCTGAAACAGGATGTATCGTAGCAGTGAACCCTGGCCTGCTCAGCGGCGGTCACTAGGCTGAAGTCCCAACTCACCTACCCTCCAGTGTTGGCTCACTTTGATCCAAAATTGCCGACTTTTGTGACATGCGATGCATCTGGTTCGGCAGTGGGGGCGGTTATGTCTCAGGTGCAAGACGGTACCAAGCGCCCAGTGGCATTCGCGCTGAACAGAAATATGCCGTGGGTGAGAGGGAAGCGCTTGTCTGTGTCTGGGCGTGTAAACGGTGGCACATTTACCTCTAAGGGCGCCACTTCACACTGCGGACGGACCACCGGGCTCTGACAATGCTACTGGAGATGATGGGCTTGGGACACAGACCCCTACAGATCCACAGGTGGACGGAGCGGCTGAGGGCCTACAACTTTACTACCCAGTTCACTCCTTGAAAAGAAAACGTAGTGGCAGACCTCCTGTCTTGTGCTACGACCAATACCGCACAACCAAACGATGGTGGTGACGATCCCACAGAGGCGGATTTGGTCAACACGTTGCACGGACCCCTATGGGACATGGTATCCCTCCAAGAGCTCTGGACAGAATCGGAACGGGACCCCACATTGTCGCAACTGTGCTTGGTCGTCAGGGAGGGTTGGCCCTTGAAAGTGCAGGGTGAGCTGGCACCTTTTCACCAGTTTAGGGACAAACTGAGCTGTTGTAATGGTGTGTGTGTAGCGAGGGGACACTGCATGTTGATCCCGGTGTCTCTGAAATCAATAAGTTCTGCCGATGCTCCATGAAGGTCACCTGGGTGTGGTCAGGGTGAAGCAGCGTTGCAGGGATTCAGTTTGGTTGCTTGGTATTGATAAGGACATTGAAACTATGGTAAAGAACTGTGTCCTGTGCTTGGAGAGCGGGTCAACCGACAGACACCCCCACCCCCCGCAACCATTACTGTACCCGGAGGGCCCTTGGAAGCACATCCAATTAGACATCTGTGGTAAACTGCATGCAGCACCCCCGAACAGCCGGTTTCTGCTGGTGGTCTACAATCTGTTATCTAAATGGCCGGAGGTGTTGCCCACTAATTCAGTCACGACAGATGTGGGTTTCCTCTCATCACTGTTTGCCAGATGGGGGTCCCGGATGCCATCACTACAGACAATGGGCCACAGTTCACCTCTGGGGTGTTTGGGGAGTTTTTGGGCGTTAAGGGCATGGAGCAACTCAAAACCGCGTTCTATCACCCCCAAGCCAATGGGGACATGGAGCGTTTCAACAAGACTCTGAAAAATGGGCTGAAAGCCCACTTGGCAAACGGCTTCATGTTTCCAGACGCTAGGGCAACGGCCCATGCTACGACAGGGTGGTCCCCGGCGAAACTCATGCTGGGGCACGAACTCCACCTGCCACCGGACTGACTGAGACCATCCACGACCCCTTCTCCAGGGAGCACGGACCTGCCGCAGGACCGGGTCACTGCCCAACAGCAAAAGATGAAACAACGGTTCGACAGGAAGTTCAGGGTGAGGGCCCATGGACTGGAGGTGTCGGATCGGGTTTGCATTAAACACCCCAACCACACACATAACCTGCGACCTGTCTGGACGGGGCCCCTACAGATTGCGAGGCGGCAGAGCTGGGACACATTCAAGCTCTCGGACGGGTCACAGTGGCACTCCAGCTGACTCAGGAAGTCCTTGCCTGCCCAGAGTCCAGGAGCTACGGTGGAACAGACTGGTGTGGGTTGGGACTTATCGGATGGGGGGGTTGTGGACTCGCAGATGTGGCTAACAGCGCCCGGAGAAGGTTCCCCTTCTAGGGGGCGCTCGGCTAGAACACATCAGAGGCCCAGGTACCTGGAGGACTATGTTTTGAAGACAGCGTTGGTGAATGCATGTTAGGAATGGGTGGCAGAATAATCCGCCCCAACATGAAAGGGTGTTCTGGTAGTCTACCCAGATGCCCACTTAGTTGACTCAGTTTTGGCTGTTCAATGAAAAAAAGGGAGAAATGTTTGTTGCTCATGTTCTGGGGGATCTTCGTGGGGTTTTTTTTGGGGGGGGGGGATGTTGTGTGGGGATTTGCCATTTGGGGCTTGCTGTTGCCTGGCTGGGGAGTTGTAGCTGATGACGTCAGGTGGGCTACGGCTTGGAATATATTGAGCTGTGTTTCTATAATAAAGTTAGTTCAGTTAGTTCAGTGCTCAGTGGAATGTGGCTCCGGTCCCACGTTATTCTGACAAAATACTCTCCGGATAGTCCTGGGTCTGCCCCGGGGTCTCCTCCCAGGGGCACATGCCCTAAACACCTCAAGTGGGAGCTGTCCAGGAGGCATCCTGATCAGATGCCCATACCACCTCAACTGGCTCCTATCAATGTGGAGGAGCAGCGGTTCTACTCTGAGCCACTCCTGGATGAGTGAGCTCCTCATCCTATCTCTGAGGGTGAGTCCAGCAATCCTACGAAGAAAGCTCATTTCAGCTGCTTGTATCCACAATATTGTTCTTTCCATCATTACCCAAAGCTCATGACCATAGGTGAGGGAAAGAACATAAGCCTGTTTTCCACTAGCCCAGCACACCTCGGTATGGCTCGATTCACTTCAGTACGGCTCGGAATGCTTCTGTCTCCATGAGCACGGTGTTGTGCTTGTGCTGTGATGGTTTGTGTTAGGAGGTTTTAGAAGCGGGGCGGCGGCAGATTCTCAGCGAGGCGGGGCCACACTCCCGTGACGTTACGCACCTGACTGAGTCCTTATTTACACGAGACAAAAAATGGAGGATCCAAGGATTATTGCCTTGCTCGCTCTGTGGTTTTATCTCACAATTAGTTTTATCTCATAATTAAGCTGCAACAACACAAGTCACTTTTGTTTTGAATTAACTGCCAAATGACCTAGAAATAATGAGCTGAAACTTGTTTTTATTCGTATTAAATAATGAGACGGTGGCACACTGGCCAACACCAAATTGTATTATTTTTTACATCCTAGGGCATTTTGGGTGTGCTGAATTAAAAAAATTCATGTTTTTCACCTTCAGGTCAACGTTTGGAACAACAGTATTATTATTTTCCGTTTAGATGATGCTACACTCCTTCTAAAGTATTGTAAATCTCTGAATTTGGAATGCCGATAGAACATTCAATTTACATATACTTGTACCTACTTTGACGTGGTGCTAATTTTTTATGATATTTCAATAAAAAGAACAGAAAGCTTACAAAAAGATTTCTTTTTTGGTCTAGTTAAAAATTACATTACCTTTACAATGGTTGACCCCTGACAGGATGATCAGCATCATTTTGATCAGACTAGGCAATGGAATTTCTATGTAATTAAACTGTTTTATAATTCAGTGTTATAACAGACAAACCACACTTTCCAAAACAATTCCATTTTATTATATACAAAATATTAAAATTAAAAAAAAACTTTGCAACACAACATGAAGGTTTAATCGACATTTTATACACGTCGACCACTGAGTGCCTCTACACCAGCTTCCCAAACTGGGTCAGCAAAGGCTCGGTTGAATGAAGCCGTCTCTGCCAGCTGTGGGTCATGAAGGCTCGGTTGAATTAATCCGTGCGGGCTGTCACGGCGGACGCGTGGGATGATTCTACAAGGAAAATGCACACAATAAAATACAGCACGAAAATGCAAGATATACAGAAAAGACAATAGTTTTTAACAAGAATACATAAGGCGAGGAAGGCGCCGGGACCGGACGGCATCAGCGCAAAGCTCCTCAAGTCCTGTGCAGACCAGCTGTGTGGGATTGTGACGTATATCTTCAACATGAGCCTGAAACTGGGGAGGGTACCACAGCTGTGGAAAACATCTTGTGTGGTACCTGTACCAAAAACTTCCCACCCCAAAGACCTGAACAGCTACAGACCGGTGGCCTTGACGTCCCACTTGATGAAGACCCTGGAGAGACTGCTCCTTGCTCACCTCCGCCCCCTGGTGGAACCAGCGATGGATCCACTCCAGTTCGCCTACCAGCATGGCATTGGGGTGGAGGATGCGGTGATCTTCCTCCTTCACCGTTCTCTGTCCCACCTGGAGAAGCCCGGGAATATGGTGAGGATCATGTTCTTTGACTTCTCCAGTGCTTTCAACACCATCCAACCGATGATCCTGAAGGACAAGCTGCTGCGCGCAGGGGTGGACCAGCACCTGTCATAATGGATCCTGGACTACCTCACGAACCGGCCTCAGTTTGTGAGAACCCGGGACTGTGTTTCCGACACGATCATCAGTAGCACGGGGGCCCCCCAGGGAACGGTGCTGGCTCCCTTCCTGTTCACTCTTTATACTGCGGACTTCTCACACAACACAACACACTGCCATCTACAGAAGTTCTCTGATGACTCTGCGATCGTTGGCCTCATCTCCAATGGAGATGAAGCTGAGTACAGAGGGCTTATCCAGGACTTCGTGGACTGGTGCCATCGGAACTGCCTCCAGATCAACGCGAGGAAAACTAAGGAGCTGGTGGTGGACTGCCGCAGGCATGGGCAGCCCCTCACAGTACCAGTAAATATACAGGGAACAGACATCGAGATGGTGACATCCTATAAGTACCTGGGTATTCATCTGAACAATAAACTAGACTGGTCACACAATACTGATGCACTCTACAAGAAGGGACAGCGCAGGCTGTTCCTGCTGAGGAGACTCAGGTCTTTTGGTGTACAAGGGGCGCTGCTGAAGTCATTCTATGACACGGTGGTGGCATCAGCCATCACTTTTGGAGTGGTCTGCTGGGGCAGTGGCATTACTGCAGCCGATAGGAAGAGACTGAACAAACTGATTAAGAAAGCTAGCTCTGTCCTGGGGCAGCGCCTTGATCCGATGGAGGAGATAGGAGAGAGAAGGACGGTGGCTAAACTGTCATCTCTGCTGGAGTCCGAGTTCCACCCTATGCAGGACATACTGAATGCACTGAGGAGCTCATTTAGCAGCAGACTACATCATCCCAGGTGCACAACCGAGAGGTTTCGTAGGTCCTTCCTACCAACGGCTGTCAGACTGTACAACCTAAGCAGGGCTGCTCGCAGAGATAGCAAAAGACGTAACAAACAAACAAACTAATAGTTTTTTGAATGCAAAAGATGCAATAGACTTACACAATGGTCCCCTCCGGCATACAACTAGGAACATACCGGTCGCTATGGAGGGTGAGAATATGTATGGGCACATAATCATACCATGTAGGATAACTAAGTAGACGGTTATGCTGTTTCATTCCATCTAGCAACAATGCTCTGCACTGTGTGTGTTTATATATTTGCATATTTATTCCATCTAGCTACAATGCTCAGCACTGGGTGTGTTTATATATTTATATATCTACATATTATTCCATCTAGCTACATTGCTCCGCACTGTGTGTGTTTATATACTTGCATATTTATTCCACCTAGCTGCAATGCTCCGTACTGTGGGTGTTTATATATTTACATATTTATTCCATCTAGCTACAATGCTCTGCACTGTGTTCATATATTCATATATTTATTCCATCCAGCTACAATGCTCTGCACTGTGTGTCTGTGTGTGTGTGTATATATATATATTTTATAGTAATACGTACATATGTTTATTAGCTGCTCTTGCTTGCTTGTTTTTTTTCTTGCCTTCTGATTGTTGCTCTGAGTGTTGCTATCCCTGTGCTGTTGCAATCCTGGAATTTCCCCGTTGTGGGACTAATAAAGGCTTATCTTATCTTATCTTATCTTATCTTATAAGCTTATTTCAGCGTATTGTTCACATGAATAATTAAAATAAAAGCTTTAGTCCGCAGTGTGCTGCAATAAAGCAGCGATCATCATCCACAAATGAACACCTTTTTTATTGCATAAATAAACTGAGCGTCTTACCGAATATATTTGCGAAAAAACGCACAATAAAAAAAAATTAAAACTCACCGTTAAAGGACTCCGATGTCGATACCTCCCGGTATATTTTTTCATTCCGGGCGGCTCCGTCTAACTCGCGCTGGATACGTTCGTCTGACAATGCAGTGAGCAGACACTACACCTCCTTATTGGTCCATGGAACACCCTTATTACGCGAAGCCATTTTTGATAGAGAATAAATGAAAATAGCACAGCAATACACTGAAAAGAAACCGCCAACAGTGGTTGCGTGCTGAGTAAAAGCGGTCATGAAGATTCTTTTTTTTTTTTTTTTTTTCAAAAACTTTATTGAGAAGGTCGTGAAGATTCGGTAGAAGAGGAGGAGGAGAGGGGCGGTTACAACCTGACCAATCAGCGCCGGTTACGACCTGACCAATCAGCGGCGACCAGTCTGTTAACGTCACAACACGGCACAGCTCAGCACTGCTGTACCCTGCCCTGGAGCGGGGCTGAGAATCGCGGCTGTTAAACCGTGTTGGGGCTTGTGGAAAAGCGTACAAAGCGTGCTGAGCCGTCCCGTGTCGCGCTAAAGCGTGCTAGTGGAAAAGGCCCCATAGATTGAATGATAAATCGACTGCTTTGCCTTAGTGCTTAGCTCCCTCTTCACCACAACAGACAAGTACAACGTCCGCATCACTGCAGATGCAGCTTTGATCTGTCTGTCAATCTCTCGCTCAATTCTCCCCTCACTCGTGAATAAGACCCCAAGATACTTAAATTCCTCCACTTGGGGCAGGAGCTTGTCCCCAACCTGGAGAGGACAATCCACCTTTTTCTGGCTGAGGACCATGGATTTGGACTTGGAGGTACTGATTCTCATCCCAGCCGCTTCACACTCAGCAACAAACCATTCCAGTAAGACCTGTAGGTCATTGCTGGATGAAGCCAACAGGACAACATCATCTGCAAACAACAGAGATGAGATCCTATGGTCACCAAGCATGATGCCCTCCATTTCCTGGCTGTGCCTAGAAATCCTGTCTATAAAAATTATGATCAGGATCGGTGACAAAGGGCAGCCCTGGCAGAGTTCAACTCTCACTGGGAATGAGTCCGACCGAGCATTGGCAATACGAACCCAACTTTCACAACGGTCATACAGAGAGTGAATAGCTCATAACAACAAGCCCAATACCCCATAATCTTGAAGCACCCCCCACAAAAAACCACCAGGGACACGGTCAAATGCCTTCTCCAAGTCCACAAAACATGTAAACTTGGTGAGCAAACTCCCACAAACTCTCAAGGATTCTGGAGAGGGTGAAGGGCTGGTCCAATGTGCCACGGCCAGGATGAAAACCACATTGCTCCTCCTGAATTCAAGGTTCAACAAACGGCCGGACTCTCCTCTCCCATACCTTGGCATAGACCTTCCCAGGGAGGCTGAGGAGTGTGAGCCCTCTAAAGTTGGAGCACACCCTCCGGTCCCCTTTTTTGAAGAGAGGAACCACCACCCCGGTTTGCCATGCAAACGGCACTGCTCCCGACCTCAACACAATATTGCAGAGGCGTGTCAACCATGACAGGCCTACAGCATCCAGGGCCTTGAGGTACTCAGGGCGAATCTCGTCCACCCCCGGGGCCCGGCCACCAAGGAGATTTTTAACCACCTTGGCAACCTCAGCCCCTGTGACAGGCAAGTCGTCCCCCTCATCCACAAGCCCTGCTTCCTCTGTGGAAGGCGTGTCAGTGGGTTTGAGGAGATCCTCGATGTATTCCTTCCACCGCCCGGCAATATCCCCAGTCAAAGTCAGCAGTGCCCCATCTGCACCATACACAGTGTAGACATGGAGCTGCTTCCCCCTTTTGAGCTGCCGGACAGTTTGAGAGAATCTCTTCAAGGCCGACCGAAAGTCTTGTTCCATGGCCTCACCGAACTCCTCCCATACCCGAGTTTTTACTTCAGCAACCACACGAGCTGCACTCTGCTTGGCCTGCCGGTACACCTCAGCTGCTTCAGGAGTCCCACAAGCCAATCAAGGTTGAAAGGACTCCTTCTTCAGCTTAATGCCCCCCCTCGCCATTGGTGTCCACCACTTGGTTCGGGGGTTGCCACCACGAGATGCCCCAACGACCTTGCGGCCACAGCTCTGGGCAGCTGCTTCAACAATGGAGGTGGAAAACATGGCCCATTCAGACTTCATGTCTCCAGACTCCCTCGGAATGTGGTTGAAGTTCTTCTGGAGATGGGAGTTGAATACCCCCTGGAAAGGGGCCTCAGCCAGACATTCCCAGCACATATAGTACGTTTGGGTCTACCAGGTCTGAATGGCATCCTCTCTTGCCATCGGATCCAACTCACCACCAGTTGGTGATCAGTTGACAGCACTGCACCTCTCTTTACCTGAGTGTCCAAGACATATGGTCGCAGGTCTGATGACATGATAACAAAATCGATCATCAACCTGCGACCTAGGGTGTCCTGGTGCCTGGTGCATATATGGACACCCTTATGCTTGAACATGGTGTTCGTTATGGACAAACTGTGATTAGCACAAAAGTCCAATAACTGAACACCACTCGGGTTCAGATCAGGCAGGCCGTTCCTCCCAATCACCCCCCTCCAGGTTTCACTGTTGTTGCCCACGTGCGCATTGAAGTCCCCCAGTAGGACAATGGAGTCTCCAAGAGGAGCACATCTCCAGCACCCCAGTCAGAGACTCCAAAAAGGGTGGATACTCTGAAACATCATTTGGTGCATAGGCACAAATGATGGTCAGGACCCATTTCCCAACCCGAAGGTGCAGGGAAACAACCCTTTCGTCCACCAGGGAAAACTCCAATATAGAGGTAGCAAGGTGGGGGGATAAAAGAATTCCCACTCCTGCTCATCGCCTCTCACCTGGGGCAACTCCAGAGTAGGCCAAGCTCCAGCCCCTCTTCAGGAGACTGGTTCCGGAACCGGAGCTGTGTGTTGAGGTGAGGCCGACTATATCTAGCCGGTATCTCTCAACCTCATGCACCAGCTCAGGTTCCTTCCCCACCAGAGAGGTGACATTCCACGTCCCGAAAGCCACCTGGGATCAGACTGCCAAGGTCTCCGCCTTTGACCGCCACCGGATCCACATAGCACTGGACTCCCATGGTCCGTCCTGCAGGTGATGAGCCCACTGGAGGGCAGACCCATGTAACTTCTTCGGGCTGAGCCCAGCCGGGTCACATGGGCAGAAACCCAGCCACCAGACACTAGCCATCGAGCCCCTTCCCCAGGCCTGGCTCCAGGTTGGGGTCCTGGTAACTTAATACTGGGCGGGGTACACTGAATCCTTGTTCTAGCATTCATCGTGAGAGTCTGTTGCATCGTTCTTAGTCTGGCCCTTCACACAGGACCAGTTTGTCTTGGGTGACCCTACCAGAGGCAAAATGCTCCAGACAACATAGCTCCTGGGATCACTAGGGCACGCAAACCCTCCAACATGATAAGGGGATGATCCATGAGGGGATGCTTCAGATCATCAAACAAATTTAAATATTAGACAAAGATAACACAAGTAAACACAAAATGCAGCTTTCAAATGAAGGTGTTTATTATTGACATAATGCACGGCTGAGGAGACACACACGCAGGCTCAGAATAGGTTTAACAGTTTATTCAACAACAAGTGTGTGTGTGGCTGCGTGTCTGTGATATGTGGATGTATTGGTGGTGGCGTCTGCGTCAGGCACGGGGGCAGGAAGCCGTTCAGCCGGACAACCCTATGGGAGAAGCAGAGGGAGAAGGGTAACGGGCACCACACCAATACAGGAGATAATGATAGTGACAGCTGGCTTACTTGGTCTGGGCAGGTGGCTGGCATTAAGCAAGGGTGTAGCCCGGTAGACAGCGACCTGGAGCGCCTGAAGCAGCAGCGAGGAGATGGTGGCAAGGGAACGTTGTCCGCCGCCGGGAAATCCACCTGTGCACAGGGGAGAATGCTGGGAGGAAAAGGTAAGAGATGCTTACGTCTTATCTTGCTTGACGAAGGGGGTTCCTTGCAGCAAGAGTAGCCGATGAGAACAGACGGCTTCAGGCCGAAGCCCAGGGCAAGGCGGCTTAAATCCCTCGCCGCTGACGAGGCGCAGGTGTGCGCACAGCTGGCGCCGCTGATGAGCGGCGAGTCGTGACAATTATTAAGGGTGAAAAAACAACAACTGTAAACCTACATGGCCCTGTGTGAAAAGGTGATTCCCCCCTGTTAAAAAATAAATTAACTGTGGTTTATCACATCTTTGGAACGCTGAGTTCAATTTATCTAGTCACACCCAGGCCTGATTACTGCCACACCTGTTCTCAATTAAGAAATCACTTAAATAGGGCCTGCCTGACAAAGTGAAGTAGACTAAAAGATCCTCAAAAGCTAGACATCATGCTGTGATCCAAAGAAATTCAGGAACAAATGAGAAACAAAGCAACTGAGATTTATTAGTTTGGAAAAGGTTATAAAGCCATTTCTATAGATTTGGGGCTCCAGCAAACCACAGTGAGAGCCATTATCCACAAATGGCGAAAACGCGGAGCAGTAGTGAACCTTCCCAGGAGTGGTCAGCCAACCAAAATTACCCCAAGAGCGCAGCAACAACTCATCCAAGAGGTCACAAAAGACCCCAAAACAACATCCAAAGAACTGCAGGCCTCATTTGCCTCAGTTAAGGTCAGTGTTCAGGACTCCACCATAAGAAAGAGACTGGGCAAAAATGGCCTGCATGGCAGAGTTCCAAGACAAAAACCACTGCTGAGCAAAAAGAACATAAAGGCTCATCTCATTTTTGTCAGAAGACATCTTGATGATCCCCAAGACTTTTGGGAAAATACTCTGTGGACTGATGAGACAAAAGATGAACTTTTTAGAAGGTGTGTGTCCCATTGCAGCCAACATAAAAGTAACACAGAATTTCAGAAAAGGAACATCATAGCAACATTAAAAAATAGTGGTGGTAGTGTGATGGTCTGGGGCTGTTTTGCTGCTTCAGGACCTGGAAAACTTGCTGTGGTAAATGGAACCATGAATTCTGCTGTCTACCAAAAAATCCTGAAGGAGAATGTCCGGTCATCTGTTCGTGACCTCAAGCTGAAGCGCACTTGGGTTCTGCAGCAGGACAATGACCCAAAACACACCAGCAAGTCCACGACTTTGTAGTGGCCTAGTCAAAGTCCTGACCTGAATCTGATTGAGATGCTGCGGCATGACCTTAAAAAGGCAGTTCATGCTCGAAAACCCTCCAATGTGGCTGAATTACAACAATTCTGCAAAGATGAATGGGCCAAAATTCCTCCACAGCACTGTAAAAGAATCATTACAAGTTACCGCAAACGTTTGATTGCCTTTTTTGCTGCTAAGGGTGGCCCAATCAGTTATTAGGTTTAGGGGGCAATCACTTTTTCACACAGGGCCATGTAGGTTTGGATATTTATTTTCCTTAATAATAAACACCTTTATTAAAAAACTGCATTTTGTATTTACTTGTGTTATCTTTGTCTAATATTTAAATTTGTTTGATGATCTGAAACATCTAAGTGTGACAAACAAAAAAATGCGAAATCAGGAAGGGGGCAAACACTTTCTCACACCACTGTATGTGTATATGTGCAAGAGGGGGCAGGATGGGATAAGCTTTGGGCTTCAATCCTGTTCCTTTTTGGACTGTGTTTTGTTTTGTTTTTTTCGGACTGTGTGGTTTTGTTTTGTTTTTGTTCAAAATAAATGGCATCTGTGGCATATATGTTGGGTACATATTTTCCACAAATGTATTGCTGTATGTTTATTATGTGCTTCACGTCTCGAGGGACAAAAGGACTGAGTCTGCAGGAGACATCGAGAAGGTGTGAGATTTGGCCTTTGTCTCAGAGAGATGCCCTGGAGGGATTTCCGGACCATCGAAGGCTAAGGGACAATGGTGGAAGATCAAAAGGGTTACATTGTAACTGGGATTAAGTACCATGTGACTGTATGTTTGCTTAGACACCATGTGACTTGAGTTTCGATGTTCCGGGATATAAAAGGGCGATGTGATATTGATCTGTCTCTTTTCTTGCTTGGAGATTGTTAGAGTATGTGTTCTGTTAATAAAGCTGAACCTGAGAAATAAACTCAGCCTCATCCTTGAGCACATCCTCTACACTGGTGACCCTAAGACGAATTATGGCCGGTGGCGATTCCCCTGCACCGGACTCATCAGGAGCCAGCCAGGCTAATGCAGCTACCACAGTCCAGCTACCTGACTTCTGGCAGCATAGCCCGCGCTCCTGGTTTAACACAGTCGAGGCACAGTTCCATCTTTGGGGAATTTTGGCAGACGCCACGAAATTCTACCATGTGGTTGCGAAGCTGGACAGCCACACAGCCCAGCGGGTAGAGAACTTGATTAACCACCCGCCAGACGACGACAAGTATGGCGCATTGAAAGCTGCTCTCATCCGTTTTTTCACCCCCTCGCTGGGAGAGCGAGCAGAGAAGCTCCTGGCGTTGACTGAGGGCGAGGTCAAGAGACCTGCAGACCTGATGGCGAAGATGCTGAGCTTGAGAGACTCCGAAGATGATGGTTTTATTTTCACCCACCTTTTCCTCAGGACACTACCGTCAGCGGTGAGAGTTACCCTGGCCAATTCACAGCTGCTGGCCCACCGAGACTACCACGAGCTGGGCCAGGAGGCGCAGCGACTCGTCGATGCCCATAGGTGACACACGGCCACGACCACAGCAGCGGAGCTGAGCACAACATCTGGAGATGGCAGGGGGCCAGAGGCTGCAGCACCAGACTCACTGACGACAGCAGCGGCAGAGGCCAGGAGACGCGGAGCGGGCGACGTCCTTTGCTTTTACCATCGCCGTTTCACCGAGAGGGCACGCAAGTGCATTCCACCGTGCCAGTTCAAGCGCTCAGGAAACGCCAAGACCGGGAGTCGGTAGCAGCTGTGACTCTTGGTGAAAAGAACAAGCTGCTCTACCTGAGGGACGCGCGATCAGGGAGGCACTTCCTTGTGGACACAGACTCCCAGCTGAGTTTCATCACACCTTCCTACGCTGACTGGCTGGCGCCTTCCAGTGGTCCCGTGGTGTCAGCAGCGAATGGCTCGGCGATTAAGACCTTCGGGGAGAAGACTTTGCTTCTGTTTCTACACGGCCGAACATTCGAGTGGACTTTCGTCATAGCGGCAGTCAATTTCAACATGTTAGGTGCTGATTTTTTGTGCTCACATGGTTTATTGGTTGATCTTGCTAATAGACGTCTTTTCACTCTATTCCCTGCACAGCCCGGGTGGCCCCGCCGACTGCACAGGCCAACTTCACAGCTGCGGGTGGTAAGTTCCACGCTCTACTCACTCAGTTCCCAGCACTCACAGTCCCAACGTTTTCGGCGACAGTGGCTAAACATGGGGTGGAACATTTTATCACTACCACCGGGCCGCCCGTTTTTGCAAAAGCTCGGCGCTTGGACTCAGCTAAACTGCCCATAGTGCGCGAGGAGTTCGCCAACTTGGAAAAACTGGGCATCATTAGACGTTCTAAAAGCCCCTGGGCTTCACTGCTACACATGGTCCTGAAGGCTGATGGTTCGTGGCGACCTTGCGGTGATTTCCGCAGGTTGAATAACGCCTCAGCACACGACCGCTACCCGATTCCGCACATCCAAGATTTTTCAGTTCATTTGGCGGGGGCGCGCATTTTTTCTAAAATAGACTTGGTGCGTGGTTACCATCAGGTCCCAGTGCGCGCTCAGGATATACCCAAAACAGCGGTAATAACTCCTTTCGGGCTTTTTGAGTTTTTGCGCATGCCTTTTGGACTCAAGGGTGCCGCGCAGACGTTCCAGCGTATGATGGACGCGGTTCTATGCGACCTTCCTTTCATGTTCGTCTACTTGGATGACATTTTGGTAGCCAGCACGTCCGAAGACGAACACGAAAGCCACCTCACAGCGGTTTTTCGGAGGCTGGCAGAGCACGGGTTAATAATTAACCCAGCGAAGTGTCAGTTTGGGGTGGTGCAAATTGATTTTTTGGGGCATCGCGTTTCGCCAGAAGGAGCGGTCCCTCTGCCCGATAAAGTACGCGCAATAACAGATTTTCCCCGACCTCAAACGGTCAAAGCGTTACAGGAGTTTTTGGGAATGGTTAATTTTTATAACCGTTTCCTCCCAAGCACAGCACAGCTCATGCAACCATTGTATGCTGCACTAAAGAAGCAAAAACCCACAAATAAAATCGAATGGTCTCCTGAGCGGGAGCGCACATTCTCCCAAGTCAAATCAGCCCTGGCAAACGCGGTTTTGTTGGCACACCCAGTCCCAACGGCCCGCATGGCACTCACCACTGACGCTTCCGATTTAGCGGTGGGGGCGGTCGTTGAACAGTTTGTAGCAGGGACCTGGCAGCCGCTCGCGTTTTTCAGCAAAACCTTGCGCGATAGCGAACGAAAATACAGCGCGTTCGACAGGGAGCTGTTGGCCCTACACTTGGCCATCCGCCATTTCCAGTTCTGGCTGGAAGGGCACCGTTTCACCGCGTTCGTGGACCACAAGCCGCTAACGTTTGCGATGGCCAAGATTTCAGAACCTTGGTCGGGCCGGCAGCAAAGAGCTGGCCGCGATATCGGAGTTCACCACCGATATCCAGCATGTTGCAGGTAAACATAATGTAGTGGCAGACTGTCTCTCGCGTGCTGTGGCGGCGCCAGGCCCCGTGGGGGCAGACTCTGCAGCCGTGGCCGCGGGCCAGGGTAGCGACGCGGAAGCGTATGCAGCCCCGGTCCACGTAGGTTTAGATTATGCAGCCATGGCCGCGGAGCAAGTTAGCGATGCGGATGTGCGCGCGCTCCAGTCTGGACCAACAGGGTTAAGGCTGGAGCACAGGGTGCTGCAAGTTGGTATGCCCCCCCCGCTCAGCTGCTTCAGAGCGACACAGGATCAAACACGCTTCCTGGCCCAGTTCATCACAGTTTCCCACGCATTTTTGTGCCGAAGGCTTTAAAAAATGCGGAGTTTGTTTTTGTTAGACATGATGCTCAACGCCCAAATTTGTGGCCGCCTTATGATGGACCTTTCAGAGTGCTGGAAACAGGAGAGAAGCATTTTTTGCTAGATTTGGGAGACAGGAAGGAGTTGATTTGTATAAACAGACTCAAACCCGCTTTTGTTTTGGCAGATGAACAAGGGCAGTTGGCGAGGGCCCCCCATCGCGGCAGACCTCCGAGTAGGCATTCTCCAGAACCCCCACAGAGATTGGCTAACAGTTCTAATCCACAGGTGCAGGAAGACACTGCAGAAGCAGCAAGGCCGGCTTACAGCAGATACGGCAGTAGGTTTAGACCTAGGCAACTGGTGGATTGATATTTGATATGTGGTAATGCTTTTATGTCATGCATCTCTGATTACGTTTGTCCCATATTAGACGTTTTGGGGGGGGTCATGTGGCACATATGTTGGGTACATATTTTCCACAAATGTATTGCTGTATGTTTATTGTGTGCTTCACGTCTCGAGGGACAAAACGACTGAGTCTGCAGGAGATATCGAGAAGGTGTGAGATTTGGCCTTTGTCTCAGAGAGATGCCCTGGAGGGATTTCCGGACCATCGAAGGCTAAGGGACAATGGTGGAAGATCAAAAGGGTTACATTGTGACTGGGATTAAGTACCATGTGACTGTATGTTTGCTTAGACACCATGTGACTTGAGTTTCGATGTTCCGGGATATAAAAGAGCGATGTGGTATTGATCTGTCTCTTTTCTTGCTTGGAGATTGTTAGAGTATGTGTTCTGTTAATAAAGCTGAACCTGAGAAATAAGCTCAGCCTCATCCTTGAGCACATTCTCTACACATCAATCAATTATTATTATTATTATTAATAATAATAATAATTCTATTTTTTTACTTTACACATCTTACTACATGTTAGGACTATGCGTCTTCTTCTTCCTTTGGCTGCTCCCTTTAAGATAAGATAAGCCTTTATTAGTCCCACAATGGGGAAATTCCAGGATTGCAACAGGTGTCACCACAGCGGATCATTTGCTTCTGTCTCACCCTATCCCTTGCATCTTCCTCTGTAACACCAACCCTCTTCATGTCCTCCTTCACTACATCCATGAATCTTCTCTGTGGTCCTTCTCTTTTCCTCCTGCCTGGTAGCTCCATCTTCAACATCCTTTGTCCAATATCTCCTTTATCCCTCCTCTGCACATGCTCATACCATCCCTGCCTTGCCTCTCTTTGTCCGCAATCTGCTCAGTATGAGCTGTCCTTCTGATATACTATTTTCTAAGCTTTCTAATCGTGTTTAGTGATGTGGGATGATGGCAGTTGCTGTCCACTAGCTGTTAAAACAAAAACTAAGTATTACTCTGTTATTATACGACAACCAACAACTTTAAAGGTGAACTGAACTCAACGGCATTGAACGGCACTGGGTGATAGTACATACAATTATAAAGATAATTTATCATTGGCACCCCCTCCACAAATCCCGGAATCTTGGAGAAAATCGCGATTTAGAATTTCCCGCCCTGAAAAATCAGACAAATCCGCCGAAGCGCAGCCGGAGTTCCACGTGACGTCACGAGTGTGACCCAGTCCTCATGTTTACCATTGCGAGCACGTCGACACTGGTTGTTTTTGGTGCATTTTGTCGTGATAGTCGACTACAAAACACTTCCAACACCTGGGAAGATCTGTTCAGTGGCCAAGGAAAGCTGTCATGGCGACGAAAGAAAAGAAAGGGGGAGGAAAAGCGACCGGGAAGTGATGCGTTTCTAGATATACAGTGATCCATCACTTATCGCGTTTAATGGGGACCAGAACGGACCGCGAAAAGTGAAAAACCGCGAAGTAGCGTCACCCCCCCCCAAGGGCGTCACAAGCACTATTTTGCACAAAAAGGCACAAGAGAACAGCGAAAAGTGCCACTAAGCAACACGAGCGATAAAGAAGGCGCTCTGCAGGGAGAGAAGCTGGGTAAAACGTCTCGGCCAATCAGCTTGCGAGGTGAAACGTCTCGGCCAATCAGTTGCGAGATTCCCGAGCGGTGAAGCGGTGGGCGGAGAGGAGTGGAGCGGTGGTCAGAGAGGTAGATTTTGAGCTGTGCGGGCTCTCCGTGTTGATACCTGATGTTCTAATGAGAAGGCAGGGAGACTACATTAGAACATCAGGTATCAACACGGAGAGCCCGCTCCCCCCGGCTCCCCAGCCCCCTCGGGAATCTCGCAAGCTGATTGGCCGAGACGTTTTACCTCGCAAGCTGATTGCCCGAGACGTTTTATCTCGCAAGCTGATTGGCGGAGACGTTTTACCCAGCTTCGCTCCCTGCCGAGCGCCTATACCCAGCGAAGGAAGACCGCATTAAATGCGATAAGTGAGGGATAACTGTAATAAGTTGGAAAAATGCTGATTTTTTTTTCCCCTTTCTTTTTTATTGTTAATTTTCCTTATCCTGACACCCCAAACATGCCAAAGTAAAGACTCACCATTCTGTATTCAATAAGCGACTCTCCTCCCCATCACTGCTGCGGTCTGAGTCGGTGCTGGAATCCCCCGAAAATTCTGGCTCTAATCTGTACGGTTCGATGCCTCCCTCGCTCTCTTCCTGTTCACTTGACACTCCTGCATCCTCCTCTGTCTTGTCACCGATCCTGAATGCCTCTTCACTCTGAAAACTCTGGTGTTCTTGACTGCTGGAACTGCTATCATCTGCCATTGTTGTTTTGATAAGGATCACACTCGTGACGTCACGCAGCGTCGTCTGCACTACTTCCGGTTTGTTTGGCACTGCCAGCCAGAGGCAAAAGTTTATCGGCTTATAGCTTGGCCATCGCACGGCCTAAAAATTTCTTTTATGTGTTGAAAAATACAATAGATAATAAGGAATTAATCTGCTATTCTACTTTTTTGGCAAAAAGGTGAGTTCAGTTCACCTTTAATTGCGTGGAAATGTATCTTTTAAATTGACAAACATCATATTTGTCATTCATGGTAAAATTTGATTGGGATCAAAAGATAATTTTGTGCTTGTCATTCATTTCAATGGAGAGTTTTTTCGATTTAAGGTCCCATATATGGAAGTAGAGGGGGCGTGACTTAGGCTCTTTATTGCAAATATCTTTCGACTGTTTTGCAATATTTACTGCTGTTCATAACTGAACAGTGTTTCTTTTGCTGTTTTTTATGTACTGTATGTATAAGGGTCATTTACATTTAAAAAGGTTGTAAATTTAGTACAAGTAAAATTTAGCATGCGATCGTCAAATTTGATCATACTAGACATAAATTTCTAACCACAAAATTGTGTCTAGTGAACAGGCTAAGTGGATCACTAGCCACAGTGGCTGGTGAGGAAAAAAGTTAATGTCAAGTCCTGAGTATCATTATTATCATCAGGGGTTTTCTTGTGGGTTATTCCTGTCATTATCTGTTGTTTTGGTTTGGCTTTATTTTGACAGTGTCCTCAATTCCCGTCTTTGCATTGCTTGATTTGGTCATGATAATTTGCACACACCTGCTTGTAATTATGATCATCTTTCGAGTTTATTTAACCACTTGCACTCCGGGCAATTTTCCTAAAAATGCCAAAAAATAACGTGCCCAAACTAAATTGAAAGCTGTTCTTCAACCCTTTGCAGCATCTTCATGGGGTTGGTCTCATTTAAAAGAAAACACTTTGAATTTTTTGGCAAAAAAAACCATAATCTCTCTACGTGCTCCGGCCACTGAGTTACAGTCATCTAAACATACTGAACTTGAAGAAAAAAAATTTGGACACAGTGTTTTTTTGGATACAAATGCTTGCAAATAACACACAGCTGTCCGATCTGGCTGGAAAATGCAACAGAAATGTAGAACCAAATGTTATCCAGCTGAGATCCAAATTTGGTAACAATAACACAAAAAATGAATATTTTACACAGCTTTGTTCTCAGGCTGTTCCCAGGCGTTTTGGAACTGTGCCAAATTGTGCCAAATGGCACAGTTTGGAAAAACGTCTGTAACTTTTGAATAATTCAATGTAGAAGCTTCATTTTAGGCTCAAAGGAAAGGTCACACCCAGGGCTGTGTCTGTGTGTGTGTGTGTGGGGGGGGGTCGCCCCCCCCGCTACCAAGGACGGAGTTCTGCCCTCGCTTCATGACGGATTACACTCATTGCATGTTTCCACAGCAACGCTGTCAAAGCGGCTTCCCCCCCCTCGCTACTGTGTGTGTGTGTGGGGGGGGGTTGCCCCCCCCTCGCTCGCTACAGAGGATGGACTTCAGCCATCGCTACACAACGGATTAGCCTCATGTGGTGATGTGGGACAGCAGTGCAATCATCGCGGCCCACCCCCCCTCGCTGCAGAAGAATAGCGGGGGTGGGGGGGCGTTCACAGCCTGTACACTGCGAGCAACCCCTTGTATCGCAGCACACGAACTTCAGACTTCGTGAACCGCACAGCTGTAATTTACCGATCAGTCAAAAGTCATTTTTGATTACAATTTTCAGGGATAAATAATAATTTAGCTTATAACACCTTACCTCTTCACAGCGGAGTCTTAGCGAACTTCTCTTCCTCATTGTCAGACGAATGCGACGCTGGTCCGCTCTGGTTCTGGTCTCGTGACTCGATCAAAACATAATTCCATTATTGCGGTTTTGTGCGTCCATGATTGCGGTTTTTGGCAAACGATTTTTCAAAACAAATAACAGTAGTAATTAAAAAAAGACTGGCGAAGGCGTGTGTGTCACTCAGCCTTCGTCGTCAGCCTCCGTCGGTCTATAATGACCATGGAAGAAATCACAACGTCTACTCTGCTGGAACCAATACAAAATAAGCACCGCCTGTGGCCGAACATGCCGATCCACGAATGGCACTCCCTGTCACACAGGTTGCATTTGTGGATGGTCTCCATGCTGCTGGGTCTGTGGGGCTCTTCCTGTGTCCTTTTTTGATCCGCTCCAGCAGCCAGTCTTCACCCAGCCTTAAAAAAAAATAGCTCACGAACTTCTCTGCTTCAACTGGCTCACTGCATTCAAAGCGTTGGGAGGCGGGTCCTCCTTCCTAGGTTTTCTTTCATTGGCTCTTCAAGGTTTCAGAAACCCAATTCAAGGCTCTTATTAGTCGAATGAGAGGTCAATCAGATGAACTAATCTGTTCTGTGTCTGCAGCATTTTTTTCCCAGTGGCGCTTGGAGGCCAGCACCATCTCCATCTGCACCATCATCAGTATATCATGCGTTATACGTCCGAGCGCACACGAGTGCGCTCTTGTGCACCCTCATGAGTCCTAGGACGCAGAGACTTGCCCGCCCGCGGAACAACGGAGTGCAAGTGGTTAAGGGATGCTGCCCTTCACCTAGGCATGGCATCCTCGTTGTTATTGGTGTTTACCCATGCTTCTGCCTGCCTGTCCTAGTCTTCCTGTTTGAGTTTATTTTATGTTCTGTTTTCCCATCCTAGTCTGCCTTTTGAAATTATTATTTCGACCCTCAAGCTCGCCAGGGTTTGACCAGCTCAAAATAAAAACAGTCACAACTTCAAGTTCCTGCGAGTGGGTGCTGTTTTCATCACTGTGACAGTAGGACGTCGTCAGTATGGACCCAACGGACTTGAAGTTTCATTTAATGAGCCTCGATGAGGAGGAAGTTTGGGTCGCTTCTCTCATTGAGGCACCCTTACAGGCGCCGAACAACTAATCAAGGGTTTTCCTTCCCTGCGTTGGTACCCCCAGGTCACTGGACTCCTGCACTCCATGCCAAATCTGCAGTGGCTGCTCCAGGGGGTGAGGAAGCCGTTGCCGACGGCGGAGGAGGAACAAATGGAGGGGAGATTGACATGAGCCAAAGGATGTGGTTCACACCAGTGCCGACAGACACAACAGCCCGGCTTCTCTTCTCCGGGGGAGCACTCCTAGCCTCCGTGTCCTCCTCCCTCAACACAGCACCACACCACCATGCAACAGTGCCTCACCAGAGGAGCCACATCATTTCCCGGGAGGGATCGTCTTACTCCTCAGCGTGACAGCAGAACGGAAACAATGGCAAGCACCCGCTTGTTTTTAACCACCTAAAAATAAAAGGGCTCGCCTTGTTCCCAGGGAAGGGGCTCAGCTACAGCCACCTACCAGCACTGCCGAGCTCTCTCCATTGCTTTCTGTTGCCAGTTCCATTCATCCATCTTCACCTGCTTCTCCCCTTTCTCCTCTTTTTTTTTCCCAGAGTGTTTGCCAATACTAGGTGGGAACAGACTGATAATAGAGGTGCCTGCTGCTCTGGAAGTTCTAGTTCCAGCTCCACGTCACTTCCCAACTCCAGTACCAGCTCCACCAGCTTCAGCTCCTCTCCAGATAGCTCCAACTGTGAATGAGGTGCGCACAACAGCTCCCGCTGTCCCTGAGGTGCACACAATCGCTCCAGCTGTTCCCAAGGGGCACCGTCCTGTTTCTGCTCAGACCGAGGTGCACACTCCTGTTCCTGCTCAGCCCAAGGAGCATGCTCCAGTTCCTGTGGTTCATCCTGAGGTGGCCACCCCAGCAGCAGTGAACCAGGAGGTAAGGCAAGTTCTTTTCTTTGTTTTTATAACATCAATTTTAGAAAAAATCTTGCCTTACTCCTGGTAGGTGGGGGGTACAAGTACAGGTTCCACCTGTCATTGGATCCTCCCCGCCAGTCCCTGCTGCCAAAGATATTGTTGTCCCTCATCCATTTTCTGTGTTTCTCCCCTGTCCAAGGTGGTCGTGTCAGGGCTGGAGCCACAGGAGGACCATGCTCCACCTCATCCACCTGTTGTGTCAGAGGCCAGGGGGCCACTACTCATTGTTCCAGAGTTCGGGGGGGCACCACCCATCATTCCAGAGGCCGGGGGACTCCACCCGTCGTTCTAGAGGCCGGGGGGCCTCAGCATCTGCCCAGCACACCCTGCACCCTGTCTTGGTGGCCGGTGGACTCGGGTAGACCCTCTAAACCATTTTGGCCCATGATCTGCTGGCCCAGAGACTCTGGGAGGCCACCAGATCGACCCTGTTTTCTGGTCCAGGGGCCCTTGGACTGGGGTAGGCTCCCGGATCTGCTTGGTTGTTCGATCTGGTGGTCCACGGACTTGGGTAGGCCACCCAACCCGTTTCATGTTGAGTTTGGGGTCATGGACTTTGTTTGCCAAACAAATGTTGTTTTGGACTCTGTGAGGGGGGAAGTAGGATTTCTTTTGGCCCGCTGGCCTTGTGCTCCCACCACCCACCCTGTGGGATTTTTTTTTGGCTTTTGTTTTGTTTGATGTTACTCTTTTGGTCATCTGGAAGCCACCCCTTACAGTGCATCTGGAAAGTATTCACAGCACTTCACTTTTGCCACGTTTTGTTATGTTACAACCTTATTCCAATATGGAATAAATTCATTTTTTCCTCAAAATTCTACACACAACATCCCATAATGACAACATGAAAAAAGTTTATTTTGAGATTTTTGCAAATTTACTAAAAATAAAAAACTAAGAAATCACATGTACATAAACATTCACAGCCTTTGCTCAATACTTTGATGATGTCAAAACTCACCTTGGAAGGGGCAGATTAAAGACTCCAGTTGTTGGCTGTGAGTTTGCACATTTAATAACGAAAAACACAAAATAAAAAACAACACTTACAGACTGAGGCTGGATACAAAAGGGTAACAGGATGGAGACTGAGGCGATAGAACGCCGGCAAACAGGGAACACCCGGAGGATACAAAATATTCAGAGAGACGGGGACTCTGTCTGAACGTAGAGAGATGTAGAATTAACATCTAAATACTAGAAGGATACTGCAAGGAGAAATCCACACAGCAGTCCTTAAATAGGGACAAACCAAACGACCATCAGGTGTAGGTAACGAGTGAGGATAATCAGATCAAATAATAGACAGATGTGACAGCCTGTAAACAGAGTTTGACAGGAGGAAGTAAACAACTGTGACTGTCAAAATAAAAGCACAACCTGTGATGAATGCAAACAAGAAAGAAAGAAATGAACAAGAATACACCGAAAACAATAACTAAAACAAGGACTGGATAAAAGTAAGGGACAACCTTGAAATACACTTAAGGAGAGAACTAAAGAAAAGGTGAGGATACAAAGAAATACAAAACCAAGGAGAACTAATAAAGCAATACTAATACATACAGAGACTACAAGGAAAGCTAGAAACCAGGACTAATATAAACAAGGGGAATAAATTAGAATACAAGATAATACAGAAATACATCATAACCAAATTAAGATAAAATAACAGGAAACTAAAAACAAAAACACAAGGACAAAACTCAGATGACAAAATACAACAGCACCATACTCCATACAAAATAAACTGAGATAAAGAAATACCAAAAATAATCTACACAAACCTAACCCAATGACTGCCTATGGCACTCCATTGCACCATTTCTTCCTCTCCTCCTGGTGGTCAAGATTTTTTTCAAGAAAATATTCAGTTCAGATGTCAGAGATTTCCAAAGCTATAACTTGAAAGTGATAAGAGATAATGGCTTACTGTCAATTAGATAGATGTAGAATATGATCCAAAGTTTGAGATAGGAGTAAATTTACGCATCTAATTTGCATAATGCCACAGCAGCCATATTGAATCACATAACATTCAGTCAAAAGCGGACTTTGGACATATTTACACAAAGGGTGGGTTTTTTTGTCACTGTTTGTTGTTTGGGGCCTTTTGTTATCTTATCTTTAAAGTATATGAACCAGAAAATCAGTTACAATGTAAACAAACAAAGAAATTTGTCACTTACCGCTGGCAAGGCGGCTCTCGCTTCGTCAATTTTTGTCTATCCTGGTCGTTATTTTGCCTTCTCTCGGTCATTTTCGCTTTCTCTCCCACATCCAGAAACTCTTATGATTATCCCACCTCAATTTCGCTTTTATTTCGCTGCAATTTATCTTATATGACGACACAGAACTGGCGCGATTGTTCTGTCCAGTTATATGGTGCTGGGGGTCAATGTCAGATGAACGTCAACCAGCTTTGCCACCCTCTGTTATAACAAAATGTAAATATTTACCTTCATAAGCCAAATAATCTCTTTTTAGAATCATAGTTGGCAAATTTGAGAGCAAATACCTCCTCCATCTTGCGATCAATCAACATTTGTTTACAAACTCTTCTTCTCTGGTGTCCAGAAGTGGGGGGGGGGGGTAATATGGGGGCCATTAGTCCTCCAAGGCAAGAGCAATAAGTTATACGTGTCTGCCACCTTGTGAGGTGAAATAGTACAACTGGGGGGTTTTATGAAATCACATGACACTTCACATGACAGGTGCAGCACTGCGACATAGACAGTGAGTGTGTTTTTTATGTCCATAAATAGAAGGATGTCAACGGGTTAAAGGCTGAGCACGGCTCTCCACCCGTGCTCAGTATTGTGACAGAGCCCCTCCCTCAATGGGTGGATTCCCAAACACCCCAACGTAACATGAAAAAGAAAAAGAACCATCCATAAAGAAGCGCACCCCCCCCCCCCCCAACAAGAACAAGGAAATAACCCACCCCGGGAGGGCAGTGGAGGAACCCAGGCTAGAAGGGACTGAAACCACAACAAAAAATACTCATGACCCATACACTGAACAGATAAGATGGCAACAGAATAGCAATGATACTAGGTGACAAAATAACACAGTTCAGGTGGTGTCCCAGAGTCCCAGAACTTCCCGATCCCATGGTGGAATAGGTCGGGTCCAGAATTCCAGGAAGACCTTAACCGATGGAGTAGTTCATCGGGTGGCCTCCCAGAATTCCAGAGCCAATGGGCCACGAGGCACGACGTGCCCCCTCCAGGAGGTAGTAACTGGAACCAGTGCTTACTACGGACCGCAGGGGCTGAAAGGTAGAAACCTGATGAGGAGGATGACTACCCAGTGAGGAAAGAGGCAATGATGATGGCTGATCAGCAGCGACCTTAGGTGACGACTGATGACCAGTGATAACCTCAGGCCTAAATGGATGACTCTTGGCAACCTCAGGCAAAGACAGAGGACCCACGGCAACCTCGAGCGAAGATAGAGGACCCACAGCGACCTCGAGCAAAGACGGAGGACCCACAATGACCTCAGGTGGAGAAGGAGGACCCATGGTGACCTCAGGTGGAGAAGGAGGACCCATGCGTAACCCAGGTGAAACAAAACAACTGACCCATGAGAAAACCAGGCAAAGAAGATGGTTGATCAGTGGAGAACCAGACGAAGGCAGAGAAGGAGGAGCCACGGTGACCTCAGGGGGAGAAGGAGGAGCAATGGTGACCTCAGGCGGAGATGGAGGACCCACAGTGACCTCAGGCGGAGATGGAGAACCCTCAGTGACCTCAGGCGGAGATGGAGGACCCTCAGTGACCTCAGGTGGAGATGGAGGACCCTCAGTGACCTCAGGTGGAGATGGAGGACCCTCAGTGACTTCAGGAAAAGACTCAGACAGAGAGGAAACAAATACCAGGTCAGAATCACCGGCAGCAGTGAAGCCCAGTGAGGAGAACTCAGGTGCAACTGGAAGCTGCAACTGGTCCTCCCTACCAAGGGCTAAGCAAGATCTCTCTAAAACAGCCATAGTGAAAACAAAAAAAGAGAACTTGCCTGAGCTCAAGCTCCTCTGCCGTCCAGGACTCCGACGATCCAGGCTGGGATGTCTCGACTCCACTCATTCGATGATCCAACCCCGGCACGGCCACCTCAGACGGGGAGGAAGAGAAAACACCGGAAAATTGTTACCGGCAGCAGTGGAGCCCAGCGAGGAGAACTAAGGAGCAGAGGGCATCTGCAGCTGATTCTCCTCACCACAAGCTAGACAAGATTTCTCTAGATCTGCAGGTGTTAAAACAGAACAGAGTACTTGCTTAGACTCGAGCTCCACCACCGTCCAGGACTCCGGTGGCTCTGCTGCGGCAGCCCTGGCAGCAGGTGAGATGGTGGGTGCAGCTGAAGAACTCCCAGGCGTGGCGGCTGACGCTGGAGATTGTCTCACCGCTGGCGCAGAGACCCGTGCAGCTGAAGCCAGGGGACACTCTCTTGTCGGCTCAGTCTTCAGGGCACAGGGGACACTCTTCTCCCATCCAAGACATGGCTGCAGGGCTGGAACAGAATCTTCCAGGGCCACAGGCCCCTCCATCGTCCGACAACTCCCTCCCAGGACCGGCGGACATTCAGGGAAAACAGGAGAGGACACGGGAGAAGCAGGTGAGGGAAAAGTTACAGCAGCAGACGATGAAGGCTCAGCTAAATTAGGCTCCTTCTGCTGAGCCTTACCATTGTGAATAAGGCAAGATGGTTCATTTTTAATAATAGGAATATGAAAAGAAACTTGCCTTAATTCCCGGGGCGTTATAGTTGCTGCTGCTGGAGCAGACGAGTTCATCCTGAGTTCATCCCAGGAGCAACGGAGACTGTCTGGCGAGGAGGCAGAGACACGTGAGAGGCTGATGTCTATACCCAGGGATGCTCCTTCATCAGCTCAGGCATATTTAGGGGAGAGCTTCTTACCAGCCCGCGGAGCATATGTTGGAGGTTGGGAACGAGGGTGAGAAACCTGTGAGTCCAGAGTAACTCCACAGGCTGGGGGTAGCCTCAATAATTTCCACCATGCTGTCCAACCATTCCAGGGCTTCCTCAGGAGCACGGGAGGTGCGGGCATTGGAGATGAGATTTTGGATTAACTGAGTTGCCCAGCACTCATCCTCATCCAACCCGAGCAAACTAAAGTCCGTGTGCGCTGACATAACAGCAGGGAAAAACGGATTTAAACAAAAACCAGGAGAGAAAAGAAAAAGGCAAAACTCACAGCTGCTGGAGTCTCATACTGGCAGTGGCCTTCCGTCATAAATCGCCCTGGCAGGGGTGGGTTAAAGACTCCAGTCAAACATAGAGAGACGTAGAATTAACCTCTAAATACCAGAAGGACGCTGCAAGGAGAAATCCACACAGCAGTCCTTAAATAGGGACAACCCAAATGACAATTAGGTATTGGTAACATGAGTGAGGATAATCAGATCAAATAATAGACAGGTGTGACAGCCCGTAAACAGAGTTTGACAGGAAGAAGTAAGCCACGGTGACTGTCAAAATAAAAACACAACCCGTGATGAATGCAAATCAAGAAGCAAATGAACAAGAATACACAAAGAACAATGACTAAAACAAGGACCGGATAAAAGTAAGAGACAACCTTGAAATACATTTAAGGAGAGAACTAAAGAAAAGGTGAGGATACAATGAAATACAAAACCAAGGAGAACTAATAAAGCAATACTAATAAATACAGAGACTACAAGGAAAGCTAGAAACCAGGACTAATATAAACAAGGGGAATAAATTAGAATACAAGATAATACAGAAATGCATCATAACCAAACTAAGATAAAATAACAGGAAACTAAAAACAAAAACAGAAGGACAAAAGTCAGATGACAAAATACAACTGAACCATACTCCATACAAAGTAAACCAAGATGAAGAAATACAAAAATAATCTACACAAACTTAAAGGCTGAGCACAGCTCTCCACCTGTGCTCAGCACTGTGACAGTTGATGCACCTTTGGCAGCAATTACAGCCTCAAGTCTTTATGAATATGATGCCACAAGCTTGGCACACATATCTTTGAACAGTTTTGCCCATTACTCTTTGCAGCACCTCTCAAGCTCCATCAGATTGGATGGGAGGTGTCGGTGCACAGCCATTTTCTGTCATGGTCTGAGCACTGATTCTGTCCACGCTCGGGCTGTCTGGTATTTTCCCCGCTCTGTTGTCATATGGCCTTCCAGGGCTTTTATTGTGACAGTGTCACGGCGGGACTTCCGGCTGTCAGAGCCGAGCTGCGCTGTGACAACTGGATCACATTTCATTGATTACTTTCTCCTTGCCTGATTAGTGCTGAGGCATTATTTAAGGGAACAGCTGAGGCTTACTCCTCACTGCGACCTCGTCTAGCGTTGATCCTCACAACGTTCGGCTGGACTCCCTAACCCCGGCTCCAGTCACCTTTTGCTTCATCGCCTTTCAGTAAGTGTATTCCCTCTGAGTCTGTATCTGGTGCCTTTAGTCTTAGTCATAGTCATTGTTTGTGTTTCTGCCCCACGTGGCTGTTTATTTTGTCATTTGTAGTTCTTGTTAATAAATATGCAAACTCATTGGCTGGCCTATAGCGTCTCATTAATGGCCCATGAGGGCCATCCATGACAGTAGGTCGCAGCCAAAGCGAGACACCGGTCATCGTGAGTTTGTTTTTTTTTTTGGCTTGAGTTTTTCCCTTCTCTGGGTGCCAGTATTCTTTTGTGAACTATGTCAGCATTTGAGCGTGGGTTTTGCCCTGAGTGGTTGTGGGAAATGGATGGTTACCTGGCCAACGCCCGTCTGCTTATGCCCACCCACTCTGCATATTGGCACCTGGATCTCGTGCAGAGGACGCTATTAAGCTATCATCTGACCTCCTTTCCGGAGGGGAAGGAGAGAGTGACTTTGATAGTGGTGCTACGGGAACAAATAAGGAGGGCGGCCGAGAAGCCTCCACTTCCTCTTCGGGACACGGTCATCCCGACGAGGGGGAAATCTCCTGTGCGGGCCGTTCTTCCACGAGGTTCCCATCCGCAGTGGAGGAGGAGGACAGCCGGGACCCCCCATGAAGAGACACAGTGGGTAGCTGAGCTCATCAGGGGCCGCTTGGCTGAAGCTCGCTCTTCCTCCAATCCCAGTGACATCCAAAAGAATGTGGTGACAGCAGCTAGACTGGTAAAGATCAATCCTGAGCTTCATGATTAACCTGAGTACGCCGAGCTGCTAGCCTCTGTTTCTGAGCAGCAGCGGTGCTTCCCTGAGCTGAGCCTAGTTTCACCCTCTGCCGGAGGACGTCGCCACCCTGCCTGCAGTCAGCCTCTGCGAGATCCTCGTCCGGATCCAGTTCCGGGAGGCCGAGAGAACTCTGCCTCCCAGCCAGCTGTTGCCCCTGCATCACGACGGAAGGGAAAGACAGTAGCCTCCACCTCCGGGTCTTTTGTTCCTGCTGTTCCGTCAGCTCCTCGTCCCCGGACTGCCTCGGCTGCTCCTCCCTCCTCCTCGGCACTCTTCTCAGCTGTTATAAGCTCCACGAGTCTTACTCCGGCTGAGCCCATTTCCAACCCTGTGCGAGCAGCTTCTCTTCGTCTTCCCAGGGGACTCTCCGTCGCCATCCAAAGGGGAAAGGGGAGAACCAAGCAGCAGTTTCCATCGGCCCCCAGTTGAGCAGGCAAGTGCTATTTCATTCTCTTCCTTCATGTTATGAATTGCCTTGTCTGACTCCTGGGGGTGGAGCTCGGGGTTCACAGTCCCCCGAACTTCCTCCTGCTGTAGCTATTAATTATGAACCAGCATCCTCTGTGTCTCCTTCTCCTGAGCATTCCCCGGTGCCAGGAATACACCGCTGGACAAAGAAGGGGCCTGCTGTCCTGGTACCAGCCCCGCAGCCACGTCACGGGCAGAGGAGGAGGGCGGACTGCCAACTGGAGCCTGCGCCGATGATTAAGTGTCTCCGGGTCTTCATGGAGGAGCGGTTCAACCCAGCAGGTCACGGATCCCCTGCCACCACTCCGTGTGGGCCTTCAGCGTGGACATCAGCGCCAGGGAGTCCCCAGACTGTGAGGACCATCATGCCGGCTGCGGAACCCGCCACAGTCAAGTGGGAACCAGGAATGGACCTCCAGCTAATTGAGCCTGGATCGTTGGAGTCCTGGACAGCGGTGGAGCCCGAGATCAGGCAAGTGCTCTATTTTGTCTTTCTTTGCTCTATTCTGGAGCATTATTACCTGTCTCTTGGGGAATCGAGCCGGGTGCAGCTGATCGCTGCATCCGAGTTTGTCTCGCCGGGCTCTGCCGCTGCCGGTGATCCTGATCCCAGTTCTTTCTCTTCCTCTGAGCCTTCTCCCAGGGTCACCGGTGATGAGCCTGTTCTGGTCATCGTCTTGGAGGTTCTAGGTTCATGCTCGGAGGTCATCCCTGATGCTGTACCGCCCAGTCGGGGTCCATCGTGGGTGCTGTTCCGGCCCAGTCAGAGCTCGTTGTGGGTGCTGTTCCGACCCAGTCGGGGTCCGTCATGGGTGCAGCTCCGACCCAGTCGGGGTCTGTCATGGGTGCAGTGCTGGCCTGGTCTGGGTCCAGCAAGGGCGCAGCGCTGGTTCGGTTCAAGTTCGGAGAAGGAGCTGCAGATCCTCCGCCATCTGATGCCAGACTGGCTCCTCATCCTTCCCCCAACCCCTTTCTTCCTCCACTGGGTGCCGCTGGGGTTCCCCAGTTTCGGCTCGGTTTCCCCTCGCTATCCCTCTCAGTAGGGAAGCCGCCACCGAGTTCTCCCCTCTGGTTCTGGTGGCCTAAGGATGCGGGTCGGCTGCCTGGGAGACTGCTTCGCCGGTTCGGTGTTCTGGGACGGCCACCCAACGGATTGCCTTCTCTGTTCGGCGACCTGGTCTGGCCACCTGAGGCACTGTTCCTCTGGGCCTGGGAGTGGGGTAAACCGCCCAAACTGCTTTTTTCCCTTCCAGTCATTTGGAATATGGATGCGGGCAGACCTCCCGAACTGTTTTTTTTTCCCTCTCTGTGCTCTGCCTGCCGGCATCCCTGAACATAGTGTTTTTCTCTTTCTCCTTCTTCCTCTGTAGTTTGAGAGATGCTCTTTTGTTTTTTGTCATTGCCTGTGAATAATATTGGACTGTATTTGTAGTGTGCTGCTCTACTGTGTAGCTTGTTGAGTTTTTTTTCCCTGGTGTTTATCTAACTAACTAACTAACCTGCACTTATATAGCGCTTTTCTAGTCACAAAGACCACTCAAAGCGCTTTCATTAATACTAACCTTCTATTCTAAGGTCCTATAGGAAACAAATATCTAGGGACAATTTAGAACAGCCAATTAACCTAACATGCATGTTTTTGGCATGTGGGAGGAAACCGGAGAAATCCCGGAGTAAACCCACGCAACACGGGGAGAACATGCAAACTCCACACAGATCACTGTTGGTCGGGGGCTGGGATCGAACCCACGATCCCACGATCCCCACAATCCCCCGGCCAAGGGTAAACTGTGCTGCCGCAGTGCTAACCACTGCGCCACCGTGCATATATTATAGGATACTGTATTTTTTGTTATGTACCTGTATTTTAGTTTTCTTGTTTCCTTTGTAGGTTGAGAGATGCTCTTTTTGTTTTGTTTTTTTTCCTTTGCTTGTTTATGTTATTGGACTGTATTTGTAGTGTGCTGCTCTGCTTGTAGCTGTTTGAGTTTTTTTTATCTGGTGTTTTTTGGGTACGGTGTATTATTGTATGTACCTGTATTTTAGTTTTCTTGTCTCCTTATCAGTCGGAAGGTTGTGTATATTCTTGTTGTATTTACTGCGCTCTAGGTTTGTTTGTGGCATGTGTAGCCTCATCATTTTGATTATCTTTGTTGCCCTCTGTTGTGCTTTTTTCCTTGATATAGTGTTCCCCTTTTCTTTTTGTGGTTCTCGCCCTCCTGGCCTGGTTCCCCCTCCACCCTCCCTGAGGCCTGGTATCCTTCTGGTTGGGGGGGGGGGGGGGGGGCTTGGATGTTGTTTGCTCCTGGAATGCGCCTTTTGAGTGGGGAGTACTGTCATGGTCTGAGCACTGATTCTGTCCGCACTCGGGCTGTCTGGTATTTTCCCCGTTCTGTTGTCATATGGCCTTCCAGGGCTTTTATTGTGACAGTGTCACGGTGGGACTTCCAGCTGTCAGAGCCGAGCTGCGCCGTGACAGCTGGATCACATTTTATTGATTACTTTCTCCTTGCTTGATTAGTGCTGAGGCATTATTTAAGGGAACAGCTGAGGCTTACTCCTCGCTGCGACCTCGTCTAACATTGATCCTCACAACGGTCGGCTGGAGTCCCTAACCCCGGCTCCAGTCACCCTTTGCTTCATCGCCATCGTGTATTCCCTCTGAGTCTGTATCTGGTGTCTTTAGTCTTAGTCATAGTCATTGTTTGTGTTTCTGCCCCACGTGGCTGTTTATTTTGTCATTTGTAGTTCTTGTTAATAAATATGCAAACTCATCGGCTGGCCTATAGAGTCTCATTAATGGCCCGCGAGGGCCATCCATGACATTTTCAGATCTCTCCAAAGATGTTCAGTTGGATTCATGTCAAAGCAGTAGAGATTTTTCTATACCCTTCCCCAGATTTGTGCCTCAAGACAATCCTGTCTCAGAGGTCTACAGACAGCTCCTTTGACTTCATGCTTGGTTTGTGCTCTGACATGCACTGTCAACTGTGGGACCTTGTATAAACAGGTGTGTGCCTTTTCAAATCATGTCCAGTCAACTGAATTTACCACAGGTGGACTCCAGTTAAGCTGTAGAAATATCTCAAGGACGATCAGTGGAAACAGGATGCACCTGAGCTCAATTTTGAGCTTCATGGCAAAGGATGTGAATACTTATGTACAGTGGGGCAAAAAAGTATTTAGTCAGCCACCAATTGTGCAAGTTCTCCCAATTAAAAGATAAGAGAGGTCTCCAATTTTCATCATAGGTATACTTCAACTATGAGAGACAAAATGAGAAAAAAAAATCCAGAAAATCACATTGTCTGATTTTTAAAGAATTTATTTGCAAATTATGGTGGAAAATAAGTATTTGCTCACCTACAAACAAGCAAGATTTCTGGCTCTCACAGACCTGTAACTTCTTCTTTAAGAGGCTCCTCTGTCCTCCACTCGTTACCTGTATTAATGGCACCTGTTTGAACTCGTTATCAGTAAAAGACACCTGTCCACAACTCAAACAGTCAGACTCCAAACTCCACTATGGCCAAGACCAAAGAGCTGTCAAAGGACACCAGAAACAAAATTGTAGACCTGCACCAGGCTGGGAAGACTGAATCTGTAATAGGTATGCAGCTTGGTGTGAAGAAATCAACTGTGGGAGCAATTATTAGAAAATGGAAGACATACAAGACCACTGATAATCTCCCTCAATCTGGGGCTCCACGCAAGATCTCACCCCGTGGGGTCAAAATGATCACGAGAACGGTGAGAAAAAATCCCAGAACCACACGGGGGGACCTAGTGAATGACCTGCAGAGAGCTGGGACCAAAGTAACAAAGGCTACCATCAGTAACACACTACGCCGCCAGGGACTCAAATCCTGCAGTGCCATATGTGTCCCCCTGCTTAAGCCAGTACATGTCCAGGCCTGTCTGAAGTTTGCTAGAGAGCATTTGGATGATCCAGAAGAGGATTGGGAGAATGTCATATGGTCAGATGAAACCAAAATAGAACTTTTTGGTAAAAACTCAACTTGCAGTGTTTGGAGGAGAAAGAATGCTGAGTTGCATCCAAAGAACACCATACCTACTGTGAAGCATGGGGGTGGAAACATCATGCTTTGGGGCTGTTTTTCTGCAAAGGGACCAGGACGACTGATCTGAGTAAAGGAAAGAATGAATGGGGCCATGTATCGTGAGATTTTGAGTGAAAACCTCCTTCCATCAGCAAGGGCATTGAAGATGAAACATGGCTGGGTCTTTCAGCATGACAATGATCCCAAACACACTGCCCGGGCAATGAAGGAGTGGCTTCGTAAGAAGCATTTCAAGGTCCTGGAGTGGTCTAGCCAGTCTCCAGATCTCAACCCCATAGAAAATGTTTGGAGGGAGTTGAAAGTCTGTATTGCCCAGCGACAGCCCCAAAACATCACTGCTCTAGAGGAGATCTGCATGGGGGAATGGGCCAAAATACCAGCAACAGTGTGTGAAAACCCTGTGAAGACTTACAGAAAACGTCTGACCTCTGCCATTGCCAACAAAGGGTATATAACAAAGTATTGAGATGAACTTTTGTTGTTGACCAAATACTTATTTTCCACCATAATTTTCAAATAAATTCTTTAAAAATCCTTCAATGTGATTTTCTGGATTTTTTTTTCTCATTTTGTCTCTCATAGTTGAGGTATACCTATGATGAAAATTGGAGACCTCTCTCTTCTTTTACAGTGGGAGAACTTGCACAATTGGTGGCTGACTAAATACATTTTTGCCCCACTGTACATGTGATTTCTTAGTTTTTTATTTTTAATAAAACTGCAGACATCTAAAAAAAAAAACGTTTTCAAATTGTCATTATCAGTGTTGGGAGCACGTTGCTGTAACACCACTACTTTTGCAGTGACGTGCTATGTAACAAAATTCCGCTTTAAAAATTCAGTAATGCATTGCAGTTACTGAAATATGATCAGATGCCTTACTTGCATTACTCGTTTTATTAATATGGATATATATTTTAGTGCAAATAAACTGACCCTACCATAGCTGGCGCAGCCGTCAGTCTCTGTGGGTTGATTTCCTGTCCTGCCCCAGTTAACACGCAACCCGGTGGTGACTTCTCATATTGAGCCCTGTGTGGTGTTGTTCTTAGGACATGTTATTGTGTGACACGGGTGGTGACTCCACCTTTCCGGTTCCACCGCCACCCGGAGTATAAGAAGGCTGTGCGGAAGAGGGACAGTCTCTTTGACCTCACCTCTGCCTGACAGGAATGTCTGTACTGTGCAGTGAGTCAATAATAAAGTCGTGTTCTTGACATGGACGGCTCTCCCGAGCCATCAGTGAGACGCTATAGGCAGCCGTGGGTTTGTACATTTATTAAATAAAGACACACAATGACAAAATAACAAGCCTCATGGGGCAAACACAAATGAATACAACAGTTACATATGCACAGCGAGGGCAGAACCTGAACGTTGTGGAAACTGACCTCAGGATTGGGGAAGCCAGACTGGAAAGAAGACATAGGAATGTCCGTGTAGGTCGCAGCCCTGAGCAAACAGAGCTGCTCCCTTAAATAGGGAGGAATAGATTGATCAGCTGATGAAGGGTCATCAGCAGATCAGAAACAGGTGCTCAGCGGAGCTCCACTGACAGCCGGAAGCCCCGCTGAGATGCTGTCAAAATAAACGTCTAGAACCGCGCCAGAGGAGAGAAGGGAGACTACCGCACAGCCCGAGTGCCGACGGAGTCAGCACATGACCCCTGACAGTTCTGTTATACCTCCAGCCTCATCACTGGTTTTCGTTGGCTGACACAACATTTCGCGACGAGGATAAAAGTATGGACGCAGGAGTCGCTAACATCCAGCCATTTCTGGAGGTTCCCGGTGAGCTGCCAGTCCCTTGGGCGAGGTGGTTCACCACATTCCAGAATTATTTGGTGGCATTGAACCTCGGTGAACTGGAGAAGTTACGAGCACAGGCAGTGTTTGTTCACAATTTAGGTATGGAGGGACAACGCATCCTTAGTACCTTGGGTGACAGTGATTGTTTTGAGGACATGGATGAGCTAATGATGCATCATTTTCGTGCCCCTGAGAACGTCATCCTCTGGAGGATTCAGTTTCGGCAGTGCCGCCAGCAGACCAGCGACTCAGTGCAACGGTATGTTGCGGATCTGCGTCAGCTGGCCGGGGGCTGCCAGTTTGGAGTGCTGGAGGAAGAGATGGTCCGCGACCAGTTGGCAGAGCACACGCTTTGCTCGGCGGCACGGTTGAGGCTCCTCACGCACTCTGACGAACTGACATTAGCCATGGCTGTCAAGATAGCTCAGCAGTGTGAAGCAGTGGACAAATTATTACGTGATCTCGGTGAGAGAGCTACACTCCGCCAATTTGAATCACAGTCAATGGCACAGGCTGTGGACCCAGACAGTGATGATAGTGTGGAAGATAAGGAGGAGTACACTACTGCTGTGAAGATAAGGTCCGCCCCGGGATCGCCCAGGTATTTGGGTTGTGGATCCACCAAGCACCGTTATAAGGCTAGAGAGTGTCCGGCAAGAGGAAAACCCTGTGGCAAGTGCGAACTTCTGCATCATTTTGACAGGGCCTATAATAGGTTTGAGCAAGGGGAACGACGACACAAAGTGGATCCCCCCCACTACAACTCCCACAGTCATCCACACCATCTCCCCAAGCACCGATGGTCGTATGTACTATGTTGTGAAATTGGACAGGGTGGAGATGCCGCTGCTGATTGACATGGGCGCAGTGAGGTTCGAGTTGAATTGGCCCACTGTGAGGAATTTCTTCCCATGTTACAGAATAAGAAGTCATTCAGCGCTGCTGTGTGGGTATAGTGGAAAGAGGCTGGCCACGGTGGGATTGGTGGAACTGACTGCTCGGTACAAGTGGGCAGAGGTGTCCAACCTGAAGTTCGTGGTGACCGCCAGTGGTGAGAATATTATGGGCTGTGACTTTTTTTATGGACTGGACTTCACCGTTACCAGCAGTGTTGGAGAGGAGTGGTCGGGCCGTGGTTTGTGGGACCGGCCGGTTCTGCGAGTGGTGAATGATGCTGTACGGGACGAACCTTGGCCTAGTATTCTTGAAGATGAGCAGGACCAACCCCACCCAGAGCCATCGCAGGATGGTTCTGTGCCAGAGCCCAAGTAACCCTAGGTGAGGGAACTGGGTGGCACGGTGGGATGCCCATGACGGCGGGTGAAGCCGAGTGGATGGCCCATTCTGCTTCTGGAGTTCAGCTGGGAGGTACCGAGGAGCAAGGGATCACAACGGCTTCACCGGTAAAAAAAATGAAAGCGAGCGGGGCAGGATCGGCTGGCACAGTAAAACAACGTGCCACAAAGGGACACTGGAAGCCAAGTTGGGCTCCTCTGGGGGTCGCTGATGTGGTCCGATCCAGAGAGGAGGCCCGGTCGAGAGCAGTTCTGTGCAAACATAAGCGACAGGACGACCAGGGGTGGCTGCAGGTGGTGGCTGTTCTGGAGGATGGCTACCTTTAGCTATCTGATGGCTCATGATGGTATCCTAACAAGCTGCGGCATGCCAAGCGGGAGAAGGAGGTGTTTGGGCTGCGGCGTGGGCCATCCCCGGGTGTGAAGAGAAGAAGGTGGACCGGAGGGGAGCCGTCGAATGGTTTTCCAGGGGGTGGTTCCTCTACTGGGGCAGACTGATGTTTGGGGTGATGTGTTTACTGCATGGGGTTGGTATGGTTAATAACCAAGTTGTATATCGGGTTTGTTATTGGGATTATTTTAGTGTTTTATGTTTTATTTTAGGAACACAGCAATTTTTGTTACTGGACTATATTTTAGCAGAGACGGCAAAATAATCTGTCTGGCCGCGTGGGGGTGGAATGGTAGTCCACTGGTTCCCCCTTAGCTTTGGTTGTTTGTGTGCATGGTTAGGCCTTTGACTTTCTATTTAAGTTAGTGCATGTTTTGGGTTCCAGATTGGGGGGGATTTCAATTGTGTGTGCGCGTTTTGGACCATTTTGAAGGGGGGTGGGGGTGGTGTTGCTCATAGGACATACTGTGTGACACGGGTGGTGGCTCCACCTTTCCGGTTCAGCCGCCACCCTGAGTATAAGAGGGGTGTGCGGAAGAGGGACGGTCTCTTTGACCCCACCTCTGCCTGACGTGAGCGTCTGTACTGTGCAGTGAGTCAGTAATAAAGTCGTGTTCTGTTATACCTCCAGCCTCATCATTGGTTCTCGTTTGCCAACATAACACCCTGATCACCTATTGTCCCAGCGATGAGTAGCTCCTAACAGCTCCTACCTCTGTAGTTTAACATGAGTACTTTTAGAGCAAGAAGCTCGCATTTAATGGCCGCATTAAATGCACTTAAAGGTTTCTTACACTCAGAGAAAAAGTGACTGATTTGTTGCAGTAAAGAACAGCTTCTTGTAAGCGGAGAACTTTCATTTGCCTGTGCTTTCTGTTTTATTTTATCTCATTCATTTACATGCTGTTGTGATATGCAACTATTTCATGGAAGTAAATCCTCTAAATATGTGTTTTCAATGGGCTGGTCCATGGGTATCAAACATATGGCTTGTGGGCCAAAAAGGGCCCATCAGGTGGTCCAAAATTTTCTCTGTGAACTCATATCTTTATTCCTAGTAAATTTCTGACTTTCTACTGATTACAATAGTTTATGGAAATCTGAGACATTTTTTCTCTGTAAGATGAGAGTTTTCTTCTCACCAGTTTTCTTTGTCTTCTCTTTTCTGATGAGAACAACGGGCCCTTGATCTTGCTATGTGTGCAAGATGATTTAAGTACACTGTAAAACTGAATTAGTTCAGAGAACTCAAAACTTATGTGGAAACAGATTACCTAATAAATTTTAAGTAAATGCAATTTTCTTTGAGTAATCTGAAATGAACAAATTTAAAACAAAATACTGAAAATGTATTTTTTTAAGTAGTTTACGCAAAAAAATGTCATTTACTTAAAATTTGTGAGGTAATCGGTTTCCACATAAGTTTTGAGTCCTGTGAACTATTCGGTTTTACAATGTAACTAGTTACTTTAATCATGCAGTAACTCAGAAGTAACTCAGTTACTTTTAAAAACAAGTAACTGTAACTAGTTACTATTTTTTTTAGTAACTTGCCCAACACTGGTCATTATGGGGCATTGTGTGTACAATTTTGAGGGAAAAAATGAATTTAATCCATTTTGGAATAAAGCTGTAACGGTTTACTCCGGGATTTCTCCGGTTTCCTCCCACATGCCAAAAACATGCAAGTTAGGTTAATTGGCATCAAACTGGGGATTCTAAATTGTCCTTAGGTATGACTGTGAGAGTGAATGGTTGTCTGTCTCTCTGTGTTGGCCCTGTGATGGACTGGCGATCTGTCCAGGGTGTACCCTGCCTCTCGCCCAAAGATGCTGGGATAGGCTCCAGCCCCCCCGCGACCCAAAAAGGATTAAGCGGAAGAAGATGAATGAATGAATGAATGAATAACAAAATGTGGGAAAAGTGAAGCACTGTGAATACTTTCCAGATGCACTGTAAATCTCAAAACACATAGAAATTAACCCTTAAGCTGTGTGATTTCGTCTGCCCCTAGTGGCAGAGTGCGGCGCTGTGCTTGTCAACTGATAATGTCCCAAACACTCCCCAGCTGGACTGAGGATTTGTACCGATCATGCCAGTTCACAAGGTGGCAGGCACACGTTGGAGGACTCATGGATGACACGTAATACACCAAAGAGGAAGAAATCCTTCTTCTTCTTGTTCGTCATTGAGATTTCAACACAAAATGGAGGGCAGCCATCGTTGTGGACATACGCGATCACAGACGGCAGAGCAAATTCAGAGGATTTGGTCCCAAATTTGCCAACTATGATTCTAAAAAGAGATTATTTAGCTTAGGAAGGTAGATGTTTACATGTTCTTATAACACAGGGAGCATGAAGCTCGTTGATTTGACCTGCCGGTGCCCGAAGCGCCATGTGACTGTAGAGCAATCACCGGTTGCATGTCGTCATATAAGATAAATTTGCCATGGAGTAAAAGCAAAATTAAGGTGGAATAATCAATAACAGTTTCTGGATGTAGGAGAGAAAGCTAAAATGACTGGGAGAGGACAAAATCAAATGACCAGAATGCCGCAAAAGGACCCCACCTTGCCAGCGGCAAGTGATGAATGTCTTTGTTTGTATGCAAATTAGATGCAAAAATTTACTCTTATCTGATATCTATTCAAGTTATAGCCTTGGAAAGTTCTGACATCTGATCTGAATATTTTCTTGAAAAAAATCTTTACCACTGTTGACCACTAGGGGTTATGTCGCAGTTTGGCGACATACACAGTTAGAGGTGCAGGTCATTTTATTTATTTTATTTTTCAAATTATTGTTTATTGGCACTCTCACTAAGGGGAGAGTCAGGAGTTGAGTGCTCATTAATAGCTGCACGGTGGAGCAGTGGTTAGCACTGTGGCAGCACAGTTTACCCTCGGCCGGGGGATGGCGGGGATCGTGAGACCGTGGGTTCGATCCCTGCCCCCGACCAACAGTGATCTGTGTGGAGTTTGCATGTTCTCCTCGTGTTGCGTGGGTTTACTCCGGGATTTCTCCGGTTTCCTCCCACATGCCAAAAACATGCAGGTTAGGGATACGGGGCGCTTGCGCACGCAGCGACCGGCAGCTGGTGACTTGTCACCAGACATAAACTTTATAAACTTTATATGTTTATGTTTATGTTAGATATTTGTTTCCTATAGGCCCTTAGAATAGAGGGTTAGTATTAATGAAAGCGCTTTGAGTGGTCTTTGTGACTAGAAAAGCACTATATAAGTGCAGGTTAGTTAGTAGTTAGTTAGTTTCCTGAAATTGTGACTTAGATTAACCATTATAATTCATTAAGTGACTCCATGAAACACTCATGGCTGCTCTGTTCTTTCACAGAACAGAATATTCAGGCTGCTATCCTGTTAAATCAAAGGAAATCTTCGTTCTTTTGCATGTTCTTTTGTTGTTAAAATTGTGTTAATTGTTAAAATTGTGTTAATAGGTCTGAGGAGGGGCAGCACGGTGGCAGAGTGGTTAGTACTGCGGCAGCACAGCAACTCACCCTTGGCCGGGGGATCCTGGGTTTGATTCCAGCCCCCGACCAACAGTGGTCTGTGTGGAGTTTGCGTGTTCTCCCCGTGTCTGCGTGGGTTTACTCCGGGATTTCTCCGGTTTCCTCCCACATGCCAAAAAACATGTAAGTTAGGTCAATCGGCATCAAACTGGGGATTCTAAATTGTCCTTAGGTATGACTGTGAGAGTGAATGGTTGTCTGTCTTTCTGTGTTGGCCCTGCGATCAACTGGCGATCTGTCCAGGGTGTACCCTGCCTCTCGCCCAAAGATGGTGGGATAGGCTCCAGCCCCCCCGCGACCCAAAAAGGATTAAGCGGAAGAAGATGGATGGATGGATGGATGGAGGTCTGAGGAGTTGTTAGTTCCTGTCCAGCAGGTCAGTTGGGGTGGGGGGGTGGGGGGGTATCAGCGCTGCTGTTAAAACCACGTCACCCTTTAACCCTTTGGTTTCCATCTCAGCAGCAGCTCTGTTTGAATTGTCCTCAGAAGGGAATGTGTAAATTGACAGAGGTGTGAAGTTTGTCCCAGCTGTTCCCACTGATGTCATGGGGGGTAATCTGTTGGGTGTCATGTGTTTACTCCTCCTGGGTTAACTGGATTATTTCTGCTGCTGGGGATCACCTATTCCTCTTCTTCTTCTCCTTTTCCCTGCTGATTAATGCAGATCTGCAGGATTTAACACCACCAAACACCACCGTTTAGTTCACATGCCAATTTATCACATCCTTTTTCATGTAAATTAGAAACATTCTGTTGTAAATGTGAGGATTTTTCTCATAAATTTGCAGGATTTTCCTGCAGAGTTACAGCCATTTTACTCAGAAATGTGCAGCTTCTTACTTGAAAAATTTGCAGCTTTTTATTATTCACAATTTTGAAGCTTTCTCCTCATGAATTTGGAACTTTTCTTACTGTTGAATTTGCAGTTTAAAAAAAAATGCTTAATTTTGCAGCATTTTACTCAAATCTTATATTTGCAGCATTGTGTTCATAAATTTGCAGCGTTTTAGATCATAAACAGTTGGAAATTTACACCTTTTTTGTCTTTTTGCTAAAGTTGCAGCTCTTTACCCATAAAATTCCACTTTTTTGGTCAGAAATTGGCAGCTTTTAACTGAGACTTACATCCCCCCCCCCCTTTTTTTTTGGTCAGATCAGGCATTGGCTTGCTTGCTACTGGATGACCATAAAAACCGGTACTACTGTCTCATGGGTCGGGCCGCCGGTGACTCAGCCAGCATCCCCGCCCTTTCAAGGGCATGGAGGGTGAAACAGGGCATCCTGGCAGAACTAAAAACAATATCTACCACAGGTCTGTGGTGGACCACTCCCGGTTACACAGAGTGAGA